>BMAW01028304.1:8112-53150 GCA_019974015.1 Nephila pilipes | reverse complement strand
GGAGTGCATTCATAAATACCTTCACCATAGCCAGAGACACAAAAAGTTAGATTTAGAATCAATAATGTTTTCATAGGAGATGCAAAGTAGAATCTCTCTCTCTCTCTCTCTCTCTCTCTCTCTATATATATATATATATATATATATACTATACATTACATATAGAATAGCGCCGTTGTTTCTTCTTGCTTCTTTTTTCCGAAAGAAGTTTTATTATACGAGTACGAATATACAAGTTTATACCCGTATATAGGAGGGTTTTTCAATACGCGTCTATTTATGACGATAGATGGCACTGCTAAGTTGGTGTGACCATTGTATGCAGCCATTTGTTAAAAGGCTCTAAAACAAATTTGATACTGATCCATGTATTAATTTTGAATTGATAATTATTTACTGCGAACCAAAATTGTATTACTGCCTTGTCGAGTTGTCAATGTCGATGAGACCTTCATTCACAATTAATAACAGGAATCCAAAAAGCTATCAAAACAATGGGCGCATTCCGTTGTTTCAAAGATGAAATTCGTTGTGATTTTTGGGAAGCGAAAAGAGTGAATATTCATGGACTTCCTAGGAAAAAGAAAACCGACCACTGGACAATATAAGAGTGATTTCCTATTCCCATTTCTCATTTTAATCACGGACCCATTTTTGAGTGATTGTTTGTTAACGTCGGACTGAGAAGCAGCACGAGGGCTATTGTCAGCGGATATCGTCATTTTCAATCTCAATGAATTGACGAGGACGACCCCTGAATTAGCACCTCCATCTTCAAACTTCCACATCACACCAACGGGAGAACTTTGGGCCCCGACAGATTTAACGTGCGTCAGCCCCAGCCACACGACGGGTCCTTGATGGCATCAAGGTTCGAGCCCACCATTCGATGCAAATAACGCCGGCCGCATGTTCGCGAACATGACCACTAGGCTACTGCGACCCCATGTGCCCTTGTAGCAGCGCCCCCCGTACATATATATTACTGAAGTCTTGTAATATTAATTCTTCAAATTGATATTTTTCGAATCACGGAGATTAGAGGAAAAGGAAACCTATTAATTTTAAGACCTTCAATTAAAGTAAAATTTTTGTTTTTTAAATATATGTTATAAATTTGATGATTTAAAAACTCTTTCTAAGCCCTCCACTGCATTGATTAGAAGCAATACATTTCCAATACAATCATAAGGTATAATAGAAACATACAAAATATTCCAGAAAAATAATTCAAAACTCACTTCTTTTTCATCAGTTACAATGAATTCAGCATTTTGTCTTGATCCTTTTGTAGATCCAGTTCGAAATATTTCAAAAGTATGATTTTGCACTCTTATAACTATTTAATCAAAATATTATAGCTGTAATCGAATTTGATTTCGTTATTATTTAAAATCATGATTCTGCTAGAATTATTGATATTTTCATTTCAAATCCTTTCTCCATCTGTAGATAAATACTGTTGATAATTGCTCTATCAACAACAAAACAAGAAACTTTGTTCAGAAATATTATGCCAATCAGAGAATAATCGATTCTGATATTATTGGAGGGAATCCAATTTGATTTCCGTGTGCGAAAATGTGTAATACACATGTCAAATTTGCATGAAACTTGGTTGAAAAGATACATATTGACGTTTATGCTTTTAGAGTAGTTGTTTGTTTTTTGTTTGTTTTTGAGTTTGTGAAAAGCACAAGAAGAAAAGTTGATGATGTTCTTTATTTATAATGATGCAGTAAAGAAAAATGCAGAATCATTATAAATAAAAAGCATCAACCATGTTCTCTCTAAAACACATATTTTCCCAATAAAACGTAAACAGAGTGTCCTGATTGATAAGAAGGCAAAACATTTTCCCACTGATTGCAAAAATGAAGGGGAAAATCTATCTATAGTCAACAGAGTTTAAAGTTACATCACAATAAGCGATACTCTAAGAATGACTTTGCATAAATTATAAAAACAACCCAAGCATGGAACGGACAATAAATATTGAATAAAATGTTAGTGAAATTATAACATCACAAAGCCAGATTTATTTTCCACTATTGATTGGTTTCATTGACGAAGCACTAGAAGCAACACGAGGGCTATTGGCGACAGACCTGGTAATCGTGAACCTCAATCAAGTGGCGAGAACGACACCTGAACTGGCAACCCTCTCCTAAACTCCACATCACGAAAGCGGGAGAATTTTGAGCCACGACTGATTTAACATACATGAGCCCTGGCTACACGACGGGTAATGTTTTTAGAACAAGACAAGAAATTAGCAAATCAATAAGTCTAGAATATTTTCATTTCATTAATATATAAAACAGTGACTTTAAAAAAGGTGTAACATTCTTTGGAATATGTGAATGATTCTTCAGAGGGGGTGGGGAAAGCAGTTTTGAAAAGAAAAAAAATACACTAGCATCTCCATTATTAAAATAACCTTGAAGTACATTTATCAAGAGAACGTAATTCCCGAGGGAAAAAATAAATTCAAAGGCATGTTAATGTAAAATTTCATGATTGCTTGATTGGTTATTAATGTCGCACACGTGAAGCTACATGAGAGGTACTGGCAACGAGCCTTGTCATTTTGATCTTCAGTAAATGACAGGATGAAATCTGAGCTGGCATTGCCTACTCCAAACTTCCGAAACATACCAACCATTAATATAAAAATGATTAATTAAATAAAAGGCGTGATAATTAAATAACGAGACTGACGCTGTAATTTTTTTTATTTAGATGTCATACATATTTACTTATTATCACCTTCAATATACACTCCTCTTCCACCCATACAACGCTCCATGAGAATCTACCATTGTTTGAAACAGTGCTGGAAGTCTTCTGTCAGCTCATTCAGGACGCTTTCTCTTTCATAGCTTCAGAGGACTCGAGTCTTGTCCTTTTTAATGCAGATTTCACCATAGGTAACAGATAAAAGTCACATGGTGCAAGATCCGGCGAATAAAGCGGATGGTCTAACACTGGGATGCTGTATTTGTCTAGAAACCTCTTAACAGACGATATGGAATGAGCCAGGCATTGTCTTGATGGAAAAACTTTCCGTGCGGATTCTTTGTTAATTCCTACAATCTCTGCAATCGCACGAATATTTAACCGATTGTCAGACCAAATCAGTTGACCGAT
Source organism: Nephila pilipes (assembly GCA_019974015.1). Taxonomy (NCBI): domain Eukaryota; kingdom Metazoa; phylum Arthropoda; class Arachnida; order Araneae; family Nephilidae; genus Nephila; species Nephila pilipes. Next base: position 50,000 of record BMAW01028304.1, on the reverse strand, counting down.
TTTTCGATATTGTCATCCTGTTTTGAAGTGAAAGGGCGGGAATCATATTCATTGACCAGGGCGACAATCATATTCAACGTCTTCTCGGCCATCTTGAAAACGATTAAACTCCTAAAAAACGTGCTCGCGATAAACATTCATCGCCATATACTTCTTTCAATAAATTATAAGTTTCAGAAGCCAGTTTTTCCAAGTATCATGTAAATTTTCACAACATTTCGTAGCGAACTTATCATTTTTCCTCCTGTAATTCCAATGTGAATGAAGGCTGCGGATATACGAGTTTGTTTACAGAAACGAGAGGCACTGTATTCGAAAGACAATATTTCACTCTAAAAAGCTGTCGGTCACTAGCATTTAGTGCATGCTTTATTCTTCCGTTTTAGCAACAATCTCGTTGTTTAATAGCCACACTTCGTATAATGTAAAGGCAATAGTTGTCATGCAAATCGTACAAAATTTTGAATCTTAGTAAACTTGGAGGTAATTGTCTTGGTTTTTAGAATGCTATCATATGGGCTTCCCACTATTCCACTACAAATTTTCATAACTTTATTAGTTGTGAAAACGTCGAAAGGGGTCTTACTCTTAAGACTTAATAATTACATTTAATACGATTTTATTATTATTTTCGGAAGTCTTAAATTACTTTCAATGTTCTACCCTCATCTTAGACTAAGGAACTACTATCCATCCACACATATGCAAATTCTTAATAGTAGAAATAACATATAAAGATAACAAACATGAAGATAACTCGAAATATATAAAAATTATATGCGTTTATTAAATACAAGGTGTGACTATGAAATAACAAGACTGACGCTGTAAAACATTTTGTTTCGATGTCATTTATATTTACTTACTGTGACCATCAATATACACCTCTCCTCTACCTCTTCAACTCTCCATGCAAATCTTCCATTGTTCGAAACAGGACTGGAAGTCTTTTGTCAGCCCCTTCCTGATGCGTGCCGCGTTGTCACGCGACAAACACACTCTTTTCATTCCATTCCTCTTCATTTGTTTCGTGTATTGACTTCTGTAATTTTTAAAGCTTCTCAGAAACGCTGGGTATCAATTGCCTTTCTTCAACATTATCCCATTTTTAATGGAATCAAGATTCGAACTCACAACTCGACACTAACAACGCCGGTCATGAGCTCGGTGTTTTTGCCGATCCAATAATGCAAAGAACTGTCTTAAAATTCCATGAATTAAGTCTCAATGTCATCTTTAATCATAACTGTAAGTTTAATTGTATCAAAAATTACGACACTCTTAATTAATAGTACTTTAAACAGTGCCTTTTCCCAAAGCATTTGCCGAGGCACCCTTGTTATCTTTTTCTTTCCTATGGGGTTTATTGTTTTTGGTAAACACGGCTGACGCAAATCCGGGGCATTATCAATGCATCTACATTTTCGAACCTCTTTCTTGTCAAGTGTTTATCATTTTCCTAATTTTTTCAAACATATAGACCACAGTTTCATCTTGTTTGATGCAGCATAACCACACTTGGGTTTTGCGCTTATAAACTTCACTTTCACTCACTCTCTAAGCATTAGCTTAGAGAGTGAGTATAATCTCTAAGCTAATGCTTAGAGAGCATATATATCTCTAAGCTAATGCTTAGAGAGCAGATTCTCAGAGTTACTAATGTAACTCTGAGAATCTGCTGTTTATTATTTAGTTTATCCAATCACCATTACATTCAGTGGGTGTTTAGAATGTAAGAGTACTGAGCCTCTGGCACTTAAAGAGAATTATTTTTGAACTACATTGGTTACTCTACGTTGGAGATCAAAATCTTGAAAGTAGAATGAGAGCTCGTTTGTCTCAGTAGGTTGATAATTTCTGTTATGGTATCGCGTTGAAATGAGCGCCTGGATTCCGAATCCCGCTATGTTCAAGTTGAGAATAATTTGATATTTTCTTGAGAAGGGAAAAGTGAGATTTTCATTTATTTTTAATAATAATTAAACCATAAGCATATCCCATAATATATAAGGAGACCAATCGTTATCATTTAGGGAGGACAGTCCTTCTTTTGTAGGTTCTGTCCTTCCTTTAAAAGCATCCTCCTTCCAGTCCTCCTTTTCAATATTTTAAAACTAGTTTGTTAATCGCCGTATTCAGAGAAGCTGTTATGCAAAAAACTTTTAGGATATTCAAAAGTTAGATTGCTCTCTCTAATATCTGCTATAAAGAATGTCTTACCATAATTTGAGTCTCTCCGATTATTTTTTACAACTTTTTTATGTATTTCACTTGGTGTGTATCAGTGTGTCATGAAATTTTCGATCGTTAATTTAACCAACTTCCCAACAGACTAGAGCTCTGAAACTTTGGGAATCATTTTTACTCGCCTAACAATGCAATATTTAGTCATTTGCGACAAGTTTTAACTTCTGTTTCAATAATTATTTTACATTGCCCCCATTTAAAAACGTTTTTCTTTTACCTCGAATTATTTTAGGTTTAGACAAGTGTCCAAAATTTCTGTAATATTTTTTCAATTATGAATTATCGGAGATATTAATGTATTTTGTATATAACCAGGCTTCTATTTTCCGCAAAACGATTCAAAAGATTGAATATGAACATATTTCAGCTACAGAAGTTAGTCTTATTTTGGACGATTTTGTCCTTCAACATAAATCACGATTTGAAGAAAAATTTATTCTTTTAAAAATCAAAATAAAATTGTCAAACTTAGAGGAATCAAATCCATCATAACGGAAGAGTGCAACAAAGAAGTGCAGAATTTTTACCAAACACGTCTCCAATATGTCAAAAAATGGTCTGAAAATAATTTTTCAGGAAGTAGAAGAAAAGAAGATTGAATGTTTATTTGAATTCTGATAAATTAGAACAATGGGAACAACATGTTGAAATGGATAAAAGATGGGTAGAAATATTTAGCCATTTCAAAAATTTACACATTTCATTTGAAAATTTAATCATTCTCGTTGAATTTACATTCGGCTGCCCTGGAACTAATGCAGCGGTTGAAAGATTTTTTTTCCACTGGTAATGATTTTTGGACAGGTGAAAAATCAAAAGACTGAATGTTGATACTCTAGCTGCAGCACTTACCTTAAAATTCAATACGAAGAATATTTCTAGCTCCGAAATTTCTAATGTATTGTTTAAAAATGAGATATTGACAAAAATATTCATTCAATGGAGAAATGCTCGTTTAATTAAATAATTAAAAGGGATGTTAGCATAATTAGTATATTTTTTGTTCGAATTAATAAACCGTTTATTTACCCTGTACTTTTTCCTTAATTTTTGTCCTCCTTTTCATAGTAAAAAAATGGTCACTTTGCGTAATAGTCCTCGTCATCTGATTGTGATTCTAAATTAAGAGGCAAACAGGAGCCAGGACAAACTTTTAACCTCAGGAACTCCAGGATTTTAATCCAACAGAAGATTTCCCTTTGTCCGCTTTTTCATAAATGGCATGGATCTGGTTTAGCCTCCAGCTAGTTTGAGGAGTTAGGAACAGCTACAACTGATTTAAAGTTTGTATATATTAGAAAAGTGCTTCGTATTCCTGTTACAGTAAGATCTATAATCCTTCACGTTCGAGACTACTGCTGTGTCAGATTGGCGATAGCGCATCACAAAATAGTTTTAATGGGAACACTAAAAGAAATTGAAGTTGGCTTTGTGCTAATTCTATTTTAACATGTGCTAACATTTTTTTCCCTTTCTTTTTGTATTAAGTTGTCGTAAAAGAAGAATTATTCATAATGGATATTAGTTAACCTAAAGTAAGCGTACTGTTGAGACCAAAGCTCCACAGAAGTAATTAGTATCAAAAAAAGAAAATACCTTCTTCAAATGCCTAGTTAATTTTTATTTTCACAAGCCAAACGTTCTAAAATATAAAAGCGTTGCCAGTGCTAACAACAAAATAAATAAGAATAGATATTTCTACCATGAAAATCAATTATTAAATTAAATCAAGAGTAAAGGATTAAATATTAAATTTTGAGGAACAAAATAAAATTTTATATTAATATATATGTTAACAATATAAATATACCTTAAGCAATGTAATAGTAATTATTATAATCACATAATGCATTATAATGTCAATCTTTTCAACCTATCGAAGCGTGTCCTTTATTGTATGCCCATGCATTTTGTTGATGCTAGTTTTTCAAAACAACGTGTTAGCACATGTTAATAAATGACACTAAGAATATTAAACAATTAAAAGATGAGCTTATGCGCTTATGTACATTCTAAACGTATGCAAAGGATATAAATATCCGATTAAATGCATGATTGTTTTTTTAAGTCACACTAGAAGCAACACGAGGGCAATTGGCACGGACCTCGTAAATTTGAGCCTCGATCAAGTGACGAGGACGATACCTGAGTTAGCATGCTCCCTCCCTCTCCTCACTTTCACAACATGAAAACTATAAGCCTCGATAGATTTAACGCGAGTCCTCTATCATGATCATTAGGCTAACCTTGGCCTTAATATGAAAATACAAAACAATTTTTTTTTTTACTCTAGCAACTTCAAAACTAAAGTCAAACATTGAACATAAATGTAACTGAATATTTTTGTATTGATAAAATCCCTACACACATAAAAGGAAAACTCATACAATCCATTGACAGTTAAAATGAGCTGTGACTAAAAATTCTAGTCACCGGCTTAGATTTATTAGTTTTATTATTACTTGAAGAACACCTACTGCGTTTCAAGAACATTTCACTGACAGTACACTGTGTGTACACAGTTGTAATATTGTTCAAGAGTGATATTCAGACAGGAAATTATTGAACTGAAATGAAAACTGATAGTTGCGATAATCACTGGGAGAAAATGCCACCAGGTGTTCAAGGTCTACATACTTTAACAGCTACGCAAAGAAATCAGAAAGCGAACGGTTCGATTGGTAACGGATCGAAAGGCTGATTAAAGAATGGCTACTATTTCAAGAAAAGAGAGTAATCTTGTTAGTGGGAAGCAACTGTTTGCAAAATTTTTTTTAATTTTATTAGTTATTTGAAAACAGAACCAATAAAATTTTCAAAAAAAAGTTCTATACAAAATTTTGCAAAGAACAGATTTAGTCACCCAAGGCGCGCTTTTTCTTATAATTATTATTAAATTACTCAACTAGATATATAAGAATTAAAGTAAACGATGAAATATCGAGGAAAGGACAATATTAATTTTTTCCCAAATTAAAATTAAGGAAAACGATAAATTTTTAAATTGAATATTATATCAGTTAAATGTAACAGAAGCAAATGATAAAAAATTGAAAAATGCTCCGGTACACCAAAAGTGATCCACCTAAAACAATATCTCTTTAGATGGCTTTTAATAGCAAATCAATATAAAAATCATTTGACCCCAAAACATCCCAAGAAGGAAGCCGAACTCTAAAGTCGTAATTTGAAATTCTGTAGGCAAAAAAAAAAAAAAAAAGCTACCTCACAGCTTAAAATTTTGAATAATGTTATTTATTTTCAGTCATATCTTGATTCCAGTTTACATGTGATTTAAGGTAACACATAAACCAATAAGTAAATAAAATACTTAATTTTTGTATTTGTTTCACTTCAATCCAATAAAAAAAATATGATTAAATTTATTACGACATGATTTTAAAAACTGAGTTCATTATTGGTGAAAGCAGGTATCAGACATATATTGCGTATATTTTATTTCAATCCAATAAGAAAATTCAGGAGAAATTTATTACGACGTATTTTTAAAAATTAAGTTCGTCACTTTTGAAAGCAGGCATTAAAAATATAAGCAAAAACAAGATAAATTTTTTGAAAAGTGTTCAGGTACGACATTTATAGGATATAAAAAAACAATAGCCCCTTGGGTGGCTAATATTTATTAGCAGAGCCTTATTCACATATAATATCCTTTTAATAATTTTCCTTCTGCATTAGTTGTTAGGCTAAAAAGAGGGGCACATTTTTGGGTTAACTAAAACAATAGACCCTTAAGTAGCTAACAACAGATTCTAAAAAAAAAAAATTTAACCAATAATAGGAGATGGTTCATTTTTCTCTTTTCTCAATTTTAGACTTTGAACTACTGTTAAAATCCAGCGGCCGCGTAAGCCGAGTAGTAATAGTTGCGAGTTCATAGCCTGCAGTTGTTTCTGATGCGCCGTGGCCTGATGTCTCTGAAAACCCGCCATGCAGGTGGCTGATGCACGTTATAACTGGTATAAGCTCTAAGTCTCTCCTTTTGCGTCGTGTGGAAATTTGGAGAACGAGATGCCAATTTAAGTATCGGCCTCATCACTTATGTTCAATACTAATAATTCCGTCGCTTCGTGTTGCTTCTAAGTGTGAAGTCAATAAACAGTTATTAGCAGAAAGAATCCAGGTTTTTTTCTGTTACATAAAACACAAATCTTGTATGATATTTAGGGCACAATGTTTGCTTCAGTAATATTTATCTCTTGTATAGTAATATCTCTCTCTTTATCTTGAGGTTTAAATACATGTTTGGCGCAGAATATAGCTTGATTTGGCTCTCATGTCGCAAATACCAACATTCACTCACTCATTCGAGTCCTGTTGCCATTATGGCCGAGGCAGCCTAACGGTCAAAGTTGCAAACTTGGGCTAGTGTTGGTTCTGTTGAATCGTGAATTCCAGTCTGGACTGAGGCCCCCCCCCCCCCCCAACTTGTAGTGGAGCAGCGTTAAATCTGTCGAAGCTTCAAATCCCACCGTTGGTGTGGTATAAAAGTTTTCAGAGGGAAGTTCCAGGTCAAGTGTCTTATCCGTCGTTTGAACATGCCTAAAAAATTACGAAATTCATCGCCTATAGCCCCCGAGTTATTTCTAAATTTGATGCTAATAAATAACCAATAGATCAAAAAACATTAAGAAATAAATAATTCCACTTTCCGGGAGGTGAAAATGTTTGAAATCCATCGGGATGCTTAAAATCAGTTTTCAAATAAGATATATCATAGATATTAAATTTATAAATTACGTAAACATTCATTCATTTGCGAAATGATGAATATCTGTGATCATAAACAAACTGATAATTTATGAAAGAGGGAGTGGGGTGAATTTTGCTAGCCTGCCTGGGGTTGACGCAATATACGCCCACATTGGCATGTTAAGAAACGGACGTGGCGATCTGACGTATACTGCCTCTGGTTGTAAAGCATATTTTGTAAGAATATAAGAATTGTGAATGACTGGAGGCTTAAAAAAAATTGGAAATTACTATAAAAACAAATAAAATAAAATGGAGGCTAAATCTCGAACGGGAATGAACAGGTTTGTCAATGTGGTACCGAACAAACATTTGATATCACCGCCTCAATTTTATAATAATTCATCCCTCAAGCTTTTTCTTTTATATTCATCGCGTAGTTTGAGTAATTTGTCATTTGTTTATTTATAGAAAGTTTTTCTGACGAAATCTATTTCTGCCCGACACGATGTCTGCTGTCTGCAGCAAAAAAGGCCGCGTAATTTTGAACCGTGGTCAGAAGACGAAGTAGACTCCCGAGTTGGAACCCCTCTTTACTTATCATTCTTGTACGTTGAAATAAGACATTTATTTTGTATAAATCAACAATTACAATGTGAGTTTTATTTCTTAGAATGTTTTCCTTGCTTATTTTTAAATTATCTCTATTGATAAAAGAATATAAGGATGAAGGGGGAAAAATAAAGCTTGGAGGGTTATAAAAAGTTATATAATCTTTATTGTTTTACAGATTAATAGTGTCTCGCAAGACTAGAGAGAGATAAAACGTTACAAAAGTTAAAAAAGAAAGTGAAATAAGCAATGTTCTCTGATGGCCTACAGTATAAAACGAAGAGAAGATAAGAATTTCGAATGAAATAAAATAGCATTGGAATGCTTAATTTAGCCTTTGAAAGTGTTGGTAGAGCAGTTTTATGACTCCCTGAAGGACAGTTTTACTCGAAATAGTAATATTAGAATAAATAGTTTCTGATTTTATGAAAAAAAAAATATCGTTTGACAATTTTGTAATTAAAATGCATTTTTTTCTGTCTTTACATTTTGTATATTTCAATGCTTTTACCTAAAAGAAAATGCCATAATTCAAAGTTTACGAAGAGTTGTTATTGAGTGTTAATTATTATACAAAGAAATATCCGAGATATCTGGAAAAAATTTATTCTGCATGTGAATCGATCCTTCTGTACATGATGTTGTAAAATACAGCTATCAATAATGATTTGTTTGGTCTCAGAAAGTCGCAGATTTGAGTAATTCGCCGCGTGGAAGAAATAGAATTCAGTCTACCGAGTTCTATGATGACTGCTTTCGAAACGTCATGAAATGCTGGGAGGAATGTATAGCTCTGGATGGTGACTATATGTAGGGAAGTTTCAAGAGTTATAAATTCAAATTAAGTATCTATTTCGATTACTTTTGGTAACAATTAAATTTAATGATATTCCGGGAAAAATTTAAGACTTACGATACAGCAGGTTTTTTTTCAATTGATGCCTTTTAAAAACCAAATAAATCAACATTAATAGTTTTAATTTACAACACTTTATGTACATATGGATCAATTAATGTGCAGAGCACATTTTATCCAAATATATCTTGTTTATTTCTTAGTAATAATTAGCAGTTCACGTGGTAATCTCTCGCAGTTAGGAAACAAAACGAGAAGTTGAAATTATATTGAGAAAGTTTGTGCGAGCTTTAAAGGGCAGATATATATGTTCGCACACATAGAGTCCTTATTTTATAAATTCTTACAATCACTCTAGCTTTTACTATTATTACTGAATAAATTAAACTTCTTTCAACAATATTTTCCCCAGTGATAATGCCCATATAATTTTGATGTTAGCTAAATTGTCAATTACCTAGTCACTGTTAGTGGTTTTTAATTCATAAAAGCAATGCTGTTACATAAGCGCTCAAGCTTGTCTGGGTTTCTTGCAGCTACAACAATATTCTCTTCATGCATTTCTTCCGGGTTAATTTAAGTGATTGGTTTGTTAACAATTACAAAAAACAATTACAAATGTATTTTTATTGGAAACTTATTAATTTATCTAATAAATAACAAAAATGTATCAAAAATTTGAAATATTACTACTACAAGAATGGTTCAAAACGTACATATCTTTGAAAACAGATGCTTCTGCCTGTGAAAGTTGGCGTTACCATGATGTGCTGTCATTCGTTGAGCGTCCATTTGCTGCCTAAGGAACATTTGAATGCTGCCGCGTTGAGTTGCCACTATCTGAGACGTTGATTCATTAATTGTAATCCCGAAACGATGTCATGTGATATGATTGTTTATTAACGTCGCAATGAGAAGCAACACGAAGTCTATTGGTAACGCACTTCGTAATTTTGAACCACGGTCAAGTGACGAGGACGACATCGGAGTTGGCCCCTCCCTCTCTAAACGTTTACACCATGTCCACAAGAGGACTTGTGACAATGACCGGATTTAAAGTGCATCAGCTCTGGTTACACGGTGGGTCTTTAGTGGCGTGAAGGTTGGAACCCATGACTCGAAGAATACAACGCCGCCGGCCACGAATCCACGACCGTGACCACTAGGCTACAGCGGCCGAGTTAGTAGTTTGAGAACTTTATAAAACAAATAATTCAAACTGATACATTCTTCAAAATCTGATTCCTACGAGCGAAAATCTAAAACAACACAAAATTAAGTTCTGTTTATTATTTTATCACTAGAATGTTTTTTTTTAAAAAAAAGCAATCTATCTTATAATAATCCTGTATGGTCCGGTGAGGCATCTATGTTCATTTTCTAGAATGGACCGCATAGACATGTAAAATGATCTTTCAAAATGGAAGCAGCAGGCAACTAAGGTGTTTTTCGGGTACCAGCTTGGAATATATTTAAATGGATTTTTTGAGGGAGAGGGGGAGGGAGTAGACTAAATAATTATTTAAGATGATCAGGGATAAACCGATGCCAAGTTAAAAATTTCAGACATTTCTTGGAAATCCATAAATGCATTAGCAACTGAAATATCCAGATAAGAAAGAAAAAAGCAGATAAAAAATATTGGTTATTAAACAGCGTGCAATACTCATTAAGGAATATCGTTATGAAGAGAATTACTCATTATTTTGATTGTTTATTAACGTTGTACTCTGAAGGAACACCTGATGCACGTTAAATCTGTCAAAGCTCAAAGTCTTCCCACTAGAATGGAGTGGAAGATAGGCGAGCGAAGGGCCAGGTCAGGGGCCATCCTCGTCACTTGACCGTGGCTCAAAATTACGAGGTCCGTCACCAACAGCCCTCGTGTCGCTTTTTAGTGTGACATTAATAAACAATCAATCAATCAGGAAAAAGGTAGCAGAACTCCACTTTCACTTATGTAAATTAATATTAATTCACTCAAATCCACAGAAATACTTTTAACATTATCCTCGAAAGGTTATGTTTATTTCTAACGCTTGGTTAAATTTGTAATTAAAATGGCAGAAAAATTCTTGAAAACGTATTAATGATAAATAATAATAAAACAAATTAAGGCACATACAAATAATTTATGTATAATTGAAGAAAGTATCCTTAAAAATCAGTCACGTAATTGAAACTAATACCTCTGAAATAGTTTAATTTTAACAGAACTTTTTTCCCCATTGACTACCTTGAAAATTATATATATATATATATATATATGTATGTATTATATATATATATGTATTAATAATAACATACTATTTGTATATGTATATATATACACCTATATACATATACATATATATGATAATGATATTGTTATATATATATGTAACTACTATATATATATGCTGACATGTATATTTGTATATATACATGTATATATGTTGTATATTTTTTTGCATATATATATATAGCTGTTATATATATATATGTATTATATTATTATATATTTATATTACTATATCAATAATCGATGTAGTTGATGTGTGTGTATGAAGTATTTATATATACTATATATATATATACTTTTCACTTGTACAAAGCGCTCGAATTTTCCCCGTTTAGATGAAATCGAATAAGTTTGAAAGAAATTCCTCAGAAAAATTATGACAGCAATTCACTCAACCTTGTGAAAATGAATGAAAGAAAATGACATGATTGAAATATCAAGAAACAGCCGGATTTGGTTCTTGATTTTTTGCGATCATTTCTTGACTATTCTAGTCGAGAAACTCATGAAACACGCGGTTATTACGATTTTATCGAGTACTGGAAGGCATGAGGTTGAAATAGAATCGCGGATATAAAAAAAAATATTATGTAAGTATAAACGTGCAATCTGGAGATAAAAAAAAGAACGCATTCTACCTCTATTCATCACTACATTATAGGGTAACTGTTCCCTTCTATTAGCCCTTGTATTTCTTCTTTTTCTGGTGCACATTTTCGGAGATTTTTGCCAAAGCCTATTACTTGAAAATTAATTTAGTTAAGTTCCTCTAAAATAGCAATTTTAATTTTCAGAATAATATAACATAAGGTTGTAAAGAAAATTAGAATACTCAGACTCTGACACTCAAGGTAACTGATACACCAAAATGCTTTAAAGTTTGCTTTTTTTATTCTTGCGTCAAAAAATAGAAGGCGCTTTTTTCTGAATCCATAGATGTTTCATTTATAAAAATAGGATAAATAGAACGTTCACAAAAATTGAGTATTAAAATTGCAAACAAATGTGACTCTCCACTGAACGTAAAAAACTTACAAAGGGATGAAATTTTGCTTTTACAAAGACACTATGGCTTAGCTATGGAACCATAAAACGTCCCATATCTCATATGGTTAAAGTCGTCTAAAATAGCAAAATAAAGTCGTCTCTAATTATTTTCAAAAGCTATCAACAAGATGCTAACTCACATCATGGATTATGCCCATTCAGCTTGGATATTTGTGATGAAGGTGTAATAAAACTTATTGTTGGGATAGTTATTTACACAAATAATCGCTTCCTGAATCTGTGCTTCTCGCCATATTGTCTTTATTTAAATTCAAATTGCTTCTAAATAATTCTTACTTCTAGTAATTCAGATTACTTCGAACTAATCTAGAACTTAAGATTTCAAAACAATTAACTGATAAAATTATGTAGAACTGTTCAGTTACTTATAATATAGTACTAGTTTCTATAGAAATATATTATATCGAAAATTGTAGTGAAAAATATCTTTATTTGAATTATTCTCAAAATGTGCTTTTTTGAGAGTCTGGAATAATTTCTTCAAAATCTGTCCTTTCTATAAAGTTGAAAATTTGTACTTTATGAAGTGAGCCTATTTTCTAATCGATGAACTTAATTTTTTTCTAATAAATATTCACAAATTTCAGATATAGCGAAATATTTAAGCTGAAAATATGGGAAAATTCAATCATAACATTTTAAAACTTTATTAAGTTCAATTTTTTGAAATTTCCATTAAGTTCAGAGTACATATGATATGTGTTTCAGTACTTTGCAAATTTTAAAGTTGTAAACGCAGAAGAATTTATGTAAGATGTACCTAAGGGCAAGTACACAACTTAATACCGTAAATAGAGCTATTAATTATTAATTGCACGTATATAATTACTTATGTTTGTGAATGTGTTTATTTACACATGAACTGAAGGGAAAATATATAGATATCCCAATGATAAAAATTTGTTTTCAATTGCTTTAATTTTAAAAAAGTTACGATTCTTTAAGTATAGCTTAAAATCATCTCATTTTCGAAGTTGTCTCAGTTACCTCAAAAAAAAATTTTTTTTTTCAATGAATTTGGCTTGAAGACAAATTTTTGGGGATAGAATACGCTCTCTACGATCGTGTTTGGTTGAAAACTCTTGTTGTCGTGCCGCATTGAATTGAGAATCTGGGTTCTTAATTTCCCTCGGTGCAAGTTGAATTAAAGCCAGTCAAAAGATGTTCCTCAGTGAAGTTTTTCAATAGAGAGAAGTAATTATAATGACGTAAGGTACCCTAAAAAATTACGGAAGGGGAAGCAGAACAAAACAAAAGGAATAAGGACGAAGAGAGAGTGTTTGTTGCATGACATTGCCCGTAACACCACAACCAAGCCACAATGCAACTTTTGGAAGCGTTCATTTGAGACATGATTAACCACTTCTCTTACATTCTGATCTGATACTTTCAGGTTTAACATTTTTACTTTTCTTAAGTTTTTTATGGGTTTAAAAAGGTTTTAGATCGTCGATAAAGTCCAGAGAGCCATCGAAAAAGGGACGGAGAAACCGACAAGAACTTTTTTAAAATAAAAATTTTAAAAAATTCTTTGCTCTGCTCATAAAAGGCTCTGATAAGAAAGGCGAAAACGATGGAAAAGTTTTTGATATACAAATGTGAATTTGTAAGCTTTTCAAAAAATAATATATTTTTGAAACAGAAAACTTAACATATACCTTTGAGGTTTTTCAAGAAAGTGAGTACTCTTACTTTGTAGTCAACCCTCGTGTTAATTAAATTGGTAGAACACGTTACGCTTTCTGCCATTTTCCGAGAATTGTTTACTCGACTAACAAAAAAATAAGTTTATTTTAAAAAATTATACCTTTATATCAGCTGAGAGGATTATAGTGATAATTTTATTGTGGAAGAGTTTATGATTTATTTCAAATTAATGTAACACATTTTAGAACAAACTACAAAAGTCTGTTGGCATTGATTTTTGTTTGGTTTTATTAACGTCGCACTAGAAGCAACACGAGGGCTATTGGCGACGAACTACGCAATTTTGAGCCTCAGTCAAGTGATTAGGACGACAAATGAGTTGGCACCCCCCTCTCCTAAATTCCACACCACGCCAACGGAGGACTTTGGGTCCGGACAGAATTAACGTGCATCAGCCCCGACTATACGGCTGGTATTTAGTGGCATCAAGACTCGAACCCCGACTCGACGAAAGCCGACGGCCACGAGTCCAAAACCATGACCGCTAGGCTACCACGGCCCAAATGCCGCTTCAGACTAGGATTCCTTTGCTACCAAATCTGTAGATTTTCTTTGCATAGGAGATTGATAGAAAACTCTGCGTTTTCTCCAGATGAAGACAATCCGAGAATCACTCTGTGTACTGAATTTCGACTCCTCAGTGAAAAAATACATCCTCATTCTTGGTGTGTCCAAGAATGGTGCACTCGGCTTCGCGACAAACGGGTTCTCTTGTATGATGCGCACAGAAGGAGACAAATTATTGAACGCTGGGCATAACGGACCTTCTCATATAGGCATCTATGCTCGCCAGGTATTTAATTGTTGTTCCATACGAAACTGAAAGGTTAGGAGAAAGCTCTATTTGTCTGCCTATTTCGTTATGCATTCGCTGCAAAGTGGCAATTCAGCTCATGTATCGTCGGTCTTGGACAGACTTGACCAAGCATCTTGGTGATAGCACTATTGTTTGGAATGTATTCCGTAACCTGGATAACACTTTTGACCCCACTTGTAGTCCTCGACTTCCGCCTGAGACTGATAACTTCAAGGCTGCCAATGGCTCTCAAACTCGTTGAATCATCGTAACCATCATGGAAATTCATTCTCACTGCATTCAGTGAAATTTGTTGGTTTTAAAACACTACCAGAAAATATCCCAGATACTTAAACGACCCAATTTCCCTTCGTGCTAATGTTAAACAGCAGTTATTCCAAAACTGGAGGCTAACAACGTGCTACCCATTCTTTAAATTAGTACACAATACAAATTTTATCAATTTAACTTGTAGCAGTTTTGAATTATTGAGCAAAACATGTTTGTGACCTTAATTTTTGACACCGGTATATATCAAGCTCCAAATGTACAAGGGGATTGAAATGATATCCCTGTTAAGAATTGGAGTGGGATAAATTACAGTAATATTGTTAAATGGCCGTTTTCCCTTTTCCTAAGAAGTCTGTAAATTTGAAGCCCTTCGTATCCAAAGAAACGTCTTCTTTTGCAGACTATGATACTGTAGCCTTTTGGAACATATTCCTCATAAGCAACTTGTTTTGGTTGTTGCTTGGTTGCAAGTGAATAAGGATGGTATCTGGTAAAAACGTCTCATCGACGGTGACAACTGAATGTAAAAATTCGAAGACAACTCGACGTGGTCGCAATGAAAACTAACCTATGAATCAGTGTCAAATTTGTTTTGACCACGAGTAACTAATTCCAGCATATAATAGTAACATGAAAATTCCGAATCAACGTCGTCTGTTGTTTACTGAAAGAAACCACCTCATATTTACATTCACCTTTAAAATAGATTCATAGAACATAATAAAATGTAAATGCTTTTAAAAATGTGATGAATATTTTCACTTTAGAATTATTCTTTTTCACGTCCCAAATTAAAGCTTTTAATAAATAAATATATTCATAAAATTATTTATCAAAAAAAAATTTCTTCCCTTTTATAATTAAAAATAAAAAACAAACAAAGAGGTTTCAAATAAAATACGATCATTTACTTATTCATGACGAAATGAACAAATATTTGTATAATAATAAACTTCAATGATATCGATTTTAGTTTGCTTCGAATTTTCGTGGTTCCCAGTGAAAAATATTTTTGTGAAAGCTAGATTAGAGATAAGAAATATTCTTGACGTTGATGTTATCTCCATTAAATTTATGGAGTTGAAGAAAATAAATAAAATGTTTTTGCTAGGTCATTGATTTTTCAAGATTATTTTTAGGAAACTGCGGATTAATGTTGGATGTGTTTGTTTAACATTTCGTGCAATAATATTTATTTCAGCAATTGACACATGACCATTCGGTTAAAAAATAATTAAGTGGAAACAGTTCTTTTTTTGAAAGAAGCTAAAACTTCAATCACAAAATCTGTAATTTGAATATATATTTGTTTTGTTAACTCTCTTTCTCTCTTAAGTAAAGATTGATTTTATTTTCGTCTTATTTTATTGCAACAATAGTTACGATTCCCTTAAAATGTATTTCAATAAAAATTAATAATTTGCTTTATTTTTAATATCTTAACTAAATAGTAACAATGTCTTTGATCATTATTGCCTACTTTGCTTTGATATTTCATATAGCGAAAATTCAGCACCATTCTTTTATCTTTGAACGATTTGTATTTTTTGAAGAAATGATTTTTAATTAATACCGATGGAATGAAAATAAATCAAATTAAATATCTTCTTCGAATACAATCCAGATCACCTTCAAAACACGATTCGTACAAGATGTTTAAAGAAGAATATCCCAATTTTGAATGAGCTATAATTACAAAACTGAAGAAGTTACACATTTTTGGGTGCATTAAATTAAAAATATTTAAAAGTTTATAAAATTATAACAGTTTTTGCCACCAGAAACACAAACAATATCCAATGGTACGATGAGGTAAATTGGTTGCAGAGAAGATTGCAACCTTGCTCTTATTATGGTTCCTATGAAGTCGGGATTCGACTCTATTAACTAGTTTTCTCAGAATAAATAATTTTAGAATGATATACATCTCAAGCTGAAGATCTATTTATATAACTTTCCGGTGTGGTCCCTTATAAATTATGTAACTTTTATTAGAGCGCAAATGAAAATATATTTTACAAAAAATGGCTCACGTAGCCTTAACACCAATCAATGGCACATCTCTAAGACTACTATCTCTCGCGCGGATATTTTAATTATTCCAGCATTCGCCACTTATGTGTTCACGCGAATATTTATATTCTGTGTAACAGGAATGTTTATTTAAGAGGCTTGGTCGAAAAGTAATGCTTCCATGGTCATAACATTTTCATCTTCCGATATTCATACTTCTTGCTGCACTTGAAAGCTGCATGTATCCTCTGTGTAACACTCTATTCATTTTTCGACATAATCTGCATCCCTTTCCTCGCACTTACAACAACATGTGAAAAGTCATACAAACCAGTCGGAAAAGACTTCCTGTGATTGCCGTGGACTCCTGATTCTATCGACAGATTTGACATTGTCGTTAGACTCATTGATTGTTTGTTAGCGTCACACTAAGAAGTTATATGAAGACTATTAGTGACGGACCTCATAATTTTGAACTACAATCAAGTGACTGGGACGACAATTGAATTGGGTTCTACACTATTCCAACTGTAAGATATGGAACTTTTACAGACTTATAAATAGATGCCTCTAAAGTACTCGAAGCCACTACTCAAAAGAAACCACACCAACCATGAGCTCGTAAATATGACCCCGTCTTCTGAATGAAACTGTGTTCCATTAAGATGCTCATTCATTTTTAGGAAGGGATCGAAGTCTCGAGGGGCGTAATCAGGTGTGACGACACCTCCCTGCTGCCATTGTAAATAAAGCTCAAGCGTGCCACCCTCTTTTTCATTTCTTAGCCAAATCTGGTTATGCTATGCCAAATATATGTAAAAGAGATATAGCCCTTAGAAGAGAAACAAAAAGTATGAGAATTGGTTGACAAGAAATAAACTCGAAAATTGAGGAAGATCGCTAAGATATTCCTGGGGCGCATCATGCGAGTTTATCAAAGACGGTGGGGCCATACGGGAAAGAAAATATCACTAGAGTACCTCAATTCCTGTACTTACCTAAAGAAGGTAAGCCCCAGTAGGTGTGCCAACGACTCATGGGAACAGAAAAAAAAAAAAAAAGAATGCTTATGTAAAGAACAAATGTAGCCTTCAAGTACAACAAAGAATTTTGGAAATCGTGCAACAAATAAAAAAAAGTTATAGCCATGGAGGTATTATTATTTAGTCGTGTCTCGTGAATATTGCATGAATAATAGCAAAGCATTCGAGCTCTTCGAAACGTGGTCTGATTTAATGTGATTATAGCACTTAGTAAACATTGGTTTTTATGTAATGAGAAATCCCTTTGCTTATGAATACGAGAGTTCGTTTTATTTCCATTTCAGGTATCGTGTATTCGGTAGATGATGCTGTTAATAAAGTGGGATATGGAGTTTTCCAAATCAGATTAACCTTTCTCGCTGGGTTAGGATGGGTAAGTATGTCTTTATTAACATATTTGTTTTACATGATAAATGTTCGAATATAATGCTTAGATTTTGAGCTATAACGAGAAATTTATGTAATGTAATGCGTATATAGACGAACGGCTTGAATTCTGCAGTCAAATTCGTGACAATCAATTATTCAACGTTATTAACAGTTTTTAATCTTGATAGGTTATATTAACATAATCGTATAAAATAGAAATCATGGAAATGATTTGATAAAGTATTTTTTTCCGTCACTCAGAAAATCCATACAAAGGATACAGTTAGATTTCATTATATTTATTGTTACAATAAAACCGTTAACTAACTCCATGTATCATCTCCAGTAAAAAAGCTCTCTTTCATAATCTTTGTTTTATATTTCACAAATCAAATACACAATATTAGTGGTTCCCTATTTTTACTTCACTTTGCTTTAATTTTTTTGATTTTAATTAGTCTTTTTTACGTATAATAAATTCTTGATCCCTAAGACCCCAGTTATTCTTATTAGATACCTCAACACATTTCTTTTTGATTACATAGGATTATTCAAATTGATTAAGCAGATTTCAAAATTCTATATTTTCAAAATTAAACAACACAGAATGATAAGTAACAAATAAATACAAAAGAAAACTGGCGATATATTATACTGTGAAAAATAGATGATCCGCGTTTTTTTCTCGAAGTTATTTCATGAAAGCTGCTTCGGAATCTTTCAAGGAGGTACCTGGTATTTGAATCGGTCGCAAGGAACCATATGTTACACAGCTGGCCATCTAAGTCAGGTGATATACGATTGCCATATGATTTCTACCTTTGAGAGTCTGTAAAAGATAAAGGGCATACGCCATCATTAACCACAAATTTATTTGAAAGTAACATATTTCTACAGTTGTACCATCAATTACCACTGATACTTTACAACGTGTATGGCCAGAATTTAAACTTCGAATTGACCTTATACGTATAACTAAAGGAAGTTATATCTGAACACTAAAATAACTTCTTATTTTCCCTTCGCATTCATGTATTACTTATCATTCTGTGCTACTTATTTATAAGATTATAGCATTTTTTTTTTCAAAATGGGATGAAGCATATTGAATAATCCTGTACAAGCAAAGTAGAAAATAATTGAAAATTGAAAAGATATTAAAAAAGTATTAAGAAGACTGAAGAGTATATATATAAATATATATATGTACATACATGTACAGGGTGTTTTGAAACTCATGGGCAAATATTTAAGGGTTGATAGAAGACATCTAAATAAGCAATTTTCACCATACAATGCATAGGTGGAGAGCAAGCGGTGAACCGCTAGACTGCGCAAGTTTTCTTATACATTGTCATTTCTACGAAGAATTTCAGGAGGCCTGGCCTTTTCGTGATTACTGTACGTCGTCAAACTAACTAAACTGCAACATTAGATACCGTTTGCTATTCAAACAAGGCAGGACAATATTGCGAAGGACCGGAACTCGTCAGCGCGCATTGGGGAAAAATTTAGCTAAGTAGATCTCGGTTGCAACCATTTTGATCGAGATCCTTCTGAACTGGTCTATGCGCATTCTGATGCGTTATTCGAATGCAAGCTGGGCTTGTTTATTACCAACAAAGCTTAATTAATTATCCCCGATGTCTTTATTCATCTGGAGGGAAACGGGGTTATAAAGCATCTGAGAAAGAAATTGTATGACATTAGAAGTTTGATCATCAAGTTAGACCTGAGCCCTGATCTCCAAGTTTTGACAGAATCTTTGTGATTGCTATGAGATATAGGAATCAAATCTTGGAGCCCAAAGTTAGGCTTTTTTGGAGAGAAGTTGCCCTGGTTTCATTCGTATAAATTATAATGGTTTTCCTCTTAGAGCTTTTGGCTGCCTGGGAGTTTTCCGACCCGAGGAGGGGGAGAGAGTTAATGAACTTGATGAGGCAGCGTTGTTTCAAACCTTCGAACTCTCTCCCTCTTCTCGGGGTCGGAAAAACCCCAGGCAGCCGAAGTAGTGACACAGGACTTGAAAACTAGATGGCAGCACAGCCTATACCTTCTATTTGCATATGCCCCCGACGCAAAATACTTGCCTCTGTATGTCTAAAAAAGACAAACGCACACAAATCACGACTAGTGATATTCCGGTTCTGGTGCACGTGTCGACGAGACCCACCACTCAACACGAGACAGCCGATGACTCAAATGGAAACTGTCCCGAGCGAAACTCAATTCCACAGGGAGGGATTGTATATCAATTGCAGTACTGGCTGAAAAATATCAAAAAGTAACCTTCTGTACAAAAATACCAATGATTATCTTCGTATCATTACGATGATACTAGAGGGGGAGTATGCGGCGATTATCTTCTACAACAACGTTAGAAGTTAAAATGCCTTACTTAACCAGCCAGAAAAGATGTCTTTTCAGCCTGGTTGGTAGGACCGCATTCTTTGGACCAACTGGTCCAGGGTTCGAAACAACGCTGCAGCATCATGGTCATCAACTCTCTCCCTCTGCTCGAAGTCGGAAAACCACCGGCAGCCGAAAACTCATCCGACAGACGAATCTCTGGAATGTGAAATTTTTCTCTGAATGAATCTGCCATCTAGAACTCCAGGGATTTATCATATAGAGCCTATTTAAGAAGCTTTTGGAAGGGCAATTTTACTTGCTCTTCCTAGAGCCAACCAAGACATTAAGGCTGCGTTGCTTCATTAGTGGGATTAAATGCAACAGGAACACAAAAACTGTCCATTTTCCATCATGAATCCATGTTGTGAAAGCTATTGTTGCAAACTTGCAACGACAACTACCTCCAATATTAATCTTACAAATGAAAAAAGGCATTTACAGCGATTTTATACAATATTAAAGAAAGTTAAGCGATGACTCTCGAACTTGGTGAGGATTGTCGCAAGTTGGCGTCAATCTTCACCGCTTTAGTGAACAAAAGCTCTCGGAAATGTTGGAATTTTCTCTAAATCTCGATTAGGTGGGAAGCTATGGAATTTTTCTGAATATTTCCTGACGTGATTCTTAGCTAGGATAGCAAAAAATGCGCAGAGATTAGAAGTTTAGATTAATTTTCCGGGGAATTAGCAGTGTTTTGGAGTCTGCCTCTGAAGTTCAAAGCACGAGAATCGTTCAATAAATCCTTAGGAAAAGATAGAAAAACAAATTATTTCAGGTATTTTTTTTTTATTTTTAAACATTATCTCCCTTTAGCTCTTATACTTTTTCATGCAATTCTCCAACTTTTTAAACCATCTAAAAAGTAATATTTTGGAAGATCTTCAAAATAGGAAAATGTTGGTAAAAATGTTGTGATGTTTTTATTTACATTTTATTTCGATGTAAATAAAAAACTATCCGACGAGCCATTTTTTAAAGTTTGCAAATAAAAAAGTCATTGGAAGCACATACCAGTGAATACAGGGGATATTGTAATAATTCGAACTTTAATTTCACGAAACCTTCGAAGTTTTACAGGTCTACACTCGTATATTATCTTAATAGAAGGGTGTTTACTTTCTTTCTCATATGAGGATGATCTTTCTTGATTTCTTTGCTCAACCGCTGCGATAACGACACATAATACTCTCCAATTATTGTTTCCCCCCTTTTTTCAAGTAATTGGTATAGATAATTCCTCGTGCATCCCCAAAAACCATGGTAATAACCTTGCCGGACGATTTCACCGTCTTTGCTTTCTAAGAAGCCCATTCGCCTTCAAACACAAACTGCTTTGACTGTTCCTTTATCTCCGGAGTGTAGAAGTGTGTCTAAGTTTCGTCAACAGTTATGTATCAACGCAGAAATTCGTCAGGATTCCTACGAAAAAACGCTGAAGTAACCTCAGAGTCGTTTGCACGATTGCTTTTATTTTCCACTGAGAGCAAACGTGGTACCCATCTTGCCAAGATTTTTTCACACTCTGTTTTTCGGGCAAAATTGAAAACACTGTATTTTGCGATATGCCAATGGCCTCAACTATTTCGCACACTTTGATACGTCAATTACTAAAAACATATCGTGGAGTTTATAAATAATTCCTAGAGTTGTCCCCTCCTCTGGATTTCCCGATCGACTTCCAACTTTTATGGATGTACGGCCATGTTTAAACTCATTTATCCAATTATAAACTGTTGCAAACAAAAGAGCAGACGTGTCATAAACTTCATCCAACTCAGCTTTAATCGCTCTCGTTGTTACGCTTTTCAAATATAAATGTTTAATCCCCACTCAAAACTCTCCTTTTTTTCCATTTTTCTGAATAAACACAAATTAATTGCTTCAATCGACAATAAAAATGAAACCACGTGATAGAAATAATTGAGAATCATGATGCTTATTATGAGACAGCCCTCTAGTGCGTCATGATGCTTATTAAAAACAAACAATTCTCGATGCTGGCATCGAAAGGAGTTATTGAATGATCCTCGTATTATTTTGGAGATTTGTCCGTAGCTCGAGGGTAAGCTAGAGGGCTGAACGATACTGAAAGTGCGGTTCGGGTTATCACAACTGCTGCTTAGTATCTGTATGTGTTGGGGGCATAAGGGCTGTTTTTATTTTTGACTATGCTGTTAATCTGTACAAATTCTGTTACCTATGCTTCGTCGTTTTCTGAATATTTGTAAAAACGTGTCATTCTCCGTTATCCTCCTTGTTCGATTATTTTCACTGTGAATAAACGGGAGGAATATTTTTATAATTCTATATAACTTGTAGAGGGAACCGTACTTCTAACTAAACTATTTTTTGTTCCATTTTGTAGCCTCAGTTTAGAGTTCCTTGTTAAGATATGCATAGCATGTGCTTTATCATGCAAAATTTTATATACATATATTCAAGTAGGCTAATCCGTAGGAGTCTGTCTAGAAGGAGCGAGTGAGACCAAAACATCCCAACTTTTAAGCGTTTCTAAGGGTTCGGTGTCTAAAGTCATGTCAGCATACACACAGCGGGGCAAGAGAAGTTCAGCAAAACAAAATAGTGGACAGAAAGAGAAGCTTAGTGAAAGAGACCGACGAATATTGAAGGGGATTGTAGCGTCTAAAAAGCGAACAACTGGAGCAAAAGTGTTCGCAGAGTTCAATCAGCATCTGGATTCTCCAGTGTCGATGATTACAGTTAGAAAGCATCTTCATAAACAAAGCATTTACGGCAGAGCAGCAATTCCTAAGCAACTTGTCACAAATGTTAATGCCAAACGTCGTCTACAGTGGTGTCACAGTCACAAAACCTGGTCGATTGATAAGTGGAAGAAACAAATATGGTCTGACTAATCATTTTTCACATTTCCCCCTACAACAGAAAAGGTGCGTTTTTGGAGGACACCTGCACAAGCGTATGATTGTGATTGTCTCCTTCCAACTGTCAGGCATGGAGGTAGATCATTCACGATTTGAGAACCCGTATCGTAGTCTTTTGCTGTACCAATCCGAACTCTGAAGGGAACGATCGCTGGGGAGAAGTATAGAGAACTGTTAGCTCAACATGTTCATCCTAAGATGCAAACTTTGTTTCCTGAAGGAGACGAAATTTTCCAGGATGATTAATGCATCTATCCATGCAGTGGGACTTGTCCAATCACAGTTTGATGAACACGATAATGAATTTAAACATCTACCTTGGCATGCACAGTCACTCGACCTCAATGTAATAGAACCATTATTGTCTATTTTAGAGCGTTCAATACAGAATCGATATCCATCACTGACATCTCTTCCAGAACTTTCACAATATCTCCATGAAGAATGGTACAATATTTTTCTAAACACTATTCAGCACTTGTATGAATCGATTCCTAGGTGAATCCAAGTTATCTTACAGGCCAAAGGCAGTCCTACACCGTACTAATAAGGGATTCTATAGAGTTCTGCAAAACTCGAATGATTAAAATAGAATTACTTAGTTGAGTTAATTTTTATATGTAATATTTCCTTTTGTATTATTAAATATTCTCAGATGCATTATTGTTTTTATCGTATAACTAAATGTCTTTGTGACGATACTTTATAAGAATTAATTTTACTAATCAGTGCTCTTTATTCATTTTTGCGTAGCTTGCAGATTCTTTTGAAATATTCATTTTGTCTGTGATTGGAGACTTTTTAGCCTGCGAATGGACACTCTACAGATGGCAGATTGCTTTACTGACATCCGTAAGTGAGAAAGGATTACTCCTCGTAGTTTTAAGGAAAAAGTACTCGACCTGAAATAATCAGAAATCTTTTTACATATTTTTTACTCTAAACTGTTCGTCATAAATGCAAACTCCTGCTCTTTTTTTAATATTACCGAAGGAAAATCGTAATTAATTGACATTGAATAAAATTTTATACAAAATGAATGCAAATAAGGTGAGTTAATGATTTGTATATGGATTAATTCTAGAATTAATGATTATAATAGCGGTCAAAAAATATTTCTTATTATTGCAGGACAAATAAAACTATTGAAAATGTATCGATATTTCTCCATTAATGATTTTTTTTAATGAAACACTGATTGTGTTATATATAATCAAACAAAATTAAAAATTCTTTTAATTTCAAACACCTTGAGTTTCGAAACTCAAGGAAACTCAACAGTTTATGGAGTGATAGGAAACATTTAAACAAGCAATTCTATGTTAATCCTACAATGCATAGGGGGAGAGCAAGCGGTGAACTGCTAGACGGCACTGTGGAGTAAAATATAAAGTGCGAGTTTTCTTTCACATTCATAATTTCTACCATCGATTTCAAGGTGCATGGCTTCTTCCTGATTACTGTACGTCTCCATGGCTTCTGATGTGTAACAAAACTCGCGCTTTATACATTTCAATACAGCGCCATCTAGTTGTAGACCACTTGCTCTCCACCTATGTATGTGGGATGAAAATCGCTTGTTTAGATGTTTCTCCAGTAATGATTTTTTTTTTAATGTAATACTTAATTTTTAACTTAATTTTTATGATATTAAATTTAATGAACTTAAATTTTTGCCACGAGTTTTGAAACACCCCGTATAATTTCTGTGAATATTCCACATAATAGACAAATGTGTTATTTTTTTCAAAATTAGTTGAATAAATTCGAAGGGGTAATGAAATATAAACTCATTCATATACTTATAAAATGATTAGTCCCAAGTAAAAAGATTAAGCGTTGGAAAAAACCGTATGATTCATAAGGTTAACAGGTATAAAGTAAGATCTCATAAAGATTAAAGGCCCTCAATTTTATTTATTTACGAGGAAGATTTAAAAGTACCCTTTAAAGGAATAAGAATTTGGATGTTAGGAATTAAATAACATTCTCATTGTAGTATTGTCCATAGATTGTTTTCTAGTTTTCCAAGAAGTGTATGAATTTCAAGCCTTTTATCCCCCCCCCAAAGAAAAAAGAATCATTCTAATGTCTTCTCTTTCTTTAAAACAGAATCACCGAAAGTAACCAATTGTTTTGATTATTGCTTGGTTTCCAGATTATAATGATGAATCCATGCTCATTGACAATGATATCTCGACGTCCCCAATCAATTTTTGTTTTGATGGCTAATAATTTCCAAATCAAAACGAGCCTATAAATAAGTGTAAAATTTGTTTTTGTGCCGTTTAATTGTGCCGTTTAATTGTGCCATCGTTTTCATTGTGTGCCGTTTAATAGATGACGGCACACAATGAAATCACCAGCGTGCCTTAGTAGAGAAATAATTAACAATTACATTTTAATCCTTAATTAGCTTCCAAATGAAATTAAACTCGTTAATATTCATAAAAGTAAATATAATTAAATAATAATTAAACTATTTATAACAAATCAAAAGACTATAATTGTTGATAACTAATAAAATTATACCAAAATTATTATCAATTATGCAAAAGTTCAAAATTATTTGAGTGACAAAAAGTTATGAATAGAGAGTGACTTTCGCTATTATAAACGTCATGTTCGATGTAAGAATGTCTAAATATTCTTGGAAATTCCAAAGATTTAACGTACCCTCGCATCATAATATTCGAAATTTTTATCTATTTCATTGAGAACTAATCGCCTTTCAATCATTGCTAAAATGTTTCGGCTAGAAAAGGTTAGAAAGGCTAGAATTTTCTAAGACATACTGTTGCAACTTCTTATCTAGTTAGATAAGGTTCGCAGGTTGAGCCGGAAGTAATTTTAACGCATTCTTGATATCTACTCGGTAGAAATTTTCTATTTCATGCGTATTATGTCACTATTATTTGTCACTATTATGCGTATTATGTCACTATTAGTTGTCACTATTAAGCGTATTATGTCACTATTAGTTGTTACTATTATGTGTATTTTGTCACTATTAGTTGTTCTACGCATGCGTATAATGTCACTGATTTTCCTACATAATATCTAACTGTGGATATTTATCGAAAAATGAAAAGACCAAAGCGTCGTCATCGTTTATAATAGTTCGTTTATGAAAAAACAAGATCTAAAGTCCAAATAATTTGAATAACCAATACAGAAATTTTCGAATCATCGTATGATTTATCAACGTGCATCGTAATGCGCACATATACCTTTTTCTCGACGGGCATGTCGAAAGTTCTCTATTTCATCAGAACAACCTGCAGTCATGCATTGTGCGATAAAGGGAATTTGTTTCAGATTGTTTTACCTTTCCTAAAAGTAATTCAAGTTATTTTGAAATATCCTATATGCGTAGAAATACATTTTATTGCCTTATAATTTAATGCAGTCGTAAATTGTAAGACATTACGAAAAAAAGGGAGATATAATTAGAAATATTAGATCTATCAGAAATTTCGCTTAATAATGTATTATTGGTTATTGAAATTTAGTGTGAGTTCGCCTTCTACTATAATTAAATATTTCTATATATAAATCTTTTAAAATCATTTGAAATTTAAATATAATAAGCTGCACTACCTCGTTTTTTTAAATATAGTGAATGCTTAAAGCAATAATAGGACGCAGTGTAACTTTTTAAGCAATGCACAGTCCGAAAAAAAAAAGGTTAAAATTTTAAATAAAGTTCTTTCAAATGTATCTGAATGTATTTGAAATAGCATTCAACAGCATTCAGAAAAGATATCTGAAACAGAATATATATCAAATAAATCTTTGAGGTATGTAGAAAAGTTTTACTTCAAAACCAAAATATCTACATACAAACATTTGTGGTTCTTGAATATATATATATATATATATATATATATATATATATATATATTCATTGCCGTTTAGTTTCACATAGGGGAAAGATACAGAAGTGAGCATTTTCGTTGTTTTGTAGAGATTTTTAACTCATAATCCGATAAAACGTATTCTAAAATCGGATACTTTGATATAAATTAGCATTACGCATACTTATTTATATTTTAACACATTGCACGAGGGTCGGTATTTTACAACCTCCGATCAAGCTGCTAAATGACCAGACAAGGGGTAGGAGACAGGAATACACGATGGGTGATCGCGCATCCTTAAACTATTACGTCTTCTACAACCGACGCCATCTCGCCTTTTCGAGCTGAGCTGTAAACACGAATTGCGTTGTGTTATTCACTTTCTTTTAGCATCAAGGAAATAATGCAGCCGAATTCATCGAAAAAAGAGCCAAGTATACGGTGAGTAATATTGTTGTGGTGAATGGTGTAGATATTTTAAAGACGGGTGAACCGACATTCAGTATGAAGTGGGGTAAGGACTCAAGTCTGTTCAAACAAACCTTGAACAGGAAGAAGGTTATGTCTTCGAGTTTTTGGCACCCAAACGGTGCTTTGCTTGTTGAATTTATTTAACCGGGGACTACGATCAATGCAGCTGTTTATCGTCAAAGAGCCATTCAAAGCAAATGAAGGGGGGGGGGAATACTGACTTCTGGAGTTGTCCTCATTCAGGGCAATGCTCACGCCTCCAGTGATGCTGTATAGCAACAGCTTCCAGAGCAGTTTAAATGAGATGCATTTGATCATCCGATGTTTAGCCTTGAATATCTTTAAGCTGAGTTTTTTTTTTTTTTATTTCTTTCTTTAAATGGGAGCTGTACCTCCATGATTGGAGACTTATGCTTCCAGATCAATGAGGAGCTTTGAACTCCTGGAAGCTCCGTATCGTCAGATCCGTATCACTTCATTAACGGTAACGTTCTTCGAAGAGGGAATCTAAAAAGTTGTCCACCACTATTACAAATGCTTGAATCTTCACGGTGATCAAGTAACCATGTTTGTACATAACGTTTGATGATAAATTCATCTTGTTCTGTATTCTTGTCTTTTTTATGATCCATTGGAGAGTAAAAAAAGTGTATCTCGTATTATGTATATATATATATATATATGTGTGTGTGTGTGTGTATAATACAAATTTGGTTCATTAAGTACTTGTGTAGAACGACAGATGGCGTTGCTAAGGAAATTGTTCTTACTATTGTATGCTGCCATCGGTTAAACGGAGACAAAACAAATGTGACACTGATCCATTGCTTAAATTTGCTTTAACAGCCATTTTCTGTTAAATTAAGATTTAACTGGTGCCCTGACGAATTGTGCTAATCGTTTTGCGTTGTCACCATCGATTAAATCTGTATTCATTATATAACGAAAACCAAGCAATAATCAAAATAATGGGTTACTTCCTTTGAATCTGTGTCAGAGAAGGGGAGATTCCCGGAAAAGTTATGGCGATGTTTGTTTGAGATGTGAAAGTCGTTCCTACTCACGAACTTCTAGACAAAAGGAAGAAGATTAACGGAAAATACCATTGTTACCACATTTTCATTTCCAATTCTTAATACTCCATACATTCCATTTTTAACACATATACTTTTTGAACAATCCTTGAATGTTTGATTGTCATTCACAATAATACCAGTGTGTCATTTACGTTTTTTGCTTATGTTTGCATTTATTTAGATTCTGCTTCATTTTGTATTCGGTAAAAACCTACCGATTTTAATATTATTAATCCTTTTTAACTCGTGATGTAATTATTTAATTTGTGAACCCTTAATCCTTCCTTTTTAAGGTTGATTCCTTTCGTACTGTAATCTTGTTAAATAATGAAATTAAATTTTTTTGTAGATTGTATTTGCTGGTATAATGGTGGGCAGTCCTATCCTAGGAACTATCGCTGACGTGTATGGAAGAAAAAAGGTACGTTTACGGAAGTCTAAAAGTAATTTTTATACTTCCATTAAAAAAATGCTTTGAATTTTGATTCGATGAAGCTGTCTTTTTCCCATTTTAAACATTTCTCATTCGCAACAGCTTTGGAAGTTTTCTTTTAAATGTGTTTATATTTATTTGGCGTGAAGCTTAGCTTTATTAAGATGCTTTGCAATAGTCCTCTTATAGCATTTCAAATAAGAATTTTCTGTGTAAGAATTGAGCTAAATAATGAAACGAAAAGAGGATTTATAAATTTTTCCCACAAATTCACTTGAAAGGTAAAATCGGATTTAAATATAAGCATTACAGAGTTTTCCTGGATAATGTTAATCTATTAAACACTTTATCAATTCTTCACAGCGATAATACTTGGTGCTCATTCCATCGTATTTCTGCATATTTGCGAAACAATAATAATTGCTTTTTTCTTCACTGGTTAAATTGCTTCCAATGTGGCGTTAAATTTCTTTGTTTCTTCGATACTATAAATAGAAATCTGTAAATGTAAAAAATATTAAATAGTAGAGATTTTCTGAGCAATATAAAAGGAAGATAGAGAAAATCAACACTTTGAATAAAGTTTGTTTAGTTTGCTGCGTTTATAAATATGTTACTAACACTCATATTTTCCTTTTACGCACCACATTTTTTTCCAGTTATCGAGACATACATAAATTATGAATAAAATCCTGTTTTAATCCTCTTCCTTAACGATGGAAAAATATAGTGCCAAATAGCCTCAGTAATACGTTAAATAACTGAGCTGAAATACATTGAAAAGGGTTGCCATTATTATCAATTCGCAAAGAAAGAGTGCCAGAATTTTGTGCTGTTTTATGTCATTTCTTTTCCGTCGCCAAGTGTGTGTTTTGGGGGATTAAATAGGATAAAAAGAGAAAAAATATTCTGAAGAAATTATACTATAATACTATATTATATCAGGAATTGTTATTAGGCAAATGTTTCTTTCCTTCTCTTGGTTTGCTACAGCTGAGCAACCAAAGTTAAAATTCTATGAATGGAACTAAAACACACTTACTGATATGGAATAAACATTAATTTATGAGATATATGAACGATGCCCATGCACATCTCAAGATGTAATGTTACATTAGATTTTCACAAAAATCACTAATGAAATAAGTCGTTCCTAATGTGCGATGTACACTAATTTTTTTAATTAACTTGTGTGTTATTCATACAGATTTACTTAAATTAATTTAAATATTAGGGATGATATTTATAATAAAATAAAGCACTCGTGACACTTTATTTTGCTATGCAAATATGGTTTACATCAACACATTTTAAAGGTGTTTGTGGCACGCTGGAATAAGTAGTTGTAATGCCCTTAAACTCGTCGTTCTAATCGAAAGCTTAGTGGATCTCTGGTGCCTCATCTAATTTGGAATTTTCGAGGAAGGAATTTAGCCACGCCTCTTCCAAACTACGTGATATAATCTTTCCCGGTCGTTGGATGGTAAAAATTATTTTAACGATTGGCTACTAATCGCCGCAACCGGAAAGGAAATGACGCCTGTAAAATGTTTCATCTGGTGTGGGGGGCTTCAGTGGTTCCAGGAAAATTGAGCTGCTACAAGGTCAAGTCTAGAGCTCAAAGTTCATGTTAAACAGAAATGTCGCGTGAGTTTCCTACAGGTCCAACTGCATTTAACGAGAATTTTTGTCCAGATGTAAGGAATCCCCTGGAGAACTTGTTTATTATGTGCGGTCGTCACATTATCAAAGCAACCGATTTTATAGAAAAAATTGTTAGCAGTGTCTTCAAAAATATATACTGCTGTTTGTAGAAAATGCAACACCATGAAAGAATCATCAGAATCAAATGAAATTTAATGCAGAAACGACTTGTACTGATACAAATAAATGATGAAATTTTCAAAACAAAAGAAACAAATTAAGCGTCCGAAATCAGTATTTGGTGCAGCCACCATGCGCTGCAATAAGTGCTGCTATACGACGTGGCATGGAGTCAAACAGATGTTGAATATCTGCTTGAGGAAGAGAATTCCATATCGCTTGTATGCGCAACCAAAGTTCGTCTTTGGAAACTGCAGGACGCGGATCACGAGCGAGACGCCGACCAACCATGTCCCACACGTGCTCAATAGGCGACATATCCGGTGAATAAGCAGGCCAAGGAAGAAGTTGCATGCGTTGTGCTGAACAGAAGTCTCGAACAGTCCGCGCAACATGTGGGCGTGCATTATCCTGCTGAAAGATAGCTCCAGGGATGCCTTGAAGGAAAGGAACGACTTCGGGCTGTAGCACTTCACGGACGTACCTGTTGCTATTGAGATTACCCTCAATTCGTATCAAATTGGATCGTCCATGATACGAAATCGCACCCCAGACCATAACTCCGGGTGTTCGACCACTATGTCGTTCAATAATACACTCAGGAAGGCAGCGTTGACCGGCATAACGTCTAACACGAACACGGCCATCATGGGTCCACAAATTGAAGCGTGATTCATCTGAAAAGACAACTTGGTGCCAATCAGCTCGCCTGTCTCTGTGCTCAAGAGCCCACTGCCGACGCAGCCGTCGATGATTCGCCGTGAGGGGAATCCTGTATAAAGGCACCCTTGCACGCAATCCACGGCGCAGCAGACGACGACGAATTGACGAAGCCGACAATTGTACACCTGTAGCAGTAGACCAACGTGCTGCCAGCTGCCTGGAGGAAGCTGTGCGATCATTCACCGCCATGCGGAGCAGGTGTCGATCATCGCGCTCTGACGTCACCTTCTGTCATCCAGTGCCTGTTTTTCGAGTTGTTCGGTGCTCGTCGGTCCACTGCTTCCAAACTCGCAGCACTGTGGAACTGTTCCGCTGCATACGAGCTGCTATTGCGCGATAGGAAAATCCTCCTTCTCGAAGGCCGATTATCCTCCCTCGTTCAAACTCCGTAAGTTGCTTGAATTTCTTATTCTTCCGTCGTGGAGGCATACTCAGGTCTCACTAAACGTTTGCCACTAACAAATAATCATAGACTTTTTTCAACGTCCCGCTACAGCACTTTATTTATACGCTTTCAGCATCAATTCAGAGGGCGCTGCGCGCGCCGCGCACGCGCGATGGCTCTGAAACTTTACTAATTTGCATAATATCCTATAATTGACATTTGCTGCGAATTTCATTTGATTCTGATGATTCCTTCATGGTGTTGCATTTTCTACAAACAGCAGTTTAAAATTTATTTACCAAGAGACATTTTGAGCAAACAACTACTAATTGTAATTTAATACAGTAGTTGGTGTCGTTTACTGCTACGCCATGCGATGTATTGCAAACAAATAAGATTCTGTATTTGGTTTATTTTAATAGAATCATTCTTTTAATAAATTTCTGCTTTGAAATTTTAAAATCGGGTAAGAAAATGCAAAAGAAATATATATGAATTTGATTCTTTTGAAAATGCATTGAACGTATTTAACACAATGACCTACCTATTTGAAAGAATTCAGTAATAACCAAAACTAAATGTTTTAACAGAGAGTTACGGCGAGTTGCTTCACGGCGGAATGGTAAAGAACTGGTCACTATCTCTGGTTGATCTTTCAAAGAAGAGAATGAGAAAAACCGAGAATAGAGTGTTTTTGCTCTCTTAAAAGAACAGGTTGCTCTTTTGTTTCCCATAACCAACTCGCAACATCTTAATTGCTTTGTATAGCTTACCCTTTAAGCTTATTTTGTCACTAAATGGTTTATAAATTTTGATTGCTGTTATTGTAAAAAAAATTTATTCATACTTTTTTTTTAAATTTTCTAACAAAATTTTATTCTTCGCTAAAAAGTAAAGTAAGAGAATAATAAATATAATGCACATATAATACAATGTATATATGTAATATAAAATACATTTGTAATATAGTACATATAATGTAATATATTATTGTATAAATATTATATATTATATACAATACAGTATATATAATACATATAATTTTATTACTTCGTTGGAAATGAAGCATTCTTTATAATTTTCTAAAAATGTATGCATGAAGGCTTTTTTCTTTTATTCGCTTGGTACAGCAGAAAAATATTTTTTTAAAAAAAATATTACTTTTCAGTGTCTCACAATTTCAATGGTTCTGTTGTTCTTCTTTGGTGCCGTAAGTGCAGCTTCTCCTTCATACACCTGGATGGTGATTTTCAGAACCTGCATGGGATTTTCGCTGGGAGGCATCGCTCAGGGGTGAGTCTTATATGCACTCATGAATTCTTCAGTACTCGTACTTTCATTTAATTATGGTTATATTCAAGGAATTTCAGGTATATTTTTTATATATATATTGTTGCGGAAATTTTCTATGTCTGTGGGCGTATGCGTGGGAGTGAAAATCTAGTCCAACTCGGACGATAACAACAAATGACGACTTATTCGTGAATCTTCAAGACAATACACAGGTAGAATAATTCAGATAGTAACAGATACACAGCACTTGCACAATTCAATGACACAGTTACAGGAACAAAGCACACATTAAGTAAGGTCACAGTTATATCAGCAACGTTCAGCTCACCAGCTTATTACCCTTCCCTGCGGACAGCCTCCTCAGTAATATTCTGCACTTCCAGGGCAGGCTCCGACGTTTCCCGGTAGGTACACGTTGCTTCTTTGCAAATTCACCTGCCAAGCTCCACTTCCAAATGCCTACAGCTTTCAGTCGATTCCCCGATCGACCTCCTCAACACAGTCTCCACAGACAGACTCTCCGTAACAGTTCCTCTAAATTCAGACTGAATCTCCAGCAGATTCAGTCGGCCACGATTTCCTGATTGGTCTATAATGCACAATCCACAGACAACTGATTTCGTACACTGACCGATTTCTCCTCAGACTGAATCATCGACTGTAGTTCTTGGCGTATTTATACCAATATCAGTCAGCTGTGATGTCATACCGAAAACTCACAAAAAATCCATAACTTCCTTCCCATTCAATTTTTCACTTAGGTTCCAGAATCTTCGAGTACTTTCCATTTGTCGCCAAAGTCGCCAAATGGTTGCCAAAGCCGTCACCAAGTGAAGGATTCATTGCTTGAACTCCCTTTCGTTAACAGGTGACATCTCCGTAAATCCACCTTTTCCTTAATAAGAGAAACGTTACAGGGAAGCATCAACTCATGTTCATAATAATATAATTGAACAAAAATTAATATTTGGAACATAAAATAAGAAATTGTTTTAGATCAGAATTCTCTAAGCAGTTACGAACTGGGCTCTATCGAAATTTTCTAATCAAATATCTCTTCGGAAACTTTTAATATGTTGTTTGAATTGAAAATTTCTCTCAATATTGGAAACTTGACTTATGTAAATTAAATAAAATTAGTAAAGCGAAATGAATAAATTTGACAAATTGCATTAATCATCCGCGAACAATTAAATACCGAAGTTGGTTAGTAATTGAGTGAGTGATAAAGATAGTATGAGGAAATTATTAAGTGAAACATCTGTAACAGACCTGCATTGAGCTATAGAATTGAATCCAGTTAGGACCTGCAAACGGTCAGGGATTTGGCCTCGTCTTTAAATCTTCCAAGACTTCAAATCCGATTGGGTCGATAAGATGAATAATCTTTATTATATTTGAAAGTTAAATTAAATTATATGCGTATAGAGACTAAATGTCATAGATAAAATAGATTAAAGATTAAATATTAATTATTCATATTTATGAATAAAATAACTTAATCATGATCTGTGAATGGCATTCTCTTCATTTAAGATAATGTTGAAGAATCTGATCAACAACACATTTCCAGGAAGGAATTTGATCCATTTTTTCATAAATTTATGACGTTGTAGCTCATACATCCATTTATCAGGCAATATTCTTAAAATTTAGAAGATTCCAAATACACCAATTGTTGCGTGAATACGCAAAGTTTAAAGGCTATTTATCATCACAGAATAGGAAATGAAACTTTGAACACATTTTTCATCATTAAAAAAGGTTTGATACGGATGGAAATGAGTAATGTTATAAGATGAGCTGTTATTTAAGGATAGTGAAGTCAGAATATAAAATTAACATTTCAGCGCTTTTTTTTTATCGGATAAAGTGTTCGAATTCCATGTTCCATTAGCATTACGTGAAGACAGCTTTAAATATTGACTCAAGACTACCTTAAATAAGTTTATAAGGGCTACATAAGGAAATGATAATGAGAAATTACACATTATAATTATAAATCATCCCAGTAACTGTTCTTCGGTGTTGATGAGTGTTGTTTTTACGTATCTTAGTTAAAAATTTATTAAGTTACGAGTTTTTGTGTTCCTTTTTCAGTTTCTAAAATTGTTTTATTTTTTTAGTGTGACACTGAACAGTGAATACTGCCCGACCAATGTACGAGGAAAAGCAGGATTCTACTTGTGTGTGGGTAATCTTCATTCTTTAACCATTACTGTATCATTTTTTTTAAATCAGTTACTCAATCAGAATATTTAATTCGTTTCTCGTGTTTTATATTTAATACAATTCTGAAGTGTCCTTTTCCTCACGGTCCATAGAATGAAGCCAATATTAAAAACTACAACATTACTTACAATTTAATCAAATATAGGGTGGACCAAAATTCTTTGACCGAAATGTGGCTTCTTGCATTAACTGCCTTTTTTGCGATTGCGTTTAATTATCTTGCTGCAAGACGACCCTCTTTTAAAAGATTGATTTATTAAGTAATCCTTCTGGGAGAAGGTCGCTACAACCTAACCTTCTGTTTATCAGAACATGTTATTATTCTACTTATATTTACGTTCGTGGAAAGAGCTTTAGTACTGTTTATTGCTGGGAAGTTTCTCATTTTGGTAATTTCTTATGGCAGATTGAGCTCTTATCTCCTCCATACTACGGGTCACCGCAAGTTATGGTTTCCTAAGACCAAACAAATTAATATAAAAATCAATCATTATACGAATAAATCGCTGAAATCAAATCAGTATAAATTCCCTCGAGTGAATGAATATTTGTCCCTTTTTTTTATTTTTAAGAAAAAATCGCAACTTTTATAATCATTTTCCATTGCAAAATTTTTGCATAACTTTTTTTGAACGTTTGCTGAATGACCGAAAACTATTTCTCTGTTTCACAATTCTAATCAAAATGTAAGCAATGTATACAGCATGCTTATCAACTGCATTTAGGATTGGATAAAAGGTTTTAGAACTTCTTGCAGAGCAATTCTCCGTAACGATTTCTAATTCATTCCTTGTCATTTTGTAATTAAATGTATTTATTTGCAGTATTTTTGGTCCCTCGGATCTATTGGAGTCATCCTCTTAGTATGGGCCGTGATGGAATACTTGAATAATTGGCGAATTCTCTTGGCACTCGCATCTGTGCCAAGTCTAATTGTAATACTGTCGTTGAAGGTAAGTAATTTTATCTTTTAATCTATAGCACTGAGATCGCAATAAGATCGTTTCGGTTGTTTTTAAAAGTTAATTTAATAAAAGATGGTTTTTAAAACTAAACACATAAATAGACATTATAAAACTTACTCTAATTTAAATTTTTTTGTAATTGAGTAAAATATATGCAGTTAAAACCCGTAAGATGTGGTTTTAGATTCTGTGTTCTTAGTGACTGCGGTACCCTGATGGTTACAGTTGTGAATTTGAGGGCTGTTTGTTTCCGTCGAGTCATAGCTGATGCACATTATATCTGTCGAAGTTTAAAATCCTCCCGCTGACACGACGTGGAAGTTTGGAGAAGGAGGTACCAGATCCCAAATGTTGACCTTGTCGCTTGCCCATAGTTCAAAATTTTGAGATCCGTCACCAGTGGCCCTTGAGTTGTTTCTAAGTGCGACATTAATGAATAATCAATTAGAAACACGTTAAATTGTTCAGGTGCTAAGTTCTTCTTGAAGTGTAGTGTGTAAGTTTAGAGAGGGAGGAGGTAACTCAGGTGTCATCCTCATTTCTTGAATTTGGTTGACAATGTCAAGGCCCGTCTCGAATATCTCTCGTGTTGCTTCTATGAAAGCGTTAATAAAATTACGAATATTATATGGCGCTTCCCTGTGGCGATTCTCCTGTGAAGGAAAATAAACAATTACAGAGATATCATCAGTCAGCAAGAGAAGTTTACGTGAGGACCCTTTGACTTGGCGACGTATTTGGTGACCATTTTGGTGACAAATGGAAAGTACTTGAATGTGCTGGAATCTAGGCGAAATATTGATTGGAAAGACAATTACGGATTTCTCGTGAATTTTCTATGGGACGTAACGCCTGTCCGGGAGTGGTATAACTACCCCAAGAGCCTGGTTGATGGGAATCAATCGGTCTTCAGAAGTAGTCTATCAGTTTGTCTGTGGAGTCAATTTTGGAGACCGATCTGAGAATCGATTGAGTGGATTTGCCGAGGATAGCGCGGGCGAGTGAATCATCTGGAGATTCGGTCTCAATCTGGCTGAACAGTAGGAGTCTGTCTTTGGAGCCTCTGTTGCGATGATCGATCGGGAAATCGACTGAAAGCTGTGGGAACTTGGAAGTGGAGTGTACCAGGTTAATCTGCGGGGATGCAGCGTGTATCTTCGTGGAAGTGCAGAGTATTAATGCGGAGGTTGTCCTTAGTGAGAACTATAAGTTGTTGAACTGAACGTTGCTGATATAACCATGATTGTCCTTAAAAGGGTATTTTGTTCCAATATCTGTGTCAATAAACTATGAAAGTTATGTGTATTTGTTTGTACTGTTAATGTCCAAACTCTGCTACTTGTATGTCATCCTGAAGAATTGTGAATAAAGCACCATTTGTCATTATCTTTCGAAATGTATTTGATTCACTCCCACATTACCAAGGAAATTTTCATAACGATAAACAGTCAATCGATCTATGATACTTGAAGCTCCACTTCACGTAACCAAAAATTACTACAAAATTTAGAGTTTGGTGGGAATTCTTTTTATTTTGATTTTATAACTAAACTCTCTTTGCTCTCAACTTAGCCAAACATTGTTTGAAAAAGTCCAATTTCACATGCACATAACGTATTCTTTTGCTAAAGCTATATACAGTCATATGGATATTTCTTCTTACTAGTATTTCTTCATATAGTCACGTGGATGTTAGTATAGTCATGTGGACATAACATCTCACTACGAAAAGCTACAAATATAACATGAGCCGTCTTCTTCGAAACTGGTGCAAGTCCATTTTATATTATGTGGAGATAATTAAGTGTTTGTACTTGAATGGTTTGAAAAATATAGGTATATGTTAATATGCTCATTTTATCTTTATAAATTATGAAATTAATTTAAGTGTATTATGTGATAGTTTTTATAATATTAGTTGAAATAAATTTATACTTCTGATGACCACACACAAATGGATTTAAACCACTTTCAAACACACACAAAAATCGGAAAATCATTTATTTATGAAACATTAAATATGGTATTTCTATTAAATTAAACCCCTATTGTTTATGGAATATTTACTAAGTATGTCAAAAGAACAAAGTAAAAAGTCTTTATTTCAATATTTCTTCATGTAGTGCCATTTAAATTACTTTAAATACAATTTTATATTAATATGTGACATTTTAAAATTTTATTACTATGAAAAAGTTTCTGAAAATAGTTATGGGCAAATAATATGCGGCAAAAGATCCATCATATCGTTAAAGGAGAGAAAAAAAGTAGTACAATTTTTGAACCAACATTATGTCTTAAGAGAAAGAACATAACATCTTTCAAACCACTTTCAAAGTAATTATATTTGTAATTTCATTAACTACGTAAATTTATATTGAAAAATGATGAAAATTTTGAAGGTTTTTTTATTGCAGGGGGGACTTTATGCAAGGTGTTTCGAAACTCACGAGTAAAAGTTTAAGAGTTAATAGGAAACATCTAAAAAAGCAATTTTTCACCATTCAATGCATAGACGGAGAGCAAGCTGTGGACCGATATCTGGTACAGTCATTTGGCTTTCAAAACATTCCATTCTCTGACCATGCATAAAATGCATGTCCTTCTTTTCCTGATTGCTGTACGCCACCATGCCTCCTGTCGTCTGCGGTAGAAATGACGATGAATACGAAAACTCGCGTTTTATGCTTTCCATTATACCGAAAACTAGCTGTTCACCGCTTACTCTCCGCCTTTGCATTGTAGGTTTAAAATTAATGTTTTCCATCACCCCTTTAAATTTTACCCATATATATATATATATAACAGATGGATCAATAAGTTCCGAGACTAACCCAGAGATGGAGCTCGTAGTAAACCAGTAACCAAGTCTTTCTAGAGTACTAACCTTTGCTTGAAACGTGCCAAAATTTTAAGTCGATCGGACCAGAAACAGCTGAGTTATCGAGGTTGGAGTAAAGTCGTTTTGTAGTTTGTTTAAAAAATGGAAAAAACCAAGTTTCGTGTTCTGATAAAACATTGTTTTTTAATGGGTAAAAACACCTGGTTTCTTTTTTGTTGCACGTTTTACCGCTTATATATGTTCAGACCTCAATATTGTCTGTTAAATACTTTTTTTGTTTAGTATGAGAAAGAAAAGAAATTAAAAATTTAAAAATATTTTACATTACTAATGTAAGTAATATAAGTATTATTTGTCTTCTATTGATAGGGATATTTATAATTATCTGGTTATTAAAACATAAATTTGATACTGCTAATAATTATAATCCAAATTGTAGAGAATATTGCTGTATTGGATTCATAAATAAATTTTTGAAAAAATTTTTTTTAGAAGTATTTAAGAAAGACTTTCTTCTGTGTTAATAATATTAAAAGATTAAGAAAAGCATTTAAATATAATAAAAATATAAGGCACCTAAGCCTTTTTGCCTTTGGCCGTACCGTACCGTAGGCTAAAAGCGCGAGCCGCTGCCGTACGCCGCTTGCTGGCCGTACTTCTGCATACGCTTTGCAAGCTTTGCGCTTAAAGCGCAAAAGCAGTAGCGCGTCTATATTTCTTTGAACAAATTTAGAAAGCAATAATTTCAAAATTATTTACATATATTGATGATCTTATTGTTTCAATAGAATTAATTTCAATGATTCTATGCAAATATATGTTTATCCTTCTTATTTTAATCCTGATTAAAAAATAATATAAATTCTAATAAAACAAGATTTCTTGGGTATTTAAAAATAATTATGTGAATTATTAACAATATTTAACGACAAGAGATGATGAATTGGTACTGTATTACTATAATTACTGTATTTGCTTCAATATTTTATATAACTGTTTAATGAGAAGTATAAGGAAATTAGTTAATTCTATTAATTTTAGAGGAAAACTTAAATAATTTTCCATATCATGTGCAAAACTGTCTTGTTTAATTTTAACAAGAAATTTAAAATATAAAAATTATAAATAATGATTGAAAATCCTTATTTATGATTTTTAGATATCTATTTTTTATCTTGATTCTATATATTCATTATATCGTTTTTTGCATGATTGCTTTTCAAATGTTCTTTTTAATTAATTATATGTTTTTTGGAATGACTCCGTTTTTCTATTCAGGTTGATGACTCTCCTTAAGTTTACTTTTTGAACTAACTTGCTTTCAAGAAATTTTATTTTTCTATTGTATCGCTTTATTTAAATAGTCTGCGCTCGATCCTTGAGTTTTGGTTAGATATCTTACTCGTACAAAAAATTGTAAATTCACCTTCTGTATAGGTTTCTTTAAATACAATCAGTATGTACTTGGAGAATTGCCATGGAAAGTAGTGGTAGACTTTCATTGAATTTTTAATGCTTTTACTTATTCTTAAATATTTTGGTTACTGGCAGTTTGTTTTATTATTTATTAGAATTTGTTTAAAAGTTTTCTCATATATATCTTATATGCTCTCATATATATATATATATATACATGAAGCAAGAACTTCAGAAATAGGTGTTTCTTTAGTCATATCTCTTCAAGAAATCCTCGAGAGACTGAAATTCAGAAATGAAGAACAGATTTTATACTTAAAAGATGACGAAAGCATAGTTGCGCAAAATATTTGATTCTTATATATGCATATGGTATGGAATGAAGCAAAAAATATTTTATAGAACTCTTCTGTATACATGATTGGGCGTCAAGAGGAAGAACAACAATCAGAGGTATTTCCTTAGTATAGGATATGCACTCCCTACTGTAATGGTTGCTTCCTCCTTTCCATACTCAGCACCAGACAGTCCAACGTTCTTGGTAGAGTGCCCATTCCTCAGTCAGTATCAGTTTTATTTTTTTTTGTTGTTAGATTTGGAGGATAATCATCACGGCGTCTCGAAAACATCTCACTCACATGTTCTATGCGATTTAAATCACGGAGAAAAGTTGGCAAACCATTCGAGGATATATTCACTTTCATGCTGCTGAACATCAAAGTCTGGTGGCATCCAATGTCATCCATAAATCGAAGCCAGCCTCAGGAACAGACGCACATGGGGAAAGTCATTTGGCTACCGCCATACAGCAGCGCCATTTTCCTTTGCCGCTTGGCAATGGTTTTGGTTAGTAATCTTACCGGTAAAAAAAATTTGTAAATTCAATTCTTGGTATGTGATTTCTAAATCAATCAATCAGTGTCTACTTTGGCCAAGAATTATTTCATGGAAAATAGTAGGCTTTCATTGGTGCAATGTTCATATTCATAAAATATTTTGTTACTGTAACGGTTGTTTTATTATTTGTTAAATTTTGTTTAAAATAGTTTTTTTATAA
>BMAW01028298.1:0-18357 GCA_019974015.1 Nephila pilipes | reverse complement strand
TTTTCTTTTGTAAGTTCCAGATACTTTTATTAATTATCATAAGATAAGACATTATTAATTATTCCAAAATGCTAATAAATTTAGTTAATATGGAGTATAAATGAATATTAATGGATTATAACTATATTATGCCGAACTAATGTTTAAGTCTAATTACCCAAATTAATTTTCTTTTCACGATAATAATTTCAATGATTTAGTTTAAGAAATATTTTTGATAATACAGTAAAATCAAAGGAAAGGAAACATATTTTTTTTTTTAAATCATGTTTCAACTGTTCCACTTTTCTCCAAAATAAAGTAAAAAATAATTATTTTTTAA
Organism: Nephila pilipes; assembly: GCA_019974015.1. Taxonomy (NCBI): domain Eukaryota; kingdom Metazoa; phylum Arthropoda; class Arachnida; order Araneae; family Nephilidae; genus Nephila; species Nephila pilipes. The sequence goes on along the minus strand of BMAW01028298.1, from coordinate 18,035 downwards.
AAGGTCATGGTACATATATTTCCTAATATCAACATTCAGTGTATGCCATTGAGTAAAAATAATTTGAGAAGCATTGTGCAGTTATATATATATATATATATATAAGAATTATTACATAATTCTCTAGTGTTTCACATATAGTTTTAACTTCGTTTTACCACTCTAAATTTTCTTGAGTAAAGCATTTTCATATTCCCTAAAATAAAGTCTATGATTAATTTTATTAATCAGTTTTATGTAACTCTTCTAGAATTATTTATCGTTGTATAAACATATTTTATTAATGTTTATGAGTTGGATAATGTGAGCATAGATTACTAAAAATGGTTTCTCACTAAATATTTGTATTGAGGATTCCAATTTAAACTTTTTCAATTTGAAATTATTTTGGATTTTCATTTTTTTTTTCAAGTTTAAGTATTTGATTATAAAAATTCACAATTTTAAGTATTTAAATAAATGTATCACTCAACATTTCTCATTTGTATTCATTTAATATAAATATGTACGTTGTAATTAACTTGAATAATTTTTCTGCGTTAGAATGTTTTTGAATCAATAATTGAACGTAACGAGACGAAAAAGGAAATTGTAAGAATAAATCTAAAAAACTAAATATTTCCTAGTATATCGCACATGTAAAATTTCAAACTTCAAATCTTAATTTTGAGACAAATTAATTTTATATAGCGTAAACCCTTTTCCTTTCGAAGAAACCTGAAATATACATTTGCGTTTCTCTTGTCTTTTGAAGCCATTTATTCGAAAAATTTGCCCATGCTATCGGAAAACGGTATACTGAACTGACGAGTAATAAGGGAACAACATGTATGGGCGGAAATGGTTAAGGGAGAAAAGAATTATGTAAGCTGGTCGGGTTGTATTCGCCGTAGATGTACACAATAGTGTTATACTAAATTTTTATGAAAGGGTCGCGAGTTTAGGTTAGAACAAACTATTCCGACCCGAATGATTTTTCTGAATCAGAAGTCAGATGCTTTTTCTGCTGCAATCATTTGAAGCAGTGATTTTGAAGTGGACATCAAAGGCTTTAGTTAATCTAATTTTTCTAGTGGAGATACAATTTATTTACTATACATTTTAGTGGTAAATAAGGGTTTTAGCAAAAATATAATCAGATTGTTGATTTCAAATAAAAAATCATTCATTTTGCGAAAAGAGATAGTGCGGCAGCAAAGAGAAGTCTAAAAATATGACGGAAGGTGAATATGAAAAATTTTACATGTGTTATCAGATAATGAAAATTTTTATGTTCCAGACATATGCCATTGCTCTTATATAAATGCATTTAGGTACATATAGAAATCAATTTTTTATGATCGTCTCTCCTTAATTTAAAATTATAATTTTTACTACAGGCATATAACCACACCCATAAATTTCTATCTTAGTTTTTGTATTAAACTTCCGCGTTATACGCCGGAATATACAGTAATTTAAGATGGTTGAAGGCTTAATAATCATTCTCAGAAGGAAATTGTAGAATTTGCCAATATTTGATCTTAGAAATTGAGACAGATTTAAAATTGAATATTTTTAACATATGTGGATGATCCATGGACTTTGAAAATATAAACATTTCATGAAAATATACTATAAATAAAAAATTGTTCATTTGAGCCATTTAAGTAAAAATTGATCAGCAACATTAATGTATATACTAATATAATATTTGTTTTGTAAATTCTATTTTAAATTTGACTTTTTTTAAAGTTTTTGATAAAAATTGAAAAAAAAAAAATCAAGCATATCAATTCGAAATGAAAATGGGAACTTTTTTAAGAAATGGTATTTAAATCATTCAAAAAGAATCATTAAAGGATATTGAATTGGAGAATAAGATTAGCTAGAACGGCTTAAAAGGTTTAAAAGTAGTTTTACCTCGTGTTAGACAAATATGCTTATAACAGCAGTTCTACTTACTTAAAATTGCATTCTTTTATCGAAATATATGAACAAAAAAGGCATGGAATCGATTTGAAATTCCAATCTGCGGAATTATGTTAACTGCATGTAGTGACCTCCAGTGGTCTATCCACACACACACACACAGTCATAAATATTATTCTCGTACCTCAATATTACATCTCTGTACTTATCACACATTTACATACATCTGCTTACAAATTTATCACGTATTGCGACAACCTAGAGAATTTGTGTTTCTATTACCTGTGCTTGGTCACGTCCATGAATATATTCATGAATGACTGCATCAAATGAAATAATTTGCATATATTGTGAAGGTAAAGCTATTTGCTAGCACTTGGACACACTCGTATATACATATATATATCAGTGAATGTACATTATTCAAGATTTCCAGAATGTTTCCAAAATAAATATATTTTTTATAGGTTTTCTTAAGCTATTCTCTTCGGCAAAAAGTTTCGGTTCATTTTCTGCATCAATTGACGAACAAAATACGGGATTAGAAACCGATCTAACTTTTTTTTTTCATTTATAAAATGAAAATTGAAATTGATTTGAAATTCATCACTAATAATTTATTGTTTTTAAAATGCACCATTACTAATATTAAAGACGAAAAAGATTTTTGTAAATTACATAACTAGTATCACTTATTTTTAAATAAACTATTTTAAGTTTATCTGGGAACATAAACGTAAGCATTTGTATTTAATAAAATAACAGTATTCTCTAATGCAATATTTCAAATGTGTTTGGCACCACCTCTTCGATGGTTAACAGACTTCCGTAGAATATTCGAAAGCTCCAGAAAATGTATTTAATACTAATACTCTAATAACTCATGTTTCAAAAAATATTTTAAATGTCTTTTAATCAAGATTTCTATGTATTAATAGTAAGTAATGATACTAGTTAGCTTAGGTATCATTATTCTTTTAACTTGTACAAGTGGTGTACAGTGTTTTTGCATACTTTCCGGGTCCATAGACAATGCTTATATTTCCAAATTTACAATTTTCACAACAGTATAAAGGCTCCCGTGAATATTGCTCTCATAATTTCTAAACGTAATATTATGCATGTGAAAATACCAACTTTTCTTCTCAAAGATAATTATACTCTTAATTTACTGAATAAAACGCAATTAAAAGAGTTAAAAAAAAGGAATATTTCTACATGATAACATTCTATTTCAAATTTCTGAAAGTAAAATTATTTTGCATGTATTACAACAAAAAGCACTTTGATGTGCTTTTGAAGTTACACCGTCTAGTTATGTATACTAAATTTTTGTTTAATTGTCTTCATATTGGGATCGAGTGAATATTTTTTCTGGAACATTGTTTCTTAAAATTTCACTTTACTCTCAAGCTCCGTTCTTCGTAAGCTGTTTCCATAGTTCCTGAGTGTGAGTATTTCAGTATTCATAGTGGAATTTCATTTTTATACAGTTGTGAAACGATCATTTCCCCCAAAGAATGGAGTGCAAAACCTTATAATCTTAAAAACACTTTGATTTATATGATATTCTTCATGATTTCTAATTTTTCTTATGTAAAGGATAGTTAATCATGAATTTAATTTAATCATATTATGAAAGTACTGCGAATCATAGCATATTTTTTTGATTTTGAGCTTCGGAAAGTAAATAATGTTTTTTTAAAACACAATTTCTTTAAGACTCCCATAATTTCCGTACATTAATTAATGATTGTAACATTTGTTTCAACATAAATGGAAACAAATTTTTAAATTTCTTACGAGAAACTCTACAAAATTTTAACAAGACAGTAATCAATAAAAATAATAATGATGATATTAATAATTAAGTTGGTAGTAAAGACATTTTCTTTATCTATAGTTAAGAGTTTGATTACCTGTTTAATTTTTCAGATACCGAAAATTTGATAAAAATTCTTAAGATTATTTCAAAGATATTTAAGAATAATACATTTATTTATGTAATATTTAATTTATTTTGTTTTAAAGAAAATTAAATTATTTTTAATGTTAAAAATATTAAATTGCTATATATTGCTAATTCCCACTTATATTTATACGAACATAGTTATATTGATAACAATAAGTTTACTTTGTTTAGATATATTGACAATCTTATTTTTCACAATAAATATAAAAATATGTGCATTATTTACCTTTTCATCCATATTGGTTGAAATTATTACAAACAAATAATAACGTTTTAGGAATTGAATATTTACTTAATAATTGTTGATAATAAAATTTATCGTAACACTCATAAAAACAAATGAAACATTTAATTTTTTGTACATAAAATACCATTCTGTAACAGTAAGCTTTTATTTATTTCTAATGATAAAGCAAGTATAATGATAAAAATTAGAATTTTTAAAAAAAGTAATAAAAGCCCTTTCCTCCAAGCCTTTCATTGGATCGGCCGAATTTTAGATAGATCAACCAGGGATTGTAAAGATTTCAATGTGAGGGAGATGCTCTGACAGGGAATTGTCAGGCGACGGAATTGACCAAAAGCATGCCACTGTTTACGGCTGTAATTAGTCAAGAGATCTTCAGTTCTCCAACTCTTTGACTATCTAGTCTTAAATTAATAATTCATAATTTTATCTGTAAATTACTTGATATTTAGTCAAAATCAAAAAAAAAAAAAAAAAATGTCACAATCAATCAATTAATGAATAAAAGTTAATAACAGTACTTTAGTATATTGATATTAGAAATGTAATACATAATTATATTTTACAATGTAATAAAATATTCTTAACATTATTAAAGATAAAAAATCAATTTCGTAATCAAATAAATAATTCCTTCAAGGTTGAGCGAGGTTGAGAAATGAAACAAGGTGTTTATTTCCTCTGTTAACTGCTTTCAGATCACCATGGAACTATTTAAAGCCTACAAACGTCATTTATTTGACTAGCCTCTCTTGCTTACAGGATCTCTTATCTACATACATATCTAAAATTCCATCTTTTTTATCTTTTGTACCATACCACACTAGAGATTCAATTCATTCTTTTCATAATAAATTTTGTAAGAGATTGTTGTTTTGTCTTCATTTGATAATCTGTTATTGTTTCACATAATATATTTATAAGTTTACAAAATTAGCATATTCTATAGAAATATAATACTGGTAAAAATGAATTGATATGTTTTATGTTTTACGTAAAACGGAATTTATTCTCATTTTTTAACCCTGCAATTTGTACAGTTTTTATATTTTTCTATAAAATATTATGCAAGAAAAAAAAAATTACGCACGAGTTTAAACTTAAAACAAATTATGGATATAAATTAGTACATTAGTTGAAAACAAATTTCTATTTTCTTATCAATGATTCGTCTTCTTATTTTATAGTTTGTAATAGACAGATGTTAATGATTTAAATGAACTGCCCGTTATAAAAATAATATTAATGAGAAAAATTTTATAAATTATTGACATAATTTTAATATAAATGCCTTTGTAGTTTGTCTTTTATTTTTATTGAATAAAATAGGATGATTTCATAATTTTATGTTGCAGAAGAAAATAGTCTCTATAATAGATAAAACCAAACATATGTGTCATATTTAGTTAAAATTACTTCAGCTCAATAATTCTATTGGTGGTTAGGATCATAGAACTACTAAAATATATATTTGTAAGTTATAATGCATTTGGAATTCAGTAAAAATTAATTGTTTATATACTCCTCTTATAAATTTATTTAGGTGAACTGGAAGTTTCTTATTATTATTCTATTTATTATAAGTTTTGTTTTTAAATGTATGTTTATCACAGCGAGTAATTTTTCGTGTCTCAAAACTGAAAATAAAATACAGATCAATGAGAATATTTTATAATGACACAATTATAACAAAATAGAGAATGTAGTTTGTTACAATTTCAAAGAGTTGTTTTGATGTTTCCATGTAATTATTTAAAAGATGAAATTTAAGCTGTAAAATATTTAAGATAGAGGTACATAGATAGAGGAAGAGAGAATGAATGTTAAATACATGTTGCCCATCTTAAAATAAATATTCTTAACATTATTATGAATTTATCACTTTTAGGTTGTGACTGTAAAACTAAGCAAGAATTTAATACATATTTCTAAAAAATATTAATCTTCTATAATAAAAAGTAAAATAAATAATTAAAAAAATAGCTCACAAACAAAGCAACATAATTTTATTCATAGCGTCGATGAATTTTAAAAATCTTATTCTTAAATTAGATTATCGGTCCTTGTTATAAAAATTTTAATGAATATGATAAAACATAAAATCATTCTATGAAGAGAAACTGTGAAAAACATGTCCATAATAATATTCTCAATTGACAAATCTTTGTCTCCTAATTTAAAAATTCGGTTTTCTCTTAACGGAAATTTACTTTTTCTACTTTTCTAGTTGGACTTGAAATAACTAAGCCTATTAATTTTCAATAATATAAATTCAATTTAAATTCTTCACAACAGCAAAATTTGTTGCAAACATCAAACAATCGTATCAAAAACTAAAATATTTCATTCCGTTCTAAATATGTATCTTTATATATTAAAATTTTGTGTCACATTGTTTGCCCGTGATGAACTCCTAAACTAATGAACCGATTTTAATAAAATTTTGCACACTGTGTGCAGTTCGGTCAGACTTGAGAGATAGGGTAGTTTTTATCTTAATATATAGTCACAATATTTATTAACTGCAAAATATTTGTTTAATTTGTGCTTTTAGGATCGTCCGATTGGCAACACCCAATTTCTCCAAAACGTTTGGCAACAATATTGTGCTTAGAAAGCTTAAACTGTGTTTACGATAGAACTCATTTCAAATGTTCGGATTGATTTTGATAGAAATTAATTTCAGATATATATTTTGGTTTTTAAAGTTAGCATTAGTATTTTGTTAAAATTTATGGCTAACAGGAAAAATTGAAGTTCTATTCGAAAATAAAAGTTTAAGTGAAACCGTTATATCAAAAATGTGGATGAGAAGAACACTGATAGGTGTGTTACAACAATATTAAGTGAATCCAAACTTCAGTCATATTCAAAACCAATTGATGATTTAGAAAATAAAGATCATAACATAGTAATTAATTTAAAAAGTTTAAATGGGTTAAAGTCGGGAATAGGGTGTCCCCTGGGTGATTGGCGACGAAATTTGGTGATTTCCTAGATAGGTTCCCAAAATTACGTGAATTAAGCATTGAGTATTCTTAGGGTTACCATAACAAATCGCCACTTTTAAACCATTTTCGCCTCCAAAATATTTGCCAAGTTTTCAAAATAGTATTAAGTTTTTCGAAAAATAAGTATTTAGCTTAGCACCTAATTTATTACTAAAATGACTAAACTGTGAATATTCTATCTCTTTTTGTCCATCTCCAAAAGTGAAATAATGCACAGCATCAACCTTGCATTTGTTTTTGGTTGAGGTTTATTAAAAATGGAAATTCTGCTGCAAAAAGGCTATGTTCAACTATGAATTTGAACATTCCATCCAAGACAGCTAACAGATGTCTTGAAAAAAAAGATGGAGAATGTTTTCACTAATTTAACATATAAATTTATGAATGAGGCTACCACTTAAATTCATAAGAAAATTTTTTGTTGTTGAAATTGTTCAATGCGGCGTTCAGTCGATGGAACATGGTAGCGAAGAAAACATTTGTCTCCGAATGGATGTGTTGGTGCCATATCCATAGATACTGGCAAAGTGCTGGAAATTGAAATTATGTCAAAAATGGGCAGAGTTTTTCAAAGAAATCCTGAAGGTAGAGTTACTCATAAGTGTATGAAACATGGGATCATCTCGTGCCATGGATTCTTCGGTATCTATCGCATGTTTGAACGGTCAACTCACATGAGAAAAATAAAATATGCTTATTTTTATGGGGATGGTCATTCAAACGGTTTTGATTCGATTAGAAATATTTATGGTGAAAATAGTGTCACAAAGTTTGAATGTATAGGACACATTAAAAAGCGAGTGGATTCAAGGTTTCGAAATACTGGTAATATAATGATACTGTGTAAGGACTGCCACAAAACATAATGAACATTATTAAACATCATTATATGAAACTATGCGACAAGCATTTACTGAATAAATGTTTGCATGGGAAAAACACAAAATGCAAATGAAAGTTTTAATGGCGTTTTGTGGAATTTTACATCGAAAGAAGTTTTCATTGAGATAATTGTAAATTGTACTACTCGACATTCATACTGTTTAATAAAGGGTTTCAAGGTGTGTTTGATGTCTTAAATGCTGCTGATGTGCAAGTAGGAACAAAAACACTGAAAGGGTTTGCTCAAATTGATGAAAAGTAGATAACTGAATCAAGACGACATTCATTATGTAGTGTGAAAACTGTCCAGAAAAAATTAGATCCAAAATGAAAGGAAAATTTCCCAAAGATGAGGTTAATGAAGATATGACATACAATTCTGTGGGATTTCAGCCGACCACATTGGTAATTTAATGCAAAGGCACAATGAATTAAACTTTAAATGCGTTTTTCTCAAAATTGCTTTTTACACATATTGTGAGCACGGTGACAGTAATAACTGAAAAAGTTATGAACATATTTGTTCAAAATTTTCTGAACCATATATCTAAATCGTTTTGCCGATGAGATCAGCTCATATTTAAAACAATCGTTCATTTGTAGAAGTGTCGAAACACTTCGACTAACCGTAAACATGCATGTACAATTGTAAAACGATCCATCGGCACAAATGTTTTCGAAACAATTGCTAGATATTAGAAACAATAGAATAGAACTGGGACCAAAGATGCAATGCATAAAATTGCCCGACTATTTCTGCTGTGTTGTTCAGGCAAAAAATGATAAATTGAGATTATCTTCCCGGACTTACAGAATAATCACTTTAATCATAACTAGCTTAGTAATCGGGTTATTTTGGCAGCCAAAAATGTTGATGTTGACAAAATTAACTTCCAGATACAACAGTTGTTGCCAAGTAATCTGGTGTATTTTTAATCAATTAACACTGTAAATTTTTCAATTGAGTTTTTATATTTTCTGGATATGCCCGGAATGCCACCATATAATCTTTGGTTGAAGATTTGTTAACTTATTATTCTTCTAGGTAATTTGAATCCACCTCTAATATGGAATGGTGCACTTTTCGTCATCAAAAATATCTCCGGAAATATTCTTAAAGCAACCATTTTGACTCGAAAGTTTACAACAGAAGTGGTCCTGTTGACATGCATCCCAATGATACCGTCAGAATCTGAGATACTCTTCAAAAGGCTTCAATTTAGAATTCGGTTAGCTTTCGCCATGACCATCAATAAGTCTCACGACCTAACAATATCTACTTGTGGCTTAGACTTGGAAAATCCATGTTTTTCCCATGGGCAATTATATGTTGCATGCTCACGTGTGGGAAAACCATCGAATCTATTTGTGTTATCACAAGACAGGATTCAAAGCTAATCAGTTGTGCACCGATTAGTTTTTATTAAAAACTGTACTGGAATATCAGATAAATAAAATTTGAAATTTAAAATTTTATATTGATTTGTGCTTAATATTAAATCCATGATAATTTTCATCAATCGCCTCTAAATTTTGATATAAAGTTCAAATCTCAATTCCGTGGGTTTTCACATCGGCTATAAAGTTTTCGTCTACATTCCTAAATAATAATTTAACTATTGAATAGTTTACTACAATATAACTGAAAGTATAACTCTTAGCCACAACAACGCGAGTCCAGGTCTGCTAGTATATATATATATATGACGTCTGGCCAAACGCCTGATGGCAGGCTTCGTGATACCTTGGATGTTATCACGGAGTACTTTACGATGCCTCTTGGCACCCCCCTTTCCTAATCCTTTGCCTCCTTTGCCACGTCCAGACATTTTTGTATCGTTTCAGTGAATAATACCTCGGAAAAAATGGCGGCTTTATATACCGCAAGACTCCACCCCGAAACCAGACACTCGTTTCCTATTGGTCGACACGGCGGTGATTAATAATATAAGACTTTCATCCACGTCGTTATGAATGATTGAAATAACAATTATTCATAACGAATTGAAATATAACAGTAGTTTGTAGAATTATTGAATAAATTAATTTTATCAAAAATATCCAAATTTCTGTAGAGTTTGATTTTCTCTTATTTTTACTGAAATAAAGCATCTTAAACCGACTAAGCTATAGACTCGAGATTTATTCTCTTAAAAAAGTGATGATGAAAAATAATTGGAACATATTCGAATTATTAGTGAGTTAGGTTGTGGGATATTTATTCGTGATATTAAATTTTTTATAAAACTGTATATTAATCATTAAGATGTTAATTAAAAGTATATTCTTTTTTCCTTTATGAGAGTATATTAAAACAAAATAAAGATAATCCGTAGTTTGTAACTAGTTTATTTAGATCCTTGAATAATTAACAATCCTAATATTTCAATATTGTTGATGGGTTATGACTGAATAAAAATAATAAGAATATGTTGTTATGTCCTTAGTTTTAAGCTGTGAAATTCTAATAACTGTATCAGATTCAGGCAAACCTACTCTGAATATTCTTCTTACTGTAACTCCAACTTCTTTGGTGTTCCTATAACTCGTTCTAATTCATCTACCTCTCGTCGTTTCCATTAACTAAAAATCTTCTTAAGTAGTACGTCTCCTTTGCATATTTCTTTTATGGTTCTTTCAGAAGGTGAGGTTCTCTTATGAAAGATACCCCAGAAGTTTGTTAACATAATAGAGATGAAATCATTACTTTTTTGAACCTTAATACCTTGGCTTGAACCAACTCCTCCTAAACTAAACAACATTAACTAAAATTGACCCATACGTAGTGAACTAAATTAATTAATGTAATTACATAATCTGTTAATAATATCTCATTACCTAAAGACGCAACTCTTTGTGAGCTTAGTACTATCTATGGCATCGTCAGAGAAAATTTAGTTGGCCCGTAGTGAACTTTTTTCTTGACGGTTATGCATTTTGCTCCCTCTTCTCGATTTTTAAGATGGCAATTTAAGTGAACAAATTTACTTCCTGCTTGAGAAACACGCCATAGAAATGTAGTGAATTTTGATACAACTTCTGAAATTGAAGCCTTCAGAAAAATTCCAGTGTACGAGTATTTTCTCATTTCAAAAATCACAATACGTCAATTCTGGACGTCCGTTAGATGCCTATCGAATTTTCAACAAAAGGGAAGTTTGAAAAATATTTCATTTAAAAGCAATACAAAATTAAATAAAAAATGCTTGATCAAATATTATTTTTGTAGAAGAAATGTTAATTTTAAAAGAGTGCATATAAATATAGATATTTTTATGTCAAGCATTAAAAAAATTACGTAGTTTTTTATAAAAGTATAAAAGTAATTTCAAATAAAATAATTAATATCATTAATTTTTAATGTTATAATAAATGGAGAAACTGGATATAAGAATATCTTTTCACAGAAAACTAAAACATATTTCTTATTAATGTTATTTATCTTCATTTTAAGGAACAAATGCTTCTTTAAAAAGATAAATCATTTCAATTAATGACATTAACTTTTGCATTGATGTAAAATATTTTTTACACTTATACAGCTTTGAGAAGTTTCTTATATAACATTTTTACTAGTTATCTTGAAATGTAGATCATTTGTTTCTTTTTATTTCTTATTTAAACAAAAGGTTTTCAGAGTATTTATTTTTATACCAGTTAAATTCTTCTTATAAAATTCATGAGATAAAATTATTACTTTCTCACAAAAAGAATAACATTATTTTGTTAAATTATCTTAAGCACATTTATTATGAAAAATATGTTCATCATATCTTAATTCAATTTATAAGAGAAAAAATTACATTTTATACAGAATATATATAACAAATATTTGACCTCATTCAGAAACTTTAATGAAGAGGAAAAATTATAATAATATGATTGTAAAAAAATAATATCCATTTTTATAAGGAATACAGCAAACATTTTACTTTGTTCAGTTACTTTAATCTAGAAGGTAACAAAAAATGAAAATAATAATAACAAAAAAATTATATGGTGAAAGAAAAAAAGATTAAGACGTTAACTTTAATTTAGTATCTGTTTCATTTGGCGATTGGGAATTCCTTCAAAATAGGGTTGACAAGTAGCACCTACAAATTACGATTTTTTTTTTCACGCATGGAATTATCCGCAATTACAAAACTATTTCATTAATAATTATTCAAAAAAACTGAAAAGCAATTATTCACATGTGTTCACTAATTTTTTTTTCTTGATACATAATCAAATAAAATTCATATTCACAGAAGGAAAATAAGAAATGTAATTTTGTACGTAATATGGCTTAATATTAGTGAAGAATTTCTTAATTAAGATTTTATCTATATATAATGAAAATAATATTATATTTTTTAAAGAAAAAAAATTCCATTCATATATTATGTACTCAAACTGATTCTTTTAGATGATAAAATAAATATTCATTTTAAGATTACGTCATTTGCTGTCGAAGAATCGTTAATTATACTTTTTACATACTTATATACAACCATACTTTACACACTAAGGGCATTTTACTGTAATTTGCATATTTCCCCAATATTAATTTGTTTAATTGTAATGTTTCACTTTTTGGATTATTAAATTTGGTTCACAGTAATTAAGAAAATGCATAATTATTTGTTTCATAAATATAATAAAGTTACATTAAGTATTGTTGTACGATTCACAGTAATTAAGAAATGTTACATTTATTATGTTTTTTAAATATAATCAAAATAAAAGTTTTATTTGTTAGATAACACTTTACCAAAAAGATGACTTTTTTATTTATTATTATCAAAGGTATGCTCATATTGTATAGAAGTTAAAATTATTCCGATTTAATCTCTTCTGAATGAAATTATTACGTAACAAGAGAAATTAGCTGAAGTAATTTTTTATAAAATAACTTCTGCTCATCATAAATGCATCTAATAATGTCCATTCTAAAATCTTTAATTATTTTATGTTCCTGTTGATTCTGTGCAGTCAATGAAGTAAAAGATATTAAATACATTCGGATTAAATATTAATATATGAGTAAGAAAAAAAAACCATATACATTTTAACGTGTTGTTTCATATTTTACTCGTAGTAATTGATGTCTTAAATCATGCTGATTCTAAATTCATGTACGGGAATTGATGCTATTTGAAATTTGGTTTTCCTAAATAAAAAAAAAATTGAAAAATATTCTTGAAATTTATTTTCACCAAGAATTTATGATTATATATTTTGGGCCAGAAAAATAAATTATTAAAATTTAAATGTATATTAATTAAATAAAAATAAAGTAAAAATATATAAATAAAGTAATAATAGATATTTTCCAATGAACAAAAGTAATTACTAAAGGATTATTTTTGCTTTCCGGACAAAAAGAGCTTATTTTAATTTCAAAAGGTAATCCTGAAGCATCCCTGTTTTATTTTTTTCTCATTTAATGGGGCAGATTTAACTAATTTTTTGAACCAAAGGTACTAATAAAGATGATTTTATTCACCATATGTGAACTCATGTAAAATATTTAACTAAGAAAATTTTCATTTTCAAGTTTTCAAGTCAAGAACTGCATAAAATTTCTTTTTTTTTTTCAAAACATTTCAATATTAATCAAAATTTTTGCTACTTCTACAAATTTTAATATTTTTAAACATTGTTTTTCATAATTCCTTAGAATTGTGTCCCGGAATCATGTGTATATGTTTATTCGCATTAGTGTTGTTAAAGGTTTTTACAATTTTTTTTTGTTACAAAATATAAAAGCTGAAAAAAAGAACTGTATCTGATTTTCTGGATTTTTTTAGAAATAAATATTTATCTAAATGTTTTTCTATGCACATCGGTATGCTTGCAGCGGTAAAAAATAACCAGAAAATTTTCAAACTTTATATTGATTACAAAATTTTCTTGCCCTCTTAGTACATGACGGTAATGAGAAACAAAAAGTTGAAAAAATACATTTTTAAAGCTTGAAGGTCAATGAAATGGCTTAGTGCACGGCTAAAGAAAATTTAAATTAAAACAAGATTATTCAATCAAAAGCAATTATCAAATTTAATTTTAAAATTATAGTATGAGATTAAGTTTTAAAATAGACAATAATACTCTGTTCGAATGTTAAAATAAAATCAGGTGATAACATGTTAAATTAATTCAACCTAGCAATGTAAACATACCTTGCAACAATATAATATTGCGAACTAAATGTAATTAATATAATCATATTCAATTAATTTACCATCAATCATTTGAATCTAATATCACGTAACTCTTAATTAATGATCACGCAATTTTAGTGATGCCATTTTCACAAAACAACATGTTAATTTGATAACAGAACATGATAGCACATGTTAATTTGATAAAAAATATAGCTAGTACTATGGAATTTTTACACATATATAACACGAAGTCATATTTTTAAAATAATGTTATTAACTTTGCATTCTATATGTTGGTAGTTCTCAGAATACTGTGTCATGCTAATGATAATAAGTAGAAGATAAGTACAATATTACGTAAATGGCAAACGTGATTAAAAGATGCTTTGATGTGTCTGCTGTAGAATATTAATATCGATTCAAGTAGAAATTTCACTACCAAATACTTTGATGATAATTACAATAAAAAATGACTAAATGATAATGCAGCTATATTTCCAGGTATATAATTGAACAAAAATGTTTTAATCTTGAATTTATCTTAAAACATTTTCGAGAAATAAAATTAGTCCCATTTTTTTTTCAGATATCTTACGCAATACATTGTATAGACTCATAAGTTTTGAATTCATTTTCGTACAGGAAAAAAGAAATAATTTTAACTCGTCTACAAATTGAACACACGAGACAAATATATAAACACTCTGTGTGAATATCTTATAGAATGTAATCGTTTTATTTTCTCTTTTACAGTCAGGCATATCTTGACCGAGTGTTTTGTTTTTAACTCAAGTTCACTGTAAATATTTTTAATTAATTTTTTTTAATTGCCTTGGTTCGGTAAATTCTGAAACAAATATTTGTTTTTTTCCTACGTAACATCATATTTACAATAAACATAAAAATTTTAAATTTCATTTCTGTTCTCTATCTTAAGATTCATTTTTAAATTTTTCACGTAGAGTTTAGTAATATATTAACCTTTGTTTATGCATAATATATTCCATGCCTAAATCAAATTCAGTACCAGAAGATCTTGGAACTAACCAACCAGACTAAGGTTATATAATTTCAAAGTCACCTAAGCAACGAAAAAAAAGTCATATTGCTCGTGAGCGCAATTATAAAAGAATACCATACCGGTCAATAACAAAAGGGAACAAAATAAGCTCATGATATTCGCGATGAATAGAGAACTGAAGATGCAACCAGAATACTTAGTAAGCACCTTATATAGAGGGAAAATTCTATGGGATGCAATTACTCTTTAGACCAGATGCGTACCTTGGCAAATCAATCGAAATAGTAGGGATAAGTGAAGAGAGATGATAAGTTTTTCTAGAAATTACGGAAAAGATTGGTTGATTTTCATTCGGTTATCCTAGAAGATAGTTTTTACGTGATACGAATCACAAAAAACGGCTAAACTCCTTTGAAAACTGGGACTCGTTAGTGAATTTCTCTGAAGTTACTGGCAAGATGAATATTAATTTTAAAGTGTGAAGGATAAAATAAATTTTTATCATAAAGCATCAAAATGTTTTCGAAAAGTTATAATTTTTGTATAAATTAGATTTGTTTGATTACTACGATTCAGCATATAATAATTGCTTCATTATACTTCTGATTTAAATGAGTGGCTGCGGTATCCTAGTTGTCATGGTCTTGAACTTGCAGACGAAGCATTTCGTTGAGTTGTGGTTTCGAGCCTCAATGACACTAAAGAAAATCAATGTAGTCGGTGATGATGCACGTTAAATCCATGGAGGCTCAAAGTCTTCTAGTTAGTGAGCTGTGAAAGTTAGGAGAGGGAAGAGCCAGCTTAGATACTGTCCTCGTCACTTGACCGAGGTTCAATATTACGATGTCCGCCGTCAATAGCCCTCGTGTTGATTTTAGAGCGACGTTAATAAAATTAAAAAAAGACCAATCAATATTTCCATTTAAATGAAAATGTTGGGGTATTTCTTTTCATGGAATATTGATATTTGTCAGCGCTCTATTCAAATATATATTTATTTGTGTTAATTGAATATGAGGTAAGAAATACAATAAGTATTTCCTCCTACGGTTACCGATTAACCAACCACTTCTGTAGCTATCACGAATTCAAATCGGCTAAAAATAGTTTACAGCTTACGTTAACTTTTAAACTATGGGATTCATATATTATGATTACTTTAATTTAATATGATTACGCTATTTTCTTTATACTTGAGATCAGCTTACTTTTGGGTGTAAGCGGCGTTCGTTTAGATGCTTTCCATAAAGTAAAAGAGTAGCAAAAACTTAAATGGTCGACCTAACTACAATTAAAGCCAAAACTATTCCCTTATCAATTTAGTAATGGTAATAGAAGCATGAAAAATATACAAGATTAAATAATAATTTGGCTTTGTAAAAAATGCAATACCATTTTTTAATAATTTCTATATAAATCAGCATCTCATGGAACAATAATGTTCTAAGCTTCGCATAAAAGACAAACTTCGACCATTGGAAAAAAACTTATATAATCATTTACTAAAAATAGAGGTTTGGAGGTATCATACTACTGAATATTTTATTAATGTAAGAAGACAGGTAATTTTTGTCATGAAATTCCTCCTGCTAAGATTTCTAGTATGATAAACACGAAAAATCTGGATTTTCTTAAGATATTCATTAAGTAGAATTTCTAAAACAAATATTTCATTTACAAAATATTGCTGGAATGCAATACGTAGGTACTTTTTTTGCTTTCTTATAATTGTACAGTAAATAAGGATATTCATTTCAAATAATTTACTTGTTCCTTCAGGTATGTTTTTATCATTTGTAAAGTTTCTTATGACTCTTATATAAGAATAAAGAAATATTTCACTGTTTTGTAATTCAAAATAAAAAAAAAAAACAGCATTATATAAGAGCGCGTGCCAAAATTCGTTCATTTCATTTGCTAGCGCAATTCGTCGAATTGCTTGGTGGTTTTTTTTTTTTTTTTTTTGGCAGCAATAACTTATATTAAAATTCAAACAGTAAAACTTAGTAACGGCTAACGTTTATATGATGGAATTAGGTAACGAATTGAATAATTAGGTAACGGGTAGGCTAGAAGCAGGCCATTCTCAAATTTAGATTTGCAGCGAATTCAATTTAACTCCCAGCGTCGTATCCAACAAATGGAAACAGTTTTAGGGTACCGTATCCGTTGAAAGAATCCCGAGGCAAGGTCTTCAAGGAGCATGGTCAGCCAGAGATCACTATTTTTCCATTACAGTGAGGCGTAACAGAGATGCTACATATTCTCAGGTATATCATGAGTTGCATGCAGCCGCAATAACTAGAGTTGCCATGTTGATTGTTTCCAGAAGACTTCATGAGAGAGGGCTGTTTGCTATAAACCTATTTTTTGAGTCCCACTCAGTTCTGCGAGCAGGAAAGTCCGCTTAAAATGGTGCAGAGATCATACAGTTTGGAGATTGAATCAATGGGTAACCGTTCTCTTCACTGATGAGTTCTGATTTAGCCTAACCAGTCATTTTCGCCTTACTTTCATATAGAGAGAAGCAGGGACCCACTACCTGCCCTCCAATGTCCAAGAAATCAACAATTACTGCACCAGAGGCTTGATTGTCTGCGCAGGCATCATCACACATACCTCCATCTCTTTGAAAGAGGCACTGCGACTGATGAGAGGTATAGGGAAGAGGTCTAGGAGTACCATGTCCACCTTTTCAGTTGTGTAACTGGTCCTAATTTCCTTTTAATAGACGACAACGCGAGGTCACATAGAGCTCAGCTGGAAGACAAATTTCTGCCAAGGGAGGATATTCACCGGATGGGTTGTCCATACAAAATTCCTGACTTCAGTTCTATAAAGC
>BMAW01028274.1:0-20824 GCA_019974015.1 Nephila pilipes | reverse complement strand
GTCGGTACGACCACGTTTAAACTCGGCAAACCACCGACAAATCGTTGCTTTTGATGGACAAGAGTCCGGGTAACATTTTTCAATCCATTGTTTCGCTTGCACGGTGTTTTTACCCATTAAAAAACAATGTTTTATCAGAACACGACACTCGGTTTTTTCCATTTTTTAAACAAACTACAAAACGACTTTACTCCAACCTCGATAACTCAGCTGTTTCTGGTTCGATCGACTTAAGTCTAGTGAGGTATAATGCCAATGACAGTGCCAGCTGTATCGTGGCGCTACGATAGCCGTTTCATCCTTTCTGTAAAAGATTAGAATTTGTTTTGATTCTCAATCGCTAAACTGAATCAGTAGACCGGTAGAATAAATAATTTATTGGAGACTAGAAATAATATTTTCGTTTGGAATTCCTGTTGTTCTTTATCTCCATATGTAACTGGGCCGCGGTAGCCTAGTGGTCAAGGTCGTGGACTAGCGGCCGGCGGTTTTCGTTCAGTCGCGGGTTCGATCCTTGGCCGCCAAATACCCGCCGTGTAGCCGGGGCTGATGCACGTTAAATCTGTCGAGGCCCAAAGTCCTCCCAATGGTGTGGTGTGGATGTTAGGAGAGGGGGTGCCAGCTCAGGTGTCGTCCTCGTCACTTGACCGTGGTTCAAAATTACGAGGTCCGTCGCCAATAGCCTTCGTATTGCTTGTAGTGTGACGTTAATAAAAACTAAACTAAACTCTATATGTAACTTCAGCTATACCATCTCCACTGCACTCACAGAAGTAATAAACTTGAAGGGGATTTTTGAACAAATCTCCACAATACAGCTTCTGTCAACTTTGCAACAGCTCTGACTTGAACATCTTTTGAGGATTATTAAATGCCATACATTCATTATAACATCAAGTGTCACCTATCAACATAGACCAATTTATTGAAGTTCTTTACACTTCATTTGATGAATTAAGGCTTTAAGTTCAAAACATTAATAGATGATTTGTTTTATCTTAGCAGAAGGTAATGTTGGAAATCATAAACAGCCACGCAAGAAAAATATAGTGCTTCGATTTATAAACGCGCTTCCAGAAGCCATGACTTGTGCCGGAGAATCTATTAAATCTGCCCAACAAGCGATAAATAGTTTTAAAAATTAGATAATAACTAATTTCTTATTACATTTTTAACATTTATTTTTATATATAAGAATAACACAACAGCTTAAGTATAAAAAGTTATACATACGCCTTGAAAATGGTGACAGTGCAGGAGCCTCAACAACTCATTGACAACCTCATACTTATAGTGCTCAGTCGATGTGAAACCTACATACAATTCGAGGAAGACCATATATTCCACTAAAAGCTGGATATTTCTGAATGAATACCTATCACGTAGATTTTTTGGACCTCAATCGCATAGTGCTTCATATGACTTTTTCAATAAAGCTCCTTTTTATTCTTTTGATTTCATTTTCGGTAGTTTTGCTGATATAGCTCATGTCCTTACGTCTTGGGGATCTTATATTATTTGTGTTGATTTGGAAAGCTTTGTATATTGAAAACCCTTCTAGTCCTTAATTTTTGCACACCAGTATTTTTGGAAAACAGTAAATAAATAGTTCTTGTTTCAATATATAACACTTACTTCAATTAAAACAGCTGTTTTCACATTTTATAGTATGATTTTACTTCAAATCACAAGACATTGCTGGTAGAGTTGCCCTTTTAATGGAATACATATATCTACGTGTGGGGAAGGAACTTCACAAATTGCATAGTTGCTTTAGGTTAGGACGTGTTTTACCATTGGAAACTAAGATTTAAATTATAAAATAAAAAAACCTTTAACTGAATACAGGAGCTCAGATTAAAGAACATAACTTACATTATCGCTTCCTTTTTTTTTCTTCATTACTTCTCAGAAAAATGGTAATATTATCTGTTCTCTCTTCCTGTTTCTCTTTAAAAAGCTTTCAGAAATAAGAAAGAATAAAATGTTGTTACAGAAAGAAATAAAAGTTAATTTAAGACTTACTAACATGAGTCCAGATTAAAATGACCAGAAAAGAAAGAAAACTTGAAACACAGTCAAGATGAAAGGGCTCTTCATCAGGTTGGACACAAAAGAAAAGATTAATTCCAAAATATAAGCCAAAATTACGAAAAGAAAAAAGAAGGAATAAAGGTCAAACTTATGAATGAGCAAATATTCATTTTTAAACTTTACTCTTCCAAAATAGGAATTTACTGTTTTTCTTACTGCTGAAATGACTTATAACAGCATTTTATTCGCTTAATTACGCATTTTAAAATAACTCTAGTATTGTTAACATAACTTCAAATTAAACTACTTACATTAACAATGTGCTCGTAATTCAAAAATATTTCACAATTATCAAAGTTATTTCATTGCCCACATTAAAAAGCTGCACATTTTCTTCCTAGACCTATCTAACTTATGGCAGATGTTATCATAATATGCGTTTTGATTTTAATATTTTATTGACACAGTAATTAAATATAAATAGCATTATTTTTATTAATTTAATTATTCAAAGGATATTGGAAACACATAATCTATGGAACAAATGTTATTTTATAAACATATTTTTGAATGCTTTTTTTCTCAACTAGAAGCTACGATACTTTGCTGTAAAACCTTTTTCAGGTTTGAAATTAAGTAGGGAGGGATGAACTACGTCACGTGGGCTAGTTCTGGCTCGCCTTTAACTTCTATCTGGCCTGCCACAAATTAAAAATTTATACTTATTTTTAATATATATATATATATATATATATATATATCGTATTATGTATTATTAAATATTTTTATATATTTTCAATATTGCTATATAAATATACAATATAGAATATGTATTGTACAGAGCTCGTGCCAAAACAGAGAGCGATGTCACATGATCGACGAGGAAATTGAGTTCTTTTAGAAATGTGTTTATCTCATTTTCCTGACTTTTACACTGCACATTTTAAGCTCCTCCCAGTGCCTCTCTATCGTGAGCACAGACAAGTAAAACAAGACTTATATCTCCCCTTTAAAGTTACACAGAAAGTGAAATATATCGAATTTTAGTTTCACAATAAATTTATCTTTACAAGTTGTAATAGGGCTGAATAATGGTGATACTGTTATAACAAAATGATCTGATCGCAGAACGTATATATAAATGTAATAGTAACATACAAAAATTAACTTAAATACTTTATTTTTACTATTGAAAATTTTAAATTGCGTACAAAGTTTTTTCTATATATTTTATATTCTTTATTTATCTATACCAAAAATGTGTTATTCAAACTCAAAAATTTAACCAAATAAAAATATCATTCTTTGTATGTTTTACTTAAAATATAAGAAGATAATTATTCTATTTTAAAATTACTTTCATATTTTGTAATGCATTGGAATAGAAACTTAATATATATCTTGCTGAAGAAATTTCAGAATATAATCTTTATTTTTCTAAAAAAATTAATAAGTATATTTTCTTTATAATTTTAAGTAATTTTTGACATTCTAGATTAAAGTCTTCTTGCAGTTACTAGCTAAATACCCTCGCTAAACCTGTCAAAATCATTCTTTTAAAACTTTCAGTCTCAGTCATTTCTAGGAAAATATTTTGGAAGTTTATAAGAAACACAGCAGAAAGTAATCCGCTCTTGTCAATATTGTTTTTTAGTGTTTAAAATAAAACTCGAAGGATAATTTATACTAATACCTTATAAGTTAAGACAAAGAAGTTATATATATATATATATATATATATATATAACACATAGAGAAGTAGACACATACATATATATATATATGTATGTGTCTACTTCTCTGATGTCTTTGTGCTTTCTTTCAAAACATTTTTACATATCTTTATCTTTTTTATGGAAAGCTTACTAATATATTTTTTCCTACACTAATCCTAGGGGAGGGGGGGAAAGCCAATATATGTTTGTCTATTCTGATTACTGAAAAGTATTAAAATAATTTTAAAAACAACAACAACACATAATTGGCAGTTGTATAGAATAATGTTGCCTTATTCTTTTGTAAGATAAGCCAAGTGATTCAGAATGTCACTTCCATACTTGATTAAAACAATATTCATCAAAATACGCTGCAGGTATCTTGATTGATGAGCTGCTTCAGAGAACAACCAAACGAAAGAACAAAATAAAACTGTATACTGACATTTCTCTCTCTGCAATATAAAATCAAAATTTAAAGCATGCCAGAAACACTAAAAAAAGATAAAGAACACCTTACAAAATTCCAATTTACTTAGCAGGTTGGAATAATGCCTGTATCAATTGTGTCAAAGATATTTATAAAAAATACATTGAATAATAATGATGATTAAACATAATAGTGTAACTTACTGTCAGTCTCTGAAAATTAGTTTTTATTATTATATTTTTGAACAGTTATGTCGTATCTTTTCAAACTGATAATTTATTAACATCACACTTAAAAGCAACACAAGGGCTATTGGCGACGGAACTCGTAAATTAGTCGGTCATGTGACGAGGACGTCTTCTGAGCTCCCCTAACTACTCACACAAACATATATATATATATATGTGTGTGTGTGCTTGTGTGTTTATGTGTGTCTGAGTATTTGAAACTGTGACCGAGTGCTTGCGATGCACGCGATCGCATTTTCTTTTTCTTCAGCCTTTTGTGTATTTTTTCATCTAAAACGAACCTACCAACCAATTTTCATTTGCTCATTGACTACAGTTGTTGTCACCTTCATTTTGCAAAAGTCACGTGTCGGCCATTAGTATTATAAGCTTCGTACACTTGCACGCTCAGCAGAATTCTCAGACCTCCCCATCTTTATGTAATCTAACTCGCGCTAACTGTTAGTCGCTCAGCTTTACTTTTTTTCTCTCTTTGCCATATGATACGTCACTTCACTCTTTTATGATGACACGCTACCAATATATATATATATATATATATATATATATATATATATATATATATATATATATATATATATATATATATATATATATATGATACTACTTAAATTCAATCCCAAAAAGTGATGTAGAAATTGTAGAAGCCTCCTTAAAATAAAATTTAAGAGTACCAGGACGTGAGGGGGTAAAATAACATACCAAATTTAAGACTCTTTCCTTTTGTGATATATATATTTTAAAAATTACTCTTAGAACCTAGGATTTTTCTTTGCATAGTAAAGATATTGTAATCAATTTATTGAGTTATAAAATATTCCTTTAGTCGCAAACTACACTTTATAACAAGAAAAAAAAGACGCAATAAGAAGGAGTTGTCCGATGGAGACAAAAATTGGCGGACAGGATAATTATATATAGAATAGAAATTGTTTAAAATTTCTGAAAAATTGTATTTATTTCACAGTCACAGAGTTATAAAGTAATGAGCTCAATTTCTAGCTGCCATAGGACGTGACACAGAGTGATAAAGCTCCCTGATAGTCTCCTGCGGTATATCTTGCCAAATTTTCTCCAATTGTCGGGCTGGTCATCAATGTTCCTTGGTAGATGCAGTCACCTTCCGATCATATCCCAGACCTGCTCGATTGGAGAGAGATCTAGCTGAAGCTTTAAGACAGTTCATAGCAACACGTGCCGTATGTGGTCTGGCATTATCTTGCTAAAAAAAGGCTAGGGTACTGCTAAAATATCGTTAGCAAAACAGATCTCAGAATGTCGTCGACGTACCACTTTGCTATAAGTGTGCTTCTAATGACAACCAAAGGTGTCCGGCTATCAAGGGAAATAGCACTCCAAACCTTAACTTCTGGTTGAGGGCCTGTGTGGCGTGAAATAGTGAAAGCAGGATCGGCACGCTGCTCTGGGCTTCTCTAGACACGTCTTCGATGATTGTTAGGACACAGTTGGAAGCAGGACTCGTCGCTAAACACTATACGTCCCCAGTCAGCATCATTCCAACGTGATCGAGGCAAGCACAACTGTAATCTGGTTCGACAGTGTGCTGGCGTTAGTGGCAGGTGTAGCGGTCGGTACGAGCGTAAAGTTCGCTCTATCAGCCGTCTGTAAATGGTCATGGTGGACACTCGTATACGGGTCGCACGTCTGATGGTTGATAACGATGAATCAGCCGCTGTGACTGCTGATTTGGCAATCCTTCTATCCTCCCGATCTGCTGTGGCTCTAAGTCAACCGATACCATCATGACGTTGAAATCTGCCATTGTCCACCCATTCTTTCCAGCATCTTTTAATCGCCGCATCTCTTCGCCCATATGACTTACGATTCTCCGATTTGATCTGAATGCCTCTTTCAATCCAATGATACGGTTTCTTTCAAAATCTGACAGTTACTCGTAATTTGTTCAAATGCCTCGGTGTTTTTTCAGTCGTTTATCGGTATCCTAAATCACAATGCAATAGAAAATTTGACCATCAGATTGAGAATCGCTTCTTATATACATCTGCTGAATGCGCAATTCTGATGCGCTGTAGCTCCCGCTATTCATTGATTGGATACCAAAATTTTAATCATTTGCATCTAAGGTCCAAATGTCTTTGCATACGAAATTTCATTTTAATCGGAAGATTCCTTCTTATTTAATAGTTTCCTTTTATATGGTACCTGAATGTAAATATATCTCACAAATTATATCCATATTAAACTAAGAGGGGAAAAAACTATTTGAGAATAAAATTACTTTTATAATTCTATAGAAATATTGAATTATAATTATTAGACACACAAAACAATCTAAGTTCTACTAATAATTTGAAAATATATATTTAACAAAACAAGAAATTTTAGATATGGTATTCCATAACTCTTCGCATATGCTCAGGTATCCTTAAAAGGATTTAGTACTTTATCTTAGAATGAAAAAGAGTTATATCAACTTGTATAGCTAATTTATGATGCGCCTTTCATCCAACCCTCATTTGTGCCTTACCATTACATAATAAATCAGGCTACCTACCTATTCAGGAATAAATTTTTAAAGCAACTCGAAATCAATACAAATGTTGAAAACATTAAGAAATTCTATATTTTTATATGTGTTGTAAATCCGAAACTATTTCAAAAGATTCAGTATGATTTTTACTTGTTTTCAATACATTAAGATAAAGTAATTTCCTCGATGAAAATTTCCCGATATTGATAGAAAAATTTTAGAATATTGTGAATGAAATACTTAAATATATATAAATATTGTCACAAAATATCTAGTTAGTGAAACAATTTTACAATGACAATAGTATTTTATTTCATAAATTGCTGAGTGACAGTATTTTCTCTACCATTAGATGATTTTTGTTAAATTTAAAACTATGATAACTGGCAAAAAAAAAGAAAACATCAGTTCTATTTCTTTAATTAAATATTTTATATAATTTTTGTACCAAGAAATAGTTTATTTTATTTTACACTTTTATTGTTGATTCGTTTATTGTTCATCCAGATTGATGGTGTTTACGCTTTATTGCGTATACAATATTTTTGATTTTTTATGGCTTTTTGTCATAATTACTCTGAAAATTGCATCAAATAATTCAATTAAATCATTCAAATTAAATTAGTCACTATTTTGTAACATTTCCGTCATAAAATGTGTAAAATACTTGCTTTCTCTTAATAATTTTAAAATTACTATTTAAAGTTATCCTAATATATACTGAGATATTTTAGATATTTTGCTCTTAAATAAAATAAGGTAATATCCCTCGCCATAATATAATAAAGGAATGAAAAATGAATTTCGGAAAGAAAAGTATTAAAAATTAGGAAATACTAAAGGAATAATAGTTTGAGTTAACAAATTAAAGATGGACGGACTGCACGAAATCTATGAGGAACAATTATCGCATTTTTGTGTCCTCGTCGAACGACGAGGACGACACCAGATTTGTTACCTCAACTCCTACATTTCACACAATGCTATAGACGGACTTACAGTCCTGGTGAAAGTTGATAATCAGCACCTTCATTGTGATTCACAGCTCTTTTTGATCATTTCCTACTGTGAACATTTTCTCAATTCATAACACATTGAACAAAGTACATTTATGGGGAAGGGGTGTGTTGATAAAACTGTCAATTTCCCATAATTTCCTTTCAGAAGGTGTGTGAGATGCAAGCAACTTTTATGTCGTTCCGGAGAGCTCTTACATTAAACATTTCACTTTAGCTACACAAAACTGTTCCATTAAATTAATTAGCCACACCGAAAATGGACTACACTCCACGTAAAAGAAACTTCAAATGTTGGAGATTTTAAATAATACTTATTTTAATACAAACAGAAACATCATCAATCATTACAACAGTAGACCGACTAAAAAATATATAGAACAACACAAAATAATAATAATGTTTTTGTTGCCAATTGCACAGGAGCAAATCTCTTCCATAATCATTTAAGCAAACGATTTTTTCGTAATATTTACTTTTTTTGAGAGGCAAAGAATTATTCATTTATTTCAAACTTAACATTTACAAGTTTAAAACTTAAGTGAGTGGAGAAAAGATCGTTTGCTCCTTTTCTTCAAATCTCCTTACAGCTCCGCAATCAAAATGACGTCAAAAATGACGTAGGAAGGTTCCCCACATTTAGTGTGTTGAAATAAAGTAAATGAAAAAAGAAAAATAAATATGCCTCTATTATTATCTCTGCAATGAAGACACACTAAATTAATTTTAAATTATGAAAATGTTGCAAATTATTAATAAGCTATGTCTTATTAGGAATAAGATTTTCATTTCATTAATAATTTTTCGAATCTTTATTTGTAAATGAAAATTAAGAAACGCAATTTCAGTTTTTTTTTTTTTTTTTGAAGCTTCGGGATACTGTAATATGCAAATCTGCTGTACTAATTCTATTCACTTATCTCAAGTCTTCTCCTACCGCCAAAGTGTTCATTGATTGAATCATTCATGTGTACATTTCAGATAAGGAATACATTTTTATGCTTATTTTATGAGACATTAGAAACTAGCATTCAGGCTTTCATAAACTCAAAAATACTTGAAAAAAAGTTTCTTTGTGTTTCATCTGTTTCTTCTGTTTGGATATCTGCCGCTGGGTTTTTTCTAACGTTCCCACGTAAGACCAGATATGTTTTTCTGATAAGGTTTGGATTAGAGTAAGGTTACCAGATGTCCCAATTTTTAGTAATTTATCCCGCACCACGCGGAGTTGTTAAGAAAGTCCCGATTTTTAGAAAGAATGAACGACAAGCAAGGGAATGGCGAGAGAACGAGAAGGGAATATACGATTTTCGGCTCCCATGTAGCTATTTCACCAGGATATGAGTTTAATATTATTTTTGTAAATTTTATAATGATAAACTTTAATAATAAAAATAATTTTTGAGAACTGATTATCAGGAACTGCTTATCAAAGTTCGCCTTGATCAGTTGCTAGAATACGACCACTGTTGTTTGGACTTATGAATAGCGGCCTTTTTTGGCATTGGCAGTGACGGAAACATTTTGTAGTTGTACAATGGTGAGAGAACACTTGGTACGTTTCCACGGATTTTATTCTTATGGCGATATGTTCCACTAGCGATTTAGCATCATTTGGAACAATGTTGCAAGGGAATTTCATCTTATACAAACATTGGAAACGGAGGGGAATCTTACAGAGGAGAAGGGTTAAGGTGTAGGGAGTTTGTTGGGCGTCCACGAAGTAACGTCTTCTCATATTGAGTTTCGTAACTGTCTCTCATATGATACACTTTGTACCGCATGCTATAGCTAATTTCACAAGTGATATCAACAAATAAGCTATTCATGTGATTTAGGTAAGTAATTTGCTTAGGTACCAAAAGTAGGTATTTAATTTTTTAATCAGGAACCCCTCCAGCCTGTTAATGGTGTCTCGCATTTTGAATGTTAAACTCTGGCCATCTTAGATTAGAGAGACGTCAATAAGCCGAATATAAAACAGTGGCATTATGTCCTGTGTTAGCTATGAGAGGGATCAGTCTTTCTGTTATGTCCGTGTTCTTGTTGCGAAATTGGTGTGGCACATACGGTTGCATTCCAGCATAAATGTTTCGAATTGTTTGGATTAAAGATTTTGGAATCGATACCTGAAAATATTTTTATTCCGTATTTCGCGGATCTCAATGGAATGTACTGAGTGAATGGGCACTTGCCTCTAAAGGCTTCTAGCTTTTCATCTAGTATTATATCCGACCTTCCACAGTCTCACGTTTTACAGTTCTTTACAAAATTTTCGGAAAAAGTCACGAATAGGCGCTAACCGGTCAGCCTTTTTTCTTTGTCGTCTGCTGTTTTTTATCATCGAATCTCAGATTTCGCTTTTTGTGTAAGCGATGGATATTTTATTTAAAACCTGAATAATTAGACTTAACCCGCAAAAATGCAGCTACAAAACAAAAGATTAGATTAATCAAAATTACTTATGAATACTATGTCGTAGTATCTGAGAAGTAAAATACATGGCAATGACAAAGGCCTTCTCTTTATAATAACAAAACCTGAACACACATCTGATACTACTCCTGCTAGAAGGATAGGTGAAAGAAAGAAGCCTTCATCTGTACGGATGGACTTGCAGTCAGCAAAAAGAAAGAAAAAAAAAAAAAACCTTTACCATGTGTATTAGGAATCTAAGAATACAAGGTTGTACTCAAATGTTAGTGCTTCCAACGGAGATGAAAAAAACAGAACAAGGTTCATTTTATTACCAAAGTTATGGATAGGTATTTTTATGTCATTGAAATGACAATTTTGTAATGACGATTTCTTCAAATTATTGCACTCATCTTCTAAAGTATTAAATTAAACGACATTCTAATTAAGATAAACAGAAATTTAATATATAACAACCAAATTTAGGAAGAGAAAGTCATGAATATAATAATGTATTGGGGGGAAATGACCTGCTAGATAACACATCAATCAATAACTCCCGAGACTAACATTGAAAACAACATTTTTTTTGCAAAATTTTTTTTTTATTCATCAACATAACACCTTTTGTTAATCACCTTTTAGGGTGATACAATCGTTCCAACGCTTTTCCAAATCTTCCCCCCCCCCCTATTTTTTCTTTTCTTTTTTTTTTTTTTTCGCAAGAAATCTTTTTTGTTGCGAGTAAATAGCGATAAACAGCTTTCTGAATCATCGACTCGTTGCTGTTTTTGTTCCATCGAAAGCAATCGCGGCACTCACTTGGAAAAAACCTTTTTCATGCTCAATTTTTCATGAAGGATAGTAAATACACTTCCATGTGATATCTGTGTCATCTCAGCAATCTCACGGAGCTTCACTTTACGATCTTTCATTATAATTTTTGTCACTTCACTCACATTTTCCGGTGTAACGGCTTCCACAGGTCTACCCGAGCGTTCCGCGTCATTTGTGTCGGTACGACCACGTTTAAACTCGGCAAACCACCGACAAATCGTTGTTTTGATGGACAAGAATCCGGGTAACATTTTTCAATCCATTGTTTCGATTGCACGGTGTTTTTACCCATTAAAAAACAATGTTTTATCAGAACACGAAACTCGGTTTTTTCCATTTTTTAAACAAACTACAAAACGACTTTACTCCAACCTCTACAACTCAGCTGTTTCTGGTCCGATCGACTTAAAATTTTGACACGTTTCAAGCAAAGGTTAGTACTCTAGAAAGACCTTGTTACTGGTTTACTAAGAGCGCCATCTCTGGGTTAGTCTCGGGAGTTATTGATTGATGTGTTAGAAAGTTATGCAGTTGCTATCCAACTCTTCATATATCGAAATGGTGATAGAATTTATTTGTTAATACATTAAATATGGCGGTTGTCAGTGGTTAGGTTTTATATTTAGAAACTCATAAAATTAATGCCAAGCTGATTCCTCTGGAGTGTTCCTAGTGGTTACAATCGCTCTTCGAAGAACTGCACCAGTGAAGCATGGACTTCAACCAAAATCCAAAGTTCACCTCTTTATATATCAAAAAAAGAATATGGCCATTTCCTCGAACTAACATTCTTTGTAAAAAGCTTTCTTTGTGAAAAGTACCAAATATGTTTAGGGAACTATTGACAATCAGAGATGAAATCTTTCAATGTTATATAATGTGCGGTTAGTACATTCGAATATAAATAAGGTAAAATGTTTACCTCGTATACGAGTCCAGAAGGCCGGTGGATCAGTTTCGTATTCGTCTTCTTGTGCTACAAAATCTAAGCAGTAAGAGTTTCATGGATTGCTACGAAAAACGACATTCAGGTTATTTTGAAAAATGATATATTTAAATAAGATCAATTTACAGATACATAATTCGTACAGTTTAAAAAAGCATAAAGTAATCACGACCGATGAGTTCGTAATGCTGTTTTCTTCTCTTCCTTTCAGCAATGGTCTCGTTTCCGCCGCTAAATGCCATAGCTATAGCAGAACGGTACAATGTTATTAAATAAGCACTGTCAGCGAAGGAAAAAAAAATTATCTTCTTTCCCCCCCCCCCAAAAAAAAATGAGCAGGTCTAAAGATAAATTTTATGCAAAGAGAGGAATTGAGGGAGTTTCAGGAAGTTGAATCATAATTTTTCTTGAACTTTTAATACAATTCTAGTATCACAATCTCACAATAATACTTTCTATCCTCACAGTTAATATGATAATTCTTTTTTGTATAAATATATGTGCTAAGTCTCTGTGTATGTTATTGCGCTCGTGTGTGGGAAGACTAATCTTGTACTTCCTTTCAAGCATTTTAATTTTTTCTCTTCAATGCAATTGTTATTCAATATTTAAAAACAAAACATAATACTTAGTTTAATTTGAAATATCGAAGCTTATCCAGGCGCAAACTGAAGCATCTTTCACTTCATTTTGAAAGAAGTGTTTTTTTATTGAAAGAATAGGCAAAATTTAGAGCTGAAAGTAGTAAATTTAACGAGATTTCATCACATTAAAAGGTACATATAATTAAATTTCTTAAATTGAAATTCTCATTATAATAAAATCTCTTAAATTTAAAATCCCTTACCATTTAATTAATATTGAATGAATATTATAGAAGAATTAAAGGAAAACGTATTTTATTTATGCGAAATGTTCGTGCATGTGTGAAAGAATAATTAATGCTTTCAGTAAAATATATTTAGTCTCACACAAAATAGATGTAGAATTTATAGATAGAAGTTTCATCAAATCAATTTTGCAAGCTTCATTTCCCTATATTTAAGAATATATAAGTATATTTAGTAATATATTATGATTTATTAAATGCTTTTAATTTTTTTCGTAATCCACGTATCTGTATTACATTAGAATAATTTCTCACACTAAAATTCTTTCTAAAGTTTACTGTAGGACGACATCTTGACAAAGTTAGCTATTTAAATGAACCTTTCCTTTTTATTGTGTCCTTCTGTCTGAAAACTATTGTAACATTTTCCTCGTGAAAATTTCTGATCAATACATCGATTAAATAATTTTCTCGGATAAATCTGAATCCTTTTACAATGATAACAGCGTTTCCCCCATAAGTAAGGAAATGCAGAAACACAAATAAATCCGAAACTTCCCCTAAAATTATGCGTAATGAAGCAACTTTCATGGTGCAGAAGTTTTTGTGAAGTGTTTAGCAGTAGTACTTTCTTTGTCGCCATTGATATTTTCCCCCCAAAATAACAATTAATTCGAACATCAGATGTGATTCTTTGTTTTTTCATTTAAGATAAAATACGTTACAGCCTTTACATTGTATAAATAATGTTTTTATAAAGGCTCACTTTTCATACACATTTATTTGAATTGTTCGGTATACATTGGTGCATTCCTTTATTTATGTTTTAATTGAAATCACATACATCAAACCACATGAATCATAGAATCTCATACATCAAATTTCTTGCAAACATACTTTCTTTCGTTTAAACATGCTTGTCTTAAATTTTATTGCTCATAAATAATACAATGTATAAACTGTTTACAAACTTTAAAGTCTTCACAATATATTTAGCCCAAAAAAGACTTTGGAACTTTACATACTTGTTTATTACATAATTTTGATTGTTTCTAGTAAAGTTCTGATTATGTGACTTACGTAATTAGATCATTTAACTCAAGACATGAATTTGTTAAATTTTACTCAGTCAAGCTCAGTTGGATTTTAACAATCAACAGCTCCAAATAATTATCTTGACGATTTTTGATGCAATTAGAATTTAATTAATTAATTATCAAGTAATTATTACTTGATTTCTGCATCGACGATTGCGAATTTCACCCTCCATATACAACGAATTAAAAAAAATAAATACTTCAAGATTTATTTAACAAGGCTTGAAGAAATCTTGTCTCGTTTTAATTAATGTAAAGCCATATTTTTGGTTTGGTATCATATGATTTTTGAACCGATACATTTACTGAAATATTGTAACATACAGCAGTAATAATCCTTTTAAAACAAACATCATAGAGCATTATCCCTATTATAAAATCATATTTAAATTCATTTAATAAATTTTACATTATTTTTTTATAATTTTCATAACAAGGATTTTTTTCAGAGTCAAGCACTTTCTTGAAAATGCAATCCCGTAAGGCAGCAAAGCTTCATGATATAATGATCATCATTAATTGTAGATTTCTTTCCTCGCCTGATTTTTCAAATATCAAAAGTAAAACAAAATCGGTTCCTATCAAAATATCCAACAATTTAAAAAAATAATTATTTATATTTGGAGCTCCACTTTTTAACAAGCTTTTAAATACTTCAGCTGTTGAATACTTGTAACGTTATCTGAAATAATTAATGAAGAAAGAGCAGTTTGAATAAAAGATAATCAGTAAAGTCATGCGAAGTAATATGCTCCATTTCTATGCGCAATGTAGCAGAAATCTTCTTTGGGGAGAGTAAAAATACGAAAAAAGCTGAAAAATACGTTGTATGTTTTTATTTACCATATTAATCTGAATGTAACGCGACATAAAACAAATTTAAAGATACTTAGGAAAAAACAATGATGAATTTAATGTGATCTATTCATTTTTTTACATAAAAAAATTCAAAAAAATATAATTAAGTCATATAAGCATTTATTTTAAATAATTTAATACATTCATGGCAATAAAATGAAGTAACGTAAAGGCATGTGCATTCTAATAACAAGAGTTGTTACATTCCATTACTTGGACCTTGGATTTAGCACCAGTCAATATTTTTAAGGGAAATGATGAATTAAAAGGTTGGCATTATGTTTGGGATAATACGGTACATATAAAAAAATTAATTTATCACTCGTGATTACCCCCTCCCTTTCTCTGTTTCTTCTTAATAAGAATAAATATTCATTCCCTATATCATATCAACACTGCTGTCTAGATCGATACATTTTTCAATGGAATGATTGACAAATAAAATATAAAAAATCGGGTACAGAAGCTATTCAAAACAAGTCTCATGATTGTTTTAAAAATAGCTCCTAAAGCAAAAGCATTCTTCATTAAAAGATTTAAATTTTTCAGATATTGCAAGAATCCCAATCCCATAACATTTCGTTCAAATGGAAGTACACATAGTATACCAAAAATAGTTTCACTATTAAATTTTTAAAAGGTAGAATGAGGGTTTCGAAAAAACTCACCTTTCTAGGTGGACGCCATCATCACTCATAGTTTTAGCGTACTAACACAAACTCTTCTTTTTATTAATATAGATTTATGTGTTTCCGCAAAATTAAATTTTAAATAAGCGATTTAAGCCTCAGTTTTATCCTTTTCAGTTCACAGGGAATGTAAATTTTTTCTTTAAATACAGAATGATTACACTAGCGTGAAGTTTTCTTTGTAATAGCTAATAAATTGTTTTAAGTCCCGTAATATGACAGAATCTTTAGGCGACTTTGCTAATGAAGTTCGAGGCGTATTTGAGATACGCATGAGGAATTACCTTAACGCTGGATCAGACAGGAAATTCAGATTTGTATTCATATTAATTTAGTCATGAATTGCCACGCATTTGATGCATTGGAGTGAATTCCATTGAAATTATTATTCAACCAAATGAATGTAAGATTTTCATAAACTATCAATTTTGCATATTCATTCAAATATTCGGAATTCTTGTAATTCGTTTAAGAAAATAAACATGTATATAATATATAGTAAATAATACAAAAGGTGAAAAAGCTTATTTACTCAATTTTTAGTATAATATTAAAATTAATTTGAATTTAAAGTTAATTAACTTCGTAGACTATTAATTAAAAAGATTGTCAAATTTTGAAACTGATTAAAGTCTTTGTTTGTTAAAGTAGTAATGTTAAATTTAATATTTTCTTGATCAATTCTTTTCACAATTTTAGGTTCTGATGAAATAAAATGCTGGTAATATAGTTGGATAATTAGTTGTGTTACAAGTATCAAAATACCTTCTTTTTGATAGCTTTATCTTTAATAATTAAAAATTTATATTACAAACAAGATATCTCTCATCAGATTAAATTTTCAAAAAATCATTCATGTAGTTCAAATTTAAAAAAGAAAACAAATTTTATGTTTAAATTTAGAAATTTGAAAAATATTTACTTTTTCCGTTTTTTGAATGGTAATTCGCCCAATTCTTAATTCGCAATGTCATTTCTACAATATGCTTGAGATCTTACTTTCTTAATAATTTGAAGGCGGTCTCCAAATTTACACAAATTGTTATTTTACATTTCATTGTTTAAGCTTTTTTAAACGTCTAAAAAATCTACAACGCATTTTAATAACCGGAACTGTGTGTTCGACCATTAACTTTCTAATAAAATATTTTCTTCCTTCTTATTTGTGGATAAAGTGAAAAAAACGTAAATTATACAGGCAATAAATATTGCTACATATTTTCCCTTGTTATGCGGTCACAGAAATGTAAAATATTCCTCAAAGTTAGTTTAAATACTGCATAAGAAATAAAAGTTATTTCATACACATTATATATTTATATTTTTTGGGTCATATTGGGTTATGTTATTATAATTTGTCATTTTGGGTTCTTAATTCTTTGCGCTAATATTAAATGTAAAACTAATCTGTTATGATTCGATTCTTTTTTCTAAATGTATTATAAAAGTATTTGTGGAAATAATCTCCGCTTTGAAAGTATGAGCAGATAAATATAGTTGTTAAGGTTCAAAATGAGCCAAATACTGTAGGGATGAATAACAGAGGTTGTCTTATTTTAAACGTTTTAAAAACTTCGAAGTATGAAAATCAAGCAATTTGGAAAACGATGTGTTTTACAAGTTTTCATTTAACTTTCAATGTTTAAATAAGTGTGTGATTTTTCAAAGAGATTTAAAAATTTGTACTTGCAATCTGTATCCACTTCTTAACACCCGTCTGAGTTGAAATTTTGCATAATTGTAAAATCCGATGATATTCTAATTGTGGTTTTCTCAAGGAGAGGGCATGGGCATTGAATTTCAAGGCCCATTCAGGAATTTCAAAGCCAGATTCCAATTTTCATGAGGAATTTCATGCCTCATGAGCATTGAGCATTAACCTATAGAACCAAGCCGAAATTTAGTGAACACATATAACTCCCAAGACAATAAGCATAAGCCAGTAAAGGAGAGGAAGTGACTTCGTGAGCATTGAGCATTAACCTATTGTTACAAATATGGAATGTTGTTTCCCTGCAATACTGATCGTATGGTTGCAGAAAGACGTTCCCAGGCTATCTGGACGCCAAGGGGGAAAGCAGGAATTCAACCCCCGGGCTTGGCGACAAATTTGGCGACTGGTGACAAAAATTGGCATCACGAATCTTCAAGTAAAATCTAGTTTCGTCGAAAAGTTTCCAGAATAGGACCGAAACATTGGAGAACTTTCTATGTGACGTCACATCCGGTCTTCAAGGTACAAATAGACAGAGCCGCTGATCGTCAGTGAGTTGGTCTTTCGGAGTGAAAGCGAATGTCTTGCTTGCTTTGTAAACTGCGTGATTTTGTTTAAACTGTGGATTGCTGTTTATGTTAGGGCTGCAAATTTGTGCAAGTATGATTTTGTTGACGACTGTGCTTCCTGTTTTATTATTATTTAAAGAATAAATTACTATTTTTCTAGTATTCTGCTTGTCGGACTGTTCACCTATACACACCGGACAATTTTTGTAACATTATATAACCAAACCGAAGTTTAGCTAACACTTATAACTCCCATGACAATATAATATGCATAAGCCAATGAAGGAGAGGAGATGACTTCGTGAGCATTGGGCATTAACCTATATAACCAAGTCGAAATTTATTGAACACTTATAACTCCCATGACAATACAATATGAATAAGCCAGTGAAGGAGAGGAGATGACTTCGTACCAAGGTTTTGCACTTAACAGCGCCTAATTCGAAAGAAACTTTGTACATACATAAAGATGACGCAAAGGCTTATTAGTCTTACATTTCCAGACAACGAAAATAAATAAAAATAAGTGAAAAATATTTTCAATCCAACTTTTATATACAGATGGACTGAAAGGTATAAAATAAATTTTAAATGTAAAATAATACATAATACATAAGATTTTGAGGCATCCATACTTCCTTTTAATCTCAAGCATAAGTCATTATCTGTGGGATTCAATAAATTGGCATTTCCTTAGTAGTTATTTTTCTTCGGCTCCTCAAGCATTTATGAAACATATTGTTAAAAACCTTCAATAACGCTTTCCTGCAATGTTATTGTTGGGATATTTTCGGGAGTTTCATCGGATATTGAGGAAGGCAATGATCCCCGAAAATGGCGAAAAAAATAAAGATTTTCGAAATTGCGCGAGTTTTACCAATATTTGTATTAGAATCGAAGTTTGGATTCTTCGAAAATTTTCCCTGACATCTCACCTGTCCAGGACAATTAAAAATACGCGGATGTCATGTATCTGCTGAGTCATCCTTTGAAGTGCAGATAATTATTTTCGAGGTTTGTCCACTGTGCGAGCTGATGAACTGAACCTTATTAAAAGCACTTTACCGCTTGAGTACCTAATTTGTACAAGTGCTGTTTATATTCCTGTTTCGTAGCTAATCAATAATGGTTCTACTACATGTTTTTGTATAATCTATAAAGTTTCTTCTACCTGTGTTTGTCTTGTCCTGAATATTTGTAAAAGAAGGGTCATTCTTCATTATCAGTCTGTATGGATAGTTTCCTTCCTCCCACAGGATGAGTTCTGTGACAAATTATTATTTTATATTAGATGAGATATAAATTAATTTACGAAAAGCAATACTTATATATCTCTTTCTCAATCCTTAAATAAAAGGTTTCTTAAAAAATTTCATTTATATTCATTTTAAATTATGGTGTTTATGTGTTGCGTCATTTTATTACTGTTTAAAATTACGTGATGCATCACCAGAAACTGATTGCGTGATCTCTACTACAATTTTAGTCAAACTAAAAGCTAATAGAAAAAGTTTTCTATTTAAACTATAATTTTAAAATTTCATACTTCTGTTAAATATCATAAATATTAATGTGATATAAGAGCAAGATGAATTTTTCATATGGATAATTCAATTGAAAGTGGGACTGACAAGAGTGTACAAAAAAAAAAGGGCAGAACGCTCTACATTATAGGTTGCCAATGTGGTCTAGGTGGACCCCCAGGGGTCCACGTAGACGTGAAAAGAAAACAGGGGTTCATAAGTTGTAAGTGGGGGTCCACGAAAAATTTTCTGGTTTTCATAATAAAGAACAAAAATTTTGGCTTGGATTTACCTATCAACGGAGGCAGGTAGCATCATTCACTAGGTAGGTACTCAAAAATATTCGAGACTTAGTTCAAACACAGAATTGAATAGAACAATAGATAATAGAACAAGTGTACACCATATGTCGAGACTTGCAAAGTGCCGCCCGTGCACCCGCTCGTCCGGGATGCTTGTTTAGACCTGCAAAGGAATGAAATGCGACTTGCGCTGTGCTTGCAATCTACATTAGCATAAATACGAATGCCAAGAACAAAACGTTACTCATTTGTTTCAGAGATTTTGAACATAAAAGTATGACTGTGAGTGAATCGATGTCAGTGTTGGCAGTGCTGGAAAAAGTAAGTATCTGCCTATTTGTTATACATATTTTTATTGTATATTGTAATTTATCAATCATATTATATTTGTTTTACTATTTGAGTGTAGTAGGTAGTTATGTAGTAAAAATTAAATACTAGAAATTATTCAAAACTTCTATAAAAGAGCAAAAAGCCAGGGAAGATTAAACTTTAGGTACCTAGGTACTTTTTGTTTAAAAATATTTATTTACGCACATATAACCACAAGTATTATTTTAATAAATAGGACACAAGAAAAGTGCTACTTTTTTTTCCTTCTTAACACCCCTAATTTAGGGTGATATTTTTTAGGAGTTTTGGGAATACAGTAGAAATGTAGCAGCTGGGGGTCTTCTGAAAATAGTAAAACTTTGAAAGTGGTCCACGAGAAAAAAAAGTTTGGGAACATCTGCTCTACATACACCAATAAAGGACTCTGACTGGCAGGAAAGCGATTAGCATTGTTTGTATACGTCAGCTTTATTTTCTAGGGAGCAAGATAATCACTGTCGGTCAGATCCTGGTTGCCTACAAATACTGTTAAAGTGCAGTTATACAAGTGTTTTTTATTGCGGGTAATGAGAAGGCAATTGAGATTTATCACGATCAGGAAAACATGAATTGAATACAGTATACCTCACGCACTCCAATGTTCCAAAGGGGCAATGAATTATAAAGGATGGACTGGTATAAATAACAAACAAGAACCGGGTCAAGAGCAATTGGTCATCACAGTTACAGCAGTTGGCAATATAGTGAGACAGAAATG
>BMAW01028266.1:3171-16897 GCA_019974015.1 Nephila pilipes | reverse complement strand
CTTCAAAAGTTATTTAAGCAATTGCAAAGTATGTATTTTCGTAAAATCTTCATTTAATTAGACATGCCACGCCCACACATTTCCGAATTGAACATGTGTTTTATTTTGCCTAATAAGCTACATTAAAATTTTTAAACATTAGGATGAATTAGTAGGATGCCTGGCAGATAAACAATCAATACAAGTCTACATTTCTTAATCTCGGAAATTTTTTTCCGAATTCGATTGGTTCTGGTCTACACTACTAAATGTTTGTACGTAAAGTAAATATAAAGCTCTCTTTAAATTGCACTTAAATTTAATGCCATATATACACACACATACACACACACACACACATATATATATATATATTAAAACCTATATTTCATTTAGTATACAAATCAACTTACTGCAAATCATTAAAACCATTTGTGTACAAACTATCTTGCGTGCAGTGAAATCTACTCAAATTTCCTAAAAGAAAATTTATTATATTCATGAGCTCTTAATATAAGAATATATATTACAATAGTTTTTCCTGTTTTAAAAAAAACTCATTCATTTATAAAACATGTGTAAAAAAATCAAAGTAATATTAATTTTAAGGAATTATAGCTAGTTGAAAATTGTGTACGTTTCCATCTCATTCGGGATAAATCTAACACCCCTGAGACCACTTTACAAGAAATGTATATAGAAGTACGGGAAAGGGTTTTTTTTATATTTTATTTTAAATATTTCTGACTTAAGATAAGATATTATGACTTGGTGTCAAAAACAAAATGCAGATTTAGGAGTTCAGATAATTCAAATATACTCTAATGTTGTATGATAATTCATAACTATAATTAAGATGTGGCAAGTTTTATTAAATATTTATGTGTAAGGTAGTTTTTTAAAAATGAGATTTTAGACGGCTATTTTCTGACAAGAACTCTTTTTTGTGGAAGAGTTTCCTTCATTATGAATTTCTATTTTAAGCGATTTCAACTACTTTTAAATCTTTTTGAAGGAAAGTATATTTTACAATTCACAAAAATACAATTTTATAATAATAAATATAAAGTCAGGATTGAATAAAATTTAATCACACGCACAATTTCTTTAATGGATTATTATTCCAAGAAACTAATTAAATAACATAAAAAATAGAATTTATACCAATAAATACAAAGTCAAGATTGAATAAAAATGAATCAATTTATTTAATGGTTTATTATTCTAAAAAACTAATTAAATAACATAAAAACAGAAGGAAAGACCAGAAGAAAATGAATATTATAGGAATATTTTTATACTTTATACAGTGTATTTTCTCTCAGATTCAGCATAACTTATTTCGAGCCCTTCCCCTCAAATGTCAAAGTTTTATTTAATATTTGATGTAAATCGGTTCACTTTTTGTAAAACCAGAACTCATATCTAATACGAGTAACAAGTTTTCGGAAAATAATAATAAATGAATTTCGTTCTTTAAAAAAACGCATGTGTATAATAGTTTTTTTAAAAAAAACTATTTTAACACAAGTTAGAAGAGTGAAAAAAGGAGAAAGAAAGATGTAAATTTATTGCATTCCAGAAAACAGGCAGTAAAGTTACGTACATGTATCTACTTATTTATTTATTTTACTTCTGAATTCTTGAAACAGATTTAGAGTTAATGCGTTGCGGCCAGACTGGTATTTGATAAATTTATTTATCAAAGACAAGAATCTGGAATCTTTGGCAAGACTTGTTGTTGTTGTTATTATAATTCGTTAAAAACAGATAATATTTAGTATCTGCCCAAACTAGTTTTATAAAATAGATTTGTTCATAAAATTTGTGCAATTGAATGCCATTTCTTCAATAGACTCAATATTTTAAATTAATAATATAAAGCAAAATTCAAAACTTATTAAATATTACTAAATTAACATTTTTAGTTATGATTTAAAGTCTTCTTGATATTTAATAATATTTTGTTCATTTGAATATTTATTTTGCAATTTGAATAAAGGTAATATCTAAATGACAATATTCTAATATTCCATCATCAAACTTTTCTCATCATCCCCTTTATATACTGAAAGGCTTATTACAATGTCATAAACAGCAACAATCGTTAATCAAGTAAATGTATCTGAAAAAAATCAGGTCATCTTTGACGATTTGACTTCAATATTATCGGCCATGAAGTTCAGGACTCTATTAGAACATAACATGAATAACATAAATTGGTATGTCAAAATTAAGCATGAAATTGAAAAATTAGCGAGAAGATGAGGTAGAGTGGACTGTGAGACCAATCAAGAAGTTAATTAGGGTGAGGTACGATAGCACATGCAGAAGATAATAAGAGAAATCTCTAAACACACGATACAGGTGATTGGACAACCAATATCCCGTATTACCATGGTAGGGGGTTTTACAGTGGTGGTCTGTTTGCAAGATGATCTATATGGTGTGTGCCTATACTGTCTTCTCATTGGAGAAGGCATTTTCTGTGGTGCTGGAAACATCAGAATTGGGCTGATAATCAATGGGGTCGAGTTTTCATTACTGATAAGAGCAGTAAAAGTCTGAGTAGCAGTTCTGAACGCAAACACAACTCGAGGGAGCGGAGAACCCGCAATAACCCCTCCAACATCACCGGAAGACACTTGTTTGGAGATCTCGGTGATCTCGTTTGAGGAGATATCATGCTTGGTTGCTGTACCGACCTTCTTCGAAGGAGGTTTAGTCACCGGGTCCCGCAATTGTAACGAGATTCTCCTTCAATATGTGCGTCTTTTTGGAGGCGCTGTGTACGACAATGCATGTACGAAAATGCGTCAACTCAACCCCAGTAGCTATCGATGAGTTGTTAGACAATGAGGATATTGTACTCAGGGATTGGCTGGCAAGGTTTCCGGATCT
The DNA here is from genome assembly GCA_019974015.1 of Nephila pilipes. NCBI lineage: Eukaryota > Metazoa > Arthropoda > Arachnida > Araneae > Nephilidae > Nephila > Nephila pilipes. The sequence goes on along the minus strand of BMAW01028266.1, from coordinate 14,017 downwards.
AAATTTCACCAAGCATTTAGAGGACTTACTTGGCACATAACTTACCGCCAATAACTGTTCTGGTGCCCCGATTAGCGTTACGAGGCTGATGGGCAGCAATACTTTAACATTTCATTGACAAGCTCTTATTCAGCATGGCTAAATGATGCGAAATTTGCACAACAATCAAAGGGGATCATATACCCGACTGAAGGCTGGATGTTTCTTGCTGGACAACTGTCAAACGGATGTTTCGGCCTTTAATGGCATTGCTTACCATGATACGTTTTCAATAAAATCCTTTTTAACCTTTTGATTTCTTTTTTTTGATAAGTCTTGCTTACGTTGCTCATGTTATTACGTCTTTTGGATTTTATGGTATTACTTGTGTTGTTTAGGAAGCTTTTGCACAATGTTATATTGAAAAACCATCTAAAGCTTAATTTTTGCGTACCAATGTATGTAGGAAGTCAAAATAGCTATTACAAATCATTATAGATTTTATAATGAAATCCTCTCAACTTTTGTTCTCTATTGCCAATAGATGATTAATTTTACGATAATGTAATCAATGTAAATGTTATAGAAAAGCTAAAATATGATTCAAATGGGAATATTTTTTTATATAAAACTATATCTTTCAAAACATTTTAATTTAGGCACGGTATTATAGAAAATATTCAAAATTCATTTTTAATGTAATTCATTTTGATTTATATATTACGTTTTACTGAAAACGCGAAGCTTTTTTGTTGTTATTGTTACGTTTAACCTTGCAGGCATGCGAATGTGAGAAATAACTATACTTGAGCAGAATTCGGTTTAATATATTTATGCCAGACTATGATATGAATGTCTGCACTTGGTTGTTTTTATTTAGTATATTCCTTTTATTGGTCTCTCAAAGAAAATTATCAATGCATTTTTATTTTCTGCTTCTTTCTTTTCTGCCTCACATAAGATAACTGTAAATACATTTTAAGGAAATTACATTTTAAAACTGTTTAATACAATGATTAGATAAAATTATTAATCAACTCAAATTAAGAATCAATGATTATGAAATAAAAGATGTAATCATCTGCGTTTACCGAATAATCAGTCAATAATAAAGTTTAAAAAAAAACTAATATTTTACGAGATGATGTCACATTTTTTATTGGCTAAGAGAACTATATGAAGTTTAAGGAGGAAAAAAAGAATTCAAATAATACGCTTGATTTAAAGGAAAGAATAAATACTGAGAAAATAATATTCCATGTATATGATTGGCAAAAATATATTTATAGATCAAGTTAAAATGGAAAACAAATTTTATAACTATTTCATCTTATCATAACTATATCTTTAATATTTGTGCCATATGTCCATTTCCGATAATAATACTTTATACCAGAATAACATTTCGACTGATATCTTACAAGAGCTATGCATTTTTTATTGATATATTTGGAAGCACTTTTTATTATAAAAATTGCATATATCTTAAGATATGTACATAATTTACTAGACAGGTTTAAATCGAATGTTTAAATGCATGAATACTCTAAATGCCAGGTAAGGTTTCCGAAGAATACTTCAATACCCTTAAAAATAATTTTTTTCTGGAAATGGTTAAATGTTTTGTGAACGAATAATTTTTGGAAAGTAGTTGTGAAAAATAACAAAATAAAGTGTACTTCTCAAGGAAGAATTGAAAAATATATCTCCTATTTTTTAAGATAAATTTAGATATATGTGTTAGAACATATGCCAAAACTGAGTAATAATCTTCTGCCGAGTGACGAGAAAAACCAGTTTGCTATTAAGGAAGAAGGGCGTGAGCTCTAAATCGTAGCTACAATGCAATACTTTAAATATATATATAACGGATGCGTGTTCTAAATATTGCGCATAAAACTTACGTTGTTGTGAATAAAGTAATAAGAAAAGAAGAAATTGCTATATTGGTAAGCTTGTAGAAAAGCAAACTAGTAAATAAGAACAATATTTTCTTTGGAGAATTGATTATTTTCAAGATACATTGAAGTTTTTCTATCATTTAGAGGACTTGGAAATTAGAGATGATCCAGTTTGTCACGAAGAGTATCAAACAATGAAAATTTGTAATGAAATTTTTAAATTTAAAAATGGACACGATGCGCGTTTTGTGCAACTTCCCTTTAGAAAACCTTATAAGGAACTATCTGATAAAATTATCATTTAGCTAGGAAACGTTTTCTAAACTTATGGTGAATATTTATTCACGATTCGGAATTACGAGGGTTGCTAATTATATTTCTGTCCTAATAATGAAAAAACAAATATGTAGGATCGAAATTGGTTTTATTGTTTTTCAAAATATTCTCCATGATGATCAATACACTTTTGCATGCGTTTGAACCAATTTTCAAAGCACTTTTTCCAGTCCGATTGAGGTAACTCCAAAACATGCGTTTTGAATGCATCAACCGCTTCTTCGAGGGTCGAAAATTGTTGTCCACGTAATTTATTTTTGATGTGTGGGAATAAGAAGAAGTCATTGGGTGCCAAATCAGGGCTGTACGGCGGATGACCCATCAGTTCGATCTTTCGCTCCGTCAGAAATGCCTTTGTTTGAGTCGATGTGTGAGAGCTCGCATTGTCATGATGAAGAATGATTCGCCTGTTCTTCTGCTTTTTTCGAATTTCTCCGATGACTTCTGGCAAACAAATGGTCGTGTACCATTCAGAATTGACCGTCCTGCGTTGCTCTAACGCCACTGTAGCCACATGACCGTTAATGCCGAAGAAACAGGCAATCATTTGTTTCGATGTGCTTCTTCCTCGAACAACTTTTGTTGGTTTTGCCTCATCTTGGAAGACCCATACAGTTGATTGCTGTTTTGTTTCCGGCTCATATGCATAGATCCATGATTCGTCACCTGTGTAGATGTTATACACAGCCTTTGATGTACCTTGAATGTATTTTTCCAACATTTCCTTGCACCAATCGACACGAGCCTTTTTTTGAGCGTTTGTCAGATTATGCGGGATCCAACGCGAACAAATTTTTTTTACGCTCAAATGTTCATGCAATATTTTATTGATGCTAGTCATACTAATGTCCAAAGACGCCTCTTTCTCACGGTATGTCACATGACGATCTTGCTTTATCAGTTCACGCACAGCATTGATCTTTTCTGGCACAACAACGGATTTTGGACGACCTGCACGGGATTCGTCCTGGATCGAACATCGACCACGATTAAATTCGTTATACCAATTTTTTACAGTGCTGTAGGATGGCGCTTTATCGCTGTATAAAGAATTAAGTTCATCGAAGCACTCTTGTCTTGACAATCCACGTCGAAAGTTATGAAAAATAATGGCACGGAAATGTTCACGATTCAATTCCATTTTTTGACAGAGAAGAACTTTTCAATTTACTGTCAACAACACAAATAAAGCTATAATGGTAAATCGTTTGCTGAATTTATGTTTAAAAATATCAAACTTTCGATTAAAATCGTCTGCGGTCGCCTAGCAACACTTACTGTTGCCAAGGCCAGAAATATAAATAGCAACCCTCGTACTTTAGCAGTACAATGAAATTATTATCTATCGCACAGAACAGTGCATCATAAATTCAATTGAGACTAAAGTAACATAAATTAGTTCAATGAATTTGATATTTGTTTCATCAGGCTGTAAGAAAAGGTCACTTAAGAATGAAAACAAGAATTGTTTTTAACGTAGGAAGCTACCAAAATAACGAACTTACGTTAAATGATTGTTTTTTAGGAATAAACTTTGACCCAAATTTTTAAGACATATTAATTAATTTTATATTGAATAGAACAACATTTTGTTCCGACATAAAGCAAGCCTGTTTACTAATTTACTTTATTGATAAACCCAAAGACGCTGTTTGATTTTTCTGGAATCAGGATTGAACCGTATGTTCATAAAAGGCCCAAAGTACAGTTATACAGTTTCAGTCGAGTAAATTTTAGTGTCAGTTGAAATCAATTTCTGCTCGCAGGTACGATCACATATCATATTGATAAATATGGAAATAAACTCCCTGACTCTGTTGAACTTTTAAATAGAAACTTTTATGCAGATGATCTCATTTTCGGTGATAACGAATTTGAAGAGGGATTTCAATTCTCACTAGAGTAAAGAATATTATAGAAGCTATTGGAATGGATCTTATAAAGATAATTATAAAGGTGCTAATTTAATGAAGCAATGGCAAAAAGAAAATTTTAATATACACCCGATACATGAATCTGCTAGCTTAGGTGTAAATCATACAAAATTCTTAAGACCACCATGGAGCACTCATATAGATTGTATAGTTATGTACATTAGAAGTTTATTGAAATTATTTTTCATAGGTAAAAATACAAACCGATTCATACTTCAAGCCGTATATATTTGATACATTAGGCTTAATTTCACCTTTATCCATTAGATTATAATACCTCGTTGAAGATCATTTAAGTGAAAAATACAATGGGACGACCCTTTAACATCACATATTGAAAATTGGAAAAAATGGTTTGAAGAATTAGCGCACTTAGAAAGTCTAAAAATACCCTGCTTAGTTCTAGATTCCACTTCACAGGAAAACGTTGTAAGGTTGCATAGTTTTTGTAATGGCAGCAGGAAGGCATATGACACAATGGTATACTTGAAATCCAAATCAGGAAGTGGAATTTTAAGTAAACGCGTGACTTTAAAAAGTCATGTAGCAACATTAAATGGTGTAACTCTGCCTAGACTGGAACTATTTAGAGCTCTAGTCCTGTACGTATGACGTCCAAGATTATGAAGATAGTGAATCTAAAAAAAATATCATGTTTACAGTATCACTGGACTGCTTCCGCGATAGTTCATTTTTCGATAAAGACCTCAAAAATAGATGGAAGGAGTTCGTTGCTAATCGGGTCTTCGAAATTACCAGTTTGACAGATCCAATTCCTGTTATCATAATACAGGTACGAAAAACCTACAGATCTCCTATATTAAGAAATGAGCACTAAAGTAAAAATTCAGCTAGTTGTTCCTGAGTTCGACAATCTTCACAGAAAAGGAAAAAAAGAGACTGTAGAGCAAGAAAAGAAAAAACTATCTAAAACCGGGAGCAATATAGAGACAATCTTACTGAATGATGAATCCTGTAGCATTATTGATTAACTTTCAGAACTTTCTAATAATTATTTCAAAATTAATCATATTTTGCTTTATACTGTCAAATTAATCTGCAACTGTAAGAACAGACCTAAGAAGGTTGGACCCCTAATTATAATAGAAATTAAGGATGCTGAAATTAAACCAATCAGACAAATCTATAGGTCATTCTTTGATTAAAAAAAGGAATCTATATTTATATCTCTAGTTTATTCCCCTTTAAAAATGGTAAAAAATAGTTCGCGTAGTCGAAAGTTTAGAAAATGCTTCGGCGCTGTATTTGCATAAACATCCAACTATTTTACCGAAAGGCTCAAAATTGAGTAAGATATACTTTGACAGTATGCATAAAAGATTATTTCACGTTGGTCTACAGCAGGGGTCGCCAAAGTGGTCTATATAGACCCCTAGGGGTCTATTTAACAACAGTAGGGGGTCTATCTGACCCAAGGGGTCGAATGGGGGTCTATTGGAACTCGAAGGAAAAACAGTTCTTAATACGCCAATCACACATATCTAACTGCGTACGTAAAAATTTAAAATATTTTTATAATTGACTTAATATTATATTCTTTATAGAAAATAAAATAATAAATCAGAAAACAATCTGCCCCTTTTTTCCTTATGTGTTTTCGTATGTATACCGTGACGTCACAACTTGATCTTGTGACCAGTTTGTAATTTGCACGACTCATAGTATGTAGCCAGAAGAGCAATTGAGGCTTATCCGTGTCTCTTGGTGGCGAACCCATCAACCAATTAGGAGCCTTTGGCGCAGACTTGGCGAGCGACGACACTGCCGTTGGCTTTCTATGCATTAAGCTCGAAGGGAATCTTCAGTACTCCGTTTTCTTTCTTCTTATGTTTGTGGTTTTAGTTCTTTTAGTTTTTTTCCTTTTTTATACGGCAGTTACGCATCGTGTCGTTGGTTCGCCCTTTGTCTCCATCGCAAACCATACGAGCCTTGCATATAAGTCAGATGCATATGTGCGCTTGTCCAATTCTACACTGGATGCTACAAACGCAAATATCATATGCATTTTCAGCTATTTTTGTGAACTGTGAACAGTATTAAATGCTTGTAGTGTCATTATTACTACTATTATATCTACCATTGGATAATTAGTTATTGTTTCTATAAAACTATTCGTTTAGTTTTGATATCAATTTTAATTATTGTTACTTGTGAAAAGGTAAGCTTTAATAATGGGGATTAGTATAATATACCAACTAAATTTTAACTTATTTACAGAACCCTAATTTAAAAATGACAGCTTCATGAGCAACCAGTATCTAAAAGAAATGTCAGTATTATTCATTGGATTACTTAAAATTTAGTTTATTTGTTCACCGACAAATGAAACTATTCCTATGTGTCTTATATGCGAAACAACTTTTGGAAATGAATACATGAAACCGTCAAAAATGAAAGATCATATTGAAAGGCTTCATTTAGATAAAAAAAAATGAAGAATTAGAATTTTTCAAAAAACTCAAAGAAAAATTCACATGTCGACAAACTCTAAAAAGTTTTATGAAACAGTTTACTGAAATTGAAAATGAAGGAGGATTAATTGCTTCGTACAAGATTTCGCTTAATATAGCAAAGAGGGGGAAAACCCACACAATCGCAAAAGAAATTGTTGTACCTGCAATTAAAGACGTCATTGAGAATGTGATGGAAAAAGACTCTACTTATGTTTTAAAGTCTTTGCCATTAAGTGCAAATTCTGTAAATCGGCGTATTGACGAAATGGCCGAAGAAATAGAAAACACAGTAGTTTCGGAGCTAAAAAATTGCAAGTTCTCTATACAACTTGATGAATCTGTTTTTGGAGTTTCTGCTATTCTTATGGCGTATGTTAGATATTTCAGTAAAATTAAAGGAGAAGTCATTGATGAATTTTTATTTGCTAAATATCTTGAAACCGATGGGAAGGGAGTGACAATTTTTAGATGTTTACAAGAATATTTAAATAAATATGACATTCCGCTTGAAAATATAATAGCAGTAGCCACAGATGGCGCACCTTCTATGGTAGGGCGTTACCGAGGTTTTGCTACATGCCTCAAAGAAAAAGTGCCCGGTATTCGTACTATTCATTGTGTGTTGCATAGACACAACTTAGTAGCAAAATATCTGAGTTCAGAGTTACATGAAGCTTTACAGTTTTGTATTAAATCTATTAATCAAATTAAAGCTCAACCTCTTAAATCAAGATTATTTGCCAAACTTTGTGAGGAAAACAATGAGTTATTTAACCAATTACTTCTGCACACCGAGGTTAGATGGTTGTCTAGAGGTGTATGCTTGCAACGGATCGTCAATTTATTTGACTCCACGACAGAATTTCTGAACGAAATAAGTCCTGTTCTAAGCAATGAACTCCAAAACAATAAGAACCATATTTTTTATTTAGCAGACTTATTTGGAAAATTTAATGACGTTCAAACAAAACTGCAAGGAAAAGATGTAACAATTATCCAAGCTCGGACAATACTGTTAGGCTTCCAAGTAAAATTAAATTTATTTAGATCTTCATTGCTGCGTAAGGATTATAAGTATTTTTCAAATCTGCAACAATTAAAAATAAAAGAAGAAGACTTGGAAATATATACAAATCATCTTCAAAAATTAAGCGACGATTTTAAACTGCGCTTTGTTGATTTGGAAAACATCGACATCCCTGATTGAATTATTGCGCCATTTTCGGCGCAAATTGATAACGTCGATATCAACATACAAGATGAGCTTGCTGAACTATTGTCCGATTTTGAAGCAAAAACGCTTATTAAAAATTTGACAATACATAAATTTTGGACTAATATAAATATAAAGCAAAAATATGTGAAACTTTACGAAATGGCTCAGCCATTTATGCTGGCGTTTCCAAGTTCGTATATGGTTGAAGCCGGTTTCAGTCACGTTAATTCAATTTTAACTGTAAACAGAAATAAATTAAATGTGGAGCTTCGAAGGGATTTACGGTTAAAATTGACTAATTTCGAACCCAATATAGCGAACATTGCCAAGAAACACCAGGCACACTCATCTCATTAAGAAGTAAAAAATCTGTAGCTACTTTACTTACTGTTTCTGATTTATTAAATATTTAGACTAATATATAGTTTTATTTTAATTACCTGAAAATTACCTTTGTGGGGGGTCTATGGAGATTTCGAAAAATTATATAGGGGGCGATGATCAAAAAAGTTTGGCGACCCCTGGTCTACAGGAATTGTTGAATGCAGTGCGTTTACAATTTTGGCCTTTAAGTGGCAGCAGCATTTTCACGTAAAATGGTTCATCAATGTGTGATATGCTTTTAAATTAGACCCATTCTTTACTATTGCTAGTCTAGACTTATGCGGCTCCTTTTACTAATTAAGTATTAATATCAGAGAAAGGGTACTTTAAATAAAAAAAAAAGTAAACATTTGTGTTTGCATATGATTTTTAAAGGAAATTATCCATCACGAGTTATTATCGGATCTCTTTCCGATTGCTTTATTGCAACACTTAAGAGTTTTACCTGAAGAAGTGACAAACACTCCAAAATAAATACTGATAATATCCCTACCTCAAAATTGAAGGAATTCTATAGATTAGATATCTTCCCAATGATAATTTGGCTAATTATTTTACGTCTGAAGGTATAGATTGGAATTTCATTCCTCCTAAGTTTGCCTCTTTTTCGAGGCCAGCGTAAAATCTGTAAAAAAAAACCATCTTTCAAACTATTGGAAATCTTCATTTTGCATACAAAGAATTTCAACCTATTACGATACAGATAGATGGAGTATTAAATTGTAGTCCAAAAACACAGTTAAGTAGTGAATCAGATTAATTTAATAGTTTGCCCCTGGGTATTTTTTGATTGGGATAACGTATAATATTAATATCTGAGCCCAATTTAATAGAGGTAAATGAAAATTACCTAAGATGGTGGTAGATTATATGAAAAATAAATTAGTGCAGCTTATATGGAAAAATGAAGATCTAATTATTTGAATAAATTGCACTCTATATCAAAATGAATAACTGAAAAAAATGATGTAGTGGTTGGTCATATGATTTTAATTAAATTCGATATTTCATTCATATGTACTTGTATTTAATTCGAATGTAAGAAATATATTATAAATCTGAATGAGGGGTCAGTGTCGTTAAAGTTAAAAGTAAGTCAGGAAAATGTAAAAGAGCTATTAATTAAATATTCCAATTGATAATTTTACTGTTTGTAATTCTAATGCTATTTTACATTCCACTATTTTCTTAATTGATAAATTCATATATTCTTTAGTTATTTAAAATTGTTTGAATAATTGTATTGCTTAACTATTTACTTCTATTAAATTCTCGGAAATATACATAGCGAAACCGGGTACGATGTTAACGCATGCTCCAAAGCTGAGTAATGTTCTGCAGCCGCTTGGTAACGGGAGAAGACAGGTCATTGCTATGGAAGAAGGACGAGAGTAATTTAACTCTAAATTAAAACTCACAATTAAGTATTTTAAGAGTATTTATAACTGATGTGTATTGTAAATATAGCGTATAAAATTTATGTTCTGTTTTGTGAATAAAATAATGAGAATAGAAGCAATTATATTTCATCGTTTAAATAATTTATAATTAAAAATAATATACAATATGTTTAAAATATTAATACATATATGTGATAAATATTGAACAAACGTAATTTTTATAACTTATACTTTATAAAGATATGCATTTTATGGAATACTCCTGTGTAAATCAAGCCTCACTGTAGAACATTTTAAACATATTTATTTTTATCAGTGTCGACAATAAAGAATTTTATTATTTTTAACCCGTAATCACAATTTACAAAAAATGGCAAACTCTAATGTTTTTGTTTTTGTTATTCTAAGTGTAATGTAAGGGTTTGAAAATGTTTCAAAACCTTAGAAAATTTATTCGACTCATTTACTTTTATCATGATTAAAAACTTTTTTGGTCTTTGATTAATAATATAAATAGAGCATTATTTTATTTAAAAACCATTTCGTAATAAGAGTATTTGTACATTAGCAATGAAATATTTTTAACAATGTACAACAAAACTTAAATGCAAAAAAATCTTAAAAAATATTAAATTCAATCTTTACAAATCACCATATATCTGAAACAATACTTCAGTTTTAGAGAAATGATATTATTATACCAATTGAGTATTAATGGTATAATACAAATAAATAGAAGAATTAAACAAAAAAAGAGGTATAACACTAGAACAACAGAATGATGTTTTAAAATGCTAGAAAAATAAAATAAGAATTTAATGATACAGGAATATTTATTTTACATTAAAGTACCATTGAATAATTCCAACATGTTTAAATACTCTAAAACTCAATAATATATTGAATAATATTTATTTCTTATTTATTGATATTACGGTTCATACAGTAAATTATGTTTAGAGTTATTTATAAAATGTTTATATGGGTATTATTTGAATGCTAATTTAAAAATAATCTAATTGTTAGAAACTTTTACTGTCAAATTATTCACATATTTGCTAATTTTTAAATAGAGAAAATTTTATGTAATTGATGGTGTAGAAAATCAATAATTTAATCTTATAAATAAATGTACAAAAAATTGATAGCAAGCAAAACTATACTTAGTCTGGTGTAATATATATATATATATATATATATATATATATATATATATATATAT
>BMAW01028263.1:0-14887 GCA_019974015.1 Nephila pilipes | reverse complement strand
TGATATTAAATAAGGAGGCTGATGTTGGTACAGAAGTACACACACGCTAAATGCCAGTGAACGACTGCTATTCAACATTAAGCCTTCTCTTTCAGATTCAGTGCCTCTCGCTTCTGTGAACAATTGTGTTTAGCAGTAGTCTTCATTCGCATCAGTTATTTTTTGTTTCACCGGAAAAATTATGAATGTAATGATAGAGCACTGAATTGTGAAATTTTCCATGAAACTTGGAAAAAATGCTGTGGAAACTTATAATGTATTGAAAGAAATGTATGGCCATGGATATTTATCATGTGCACGTGTTTTTGAGTGGTTTAAATGTTTTCAAGATGGCCTAGAAGATGATTGATGCCCGATTTGCCCTTCCACATCAAAAATAAGGCTGCAGGAGCCCAGCGGTCAAGGCCGTGGACTCGCGGCTGGTTGTTTTCGTTCAGTCGCAGGTTCGATCCTTGGCCACTAAAGACCTGCCATGTAGCTGGGATTGATGCACATCAAATCTGTTCGGGACCCAAAATGGTGCCTAAAATTCTCATGTTTGAACTACAAGAAGCTCACAAAAACGTTTGCACTGACACCTTTAATGCCATCGAAAACGACCCAAGCTTAATGGAAAGAATAATAACATGTGAAGAATCGTATTTTTATTTATGATCCTGAAATATCACTGGCCCATCTTTACTGAGAGCCATAAAATCTAGAATGAGCAAACCAAAATTCAAAGCAATGGTGATTTTTTTTTTTCGATATTCATGGGATTGTGTACCTTCACTGGGTTCCTGAAGGTCAAACTATTAATCAACATTAGTACCTTCTCGCACTTACTAAACTCCATGAAAGAATAAGGGCGAAACAACATGAATTGTGGAAGGACAAGTCATTCTGCATTATCTGTTAAGAGGTTTTGAGCCAAATGCAAATTAAGAGGTTTTGAGCCCATATTAGAGCATCTACTTTATTCACTTGACTTGCGTTATGTGACTTCTGTTTCCTAAGGGGAAATCTGCAATAAAAGAACCAAATTTGAGTCTGTTGAAGCTTTGAAAGGGTAAGCAACACATGTCCTGAAAGAGCTGACAGACTTCCAGTGCTGTTTTGAACAATGGAAGATTCACATGGAATGTTGTAGGGATAGAGAAGGGCTGTATATTGAAGATGATATTAAGTAAACATGCATGAAATGAAAATAAAATGTTTTACTGTATCAGTCTTGTTATTTGTCTGTTTCATTATTCAGTACCTTGTAGATACGGATTGAACTTGTTAGTGATTTTTATTTTTTTATTCTTGTCCCTTTTCAAAATTTGAATACAATGAATGTATCCTCTTGTAAAAAATTTCTTGATTTGTGGAATTAGTTTATTAGGTTTGAAAAGGATTACATCAATTTTAGCTTTTTTAATGTTGTAATGAATTTGTAAGCAATTGAGATGAAGTTTTCTTTGTGATGTTACAAATTCTGTAATGCATCGAGGTTGGAACATTCTAAAAACATATGCATAAATTTGACACTTAGCATTATATTGTTTGATGTTGTACTGAAAGCAAAATACCAGTGATGTTAAAACTATAACATACACTTCTCAAGACTGCCGCATGTTTAATTACATTTAAGAATTTTGATATTTGATCTTTTTTGTAGTAGCCATTGTTAAGAGTAAATAAAGATTATTCTTGTGCATTCTGTTTTTCTTAATTATGTTTACCTCCTATGCCATCTCCACCAAAGAAGAAAAAGAAAGATGAAGGTAGAACTCATCTTTCTGGTTGTGCAAGGTGTGAAGGCTACTATAAAATTGATGTGAAAGAAAAGGCTGTTTATAATCATGGTGCAATGTCAAGTTTAGATGATGGAGAGGTATTTATGCAAATTGTTTTAATCTGTAGTATCATTTAAAAATATTAAATGTTTAAGTAACATTTTATTTATTAAAATTTTCGAGTATTGAATTTGATTATTTGAATGGTGTTAGGGCATGTTACTTAAGAGATAATGATTTATGTATGCTTGATTTTTTTTTTAAAATAATTTTCACAATAGACATCTTTCAAAACATAATTTATGTGTGGTTAATTTTGTATCAAGATCAACAATACTTAAACAAGTATTTAAGTAACCCTAGTTTGAAAATATTGAACTACTATTTCTGAAATTTTCCTGTAAAATATATTTTATTTTCTATATAATGAACAGAAGGAGACCATTAACATTATTAATAAATACGTATATGCAAGTAATTTCAAAGGGGATCATACAGCATTATATAAATATGTATACAATGAGCAGGAAGCTAGTATTAATTCTTATAATAGTTTTTAAAACAATATTTTTATTTGAATTCAATTTTTGAAAAGAAAAAAAAAATACTTGTCTTATGCTTGTATCAATACTTGTATTTAAAAAAAATATTGCTAACTTTTTCATTAATTGTTTTGTGTTTTTCCTCTAGGATCCAGCCAATAAAGTTAAAACTACAGCCCAATCAAATCGAGAAGCCAGATCAAATCAAAGGCGTTTACTAACATCGTTTGGTGAAGCTGATTTCACAAGTGATTTGTTGAAGTTTAACCAGTTAAAAGTAAATATTTTAAAATGGCTCATTCTGATAATGAAAAGAGAATTATTTTAGTTACTAAAATTTCTTGAAATAAGTAACAGAATTGATTCTTAGTAAATTTAATTTGTAACAGTTTAAACCTACATGTATGGACAATTATTTGTAATTTTAAAAACAATTCTTAAAATATCAGAAGATAGTTCATTTAATTCAGTAAATGCTATCATAACAGACAATTATAATATAACTATCCTAACAGTTAACTGATCGAATAATCTGTGAGAAGTGTATTCCAGTAATCCATTAAATCACTCTAAGCTCTTGTTAATGAGTGAATTTTCCTCTGAAAATAATAATAATAGGGTGGTATGACTTGTAAAACTAATAAGCATTGCAATGAAATTTTTTTCGTAAAAAATTCCCAGTAATTTATCCTTATATTGAATTTTCTCATAATATTTAAGGTGACCAATTGTCCTCTTTTGTAGTTTCTGTCCTCCTTTTTAAAACTGAGGACCGCGGTAGCCTAGTGGTCATGGTTTCGGATTCGTGGTAGGCGGTTTTCGTTCAGTCGCGGATTCGATCCTTGGACACCAAAGACCCGCCGTGTAGCTGGGGCTGATGCACATTAAATCTGTTCAGGGCCCAAAGTCCTCCTGTTGGCGTGGTGTGGATGTTAGGAGAGGGGGTGCCAGCTCGGGTGTCGTCCTCGTCACTTGACCGTGGTTCAAAATTACGAGGTCCGTCGCCGATAGCTCTTGTGTTGCTCCTAGTGCGACGTTAATAAAAACTAAACTAAACTCCCTTTTAAAACTAATCTGTTAATCTCTCTATTCAGAGATGCCACACCAGACCTTTTTCAAAACAAATATTGAATACAAAAAACTTTTATGATATTCAAAAGTTTGATGGCTTGTTCTAACACGCCTGCTATAGGGTGTGTTTTGCAATTATTTGAATCTCTCCATTCATATTTCTTAAATTAAGACAAATGTCCAAAAATTCTGGAATATTTTTTTCAATTGTGAATTATTGGAGATATTAATGTATTTTTTATGTAATCAAGCATCTATTTTCCACAAAAGGATTCAAAATATTGAAGGTGAACATATTTCAGCTTCTGAAATTAGTCTTGTTTTGAACGATTGTCCTTCAAGATAAATCATGATTGGAAGAAAAATTTATTCCTTTAATAATAAAAAATAAAAAAAAATGTCAAACTTAGAGGAATCAATTCCGAGCATAATGGAAAAGTGTTCCAAAGAAGTGCAGAATTTTTACCAAGCATCTTTTCGATGTGTCAAAGAATGGTCTGAAACAAATATCACGTTAAATAACAGGTTTTTTTTACTTCATTGCAAGTAAATTGAGCAGATATTGAAAATTGTGTTGAGTTTTTATTGAAGGAAATGGCTGATATTAAAATTGATGACAGTTTCCTTTTTGAAAAAATTAAAAAACTGAATGTATATTTAAATTATGATAAATTAGAACTATGGGGAAATCAATATGTTGAAATAGATGAAAAAAATTAGTGGAAATAGTTAACCATTTTAAAAATAAACACATTCCTTATGAAAATTTAGTTACTCTTGTTGAATTTACGTTGTGCTGCCCTGGAACTAATGCAGCAGTTGAAAGAGTTTTTTCAGTTGGTAATTATTTTTGTTAAAGATTGAATGTTGGTACTCTAGCTGCAGCACTTACTGTAAAGTTAAATATGAAGGGAATTTCTTGCACTGAAATTCCCAATATATCATTAGAAAAGGATATATCAACAAAAATATTCATTCAATGGAAAAATACTCATTTAATTAAAAGGGATGTAAGCATAATTAGTTTATTTTTGTTTGAATCAATAAAATGTTTCATTTATTTATGCTGTACTTTTTTCTTAAAATTTTTTCGTCCTCTTTTTCATTGTAAAAAAAGTTGGTCACTGTAATAATAATAAAAAATAAACATCTCTCTATCTGTACTCATTTACACAGGATTTATTCATTTAATTTTTGATGTCTCAAATAAATCTTGGAGAAAAAATATTCTTAGATTTTATTTCTTAATCAAATGAAAATTAAAAGCAGTTGTCAATCGCACTTTTTTAACTGACAGCTGGTTTAATTTTTTGACAAATAAAAAATTGATCATTATGAGAGTAAGTGTTTAATATTTCTTTCATAATGTTTTAGCAGTCTTTTCTTGGTTTTATAGTATTTTGTTCTTTTATTTTATAACCATATACTATGCATTTCAATGCCAAACTGGCACATTCAATGCAAACTAGCAACTTTGGCTTTTTCTTGTGATACTCGATTTTCATATAACTACTTTTAACATCTTGTGTTATTTCTTCCCTAAACAAAAAAACAAAGTAGTTATATTTGTTGCATCCTAAATAACAAATATTCCAAAAATATTTTGGTGCATTTAATTAAAGAAAATATTAACATTTATCAGCAGACATGAATTTTTAAATGACATCTAACATAACTGAGAAAAAACTTTTACTTTCAAATTCATGTGTCACCAAATGAATTCTATTCAGTAATAATTGAAATGTTGTTGAGCAGTTTCACTTTGATGTTTGTTCTGTCATTTTGCCCTACTTCATTAGCATTTTACAGATTATGTATTACATTGAGTATCCAGAACAACAAAACGATAAAAATGATTTACTGTAAAATGTTCATATCCAGCAACTGTCAAAATTCTATAGATGTCAGTTCTTCACACCATTAGTAAATGACTCATACGACAGTAATGAAAGGAATGTGTGACCCAAAAAAGTGAGATTGTGTGCAAACACTTTTTTCTTCCTCACGTAAACAAACACTGTGTTGCAATTTTGACTTCAAGTCACCTTAGCAAATCTGAAATTTTGATATTGATTATTGGAAAATTCTGTGATTTATGAGAGTAAAACAGATATTGTTAACAATACAATTATAAACAAGAAAGCAGTAGAGTAATAGTGGCAATTCAAGAAAATTCATGTGGAACATTACTTTATATACAAGAAAATGCATCAAGTTTCTACTTTGAATTACCTCTCAAATTCTCAAATCCTTTCATAAGAACTTTTGTTTTTGTTCACTATAACTGTGTATTTCTAGCAAATTTTTGTTATCTCAGTTTCTATTTAAGTGATGTTCTAGAAGTGTTAGTAGTAACAAAAGGAGAGGATCTGTGTGACATGTTTACCTTTAATTTTATTCTCCCTAAATTATGAACTAAACATTTATTTTTAATAAGTTAGCATTTTTTACACACACTTACTATTGACCATCAGTTAACCAAGACAATGAATGCATAAAGCAGTATGGGTGTGGCAGAAAAGTATGTAGTATTATTTTAATACAGAAGGATAGGGGGATATATATTCTATAAATGTAAGCTTAATATAACTCATAATTTGTGAATTATTTCATTGATTTTATAACATAATGCCATAAAATCTGACAATGAACCTCTTTTCAAAAAAAAATAAATTATAGTAAAGATAATTATATCTAAGATAAAGGTGTAAAAAAAATCTTTATTCACTAGGTTGCTTTTGCACCTCGTATATACCCAAATTTAAATTAATATTAAATGTTTTTAGAATAAAATTTCAAAATTACACCATATCTGTTTCAGCAAGATTTTTTTTTAAATTTAAAAGGCTTAAAATTTATATTGATAATTAATTGTATCAAAGGAAAAATCAATTGCAAGAACATTATGTGTGTGTGTGTATATACATGTAGCTATTAAATAACATTCAAATGCAATTGAAATTCTTGTACTCCAAAAAATGTAACAAGGCAATAAGTACAATAAATATCAAGAGAAATATTTTCTTAGTAATAATTGAGGATAAGACTTAACAGAGTGGCTGTGGTAATCTAGTGGTCATGGTTTCATACTTGTGGCTAGCGGTTTTCGTTGTGTCACAGGTTCAAGTCTTGGTCACTAAAGACCCGCCATGTAGCCAGGGTTGATGCATGTTAAGTCTGTCAGAACTCAAAGTCCTCCCGTGGCATGGTGTGGAAGTTAGGAGAGGGGGTGCCAGAGTTCAGGTGTTGTCCTCGTCACTTGACCGAAGTTCAAAATTACGAGGTCAGTTGCCAATGGCCCTCATGTTACTCGCAGTGCGACGTTAATAAAACCAAACCATGAATAAACAGAACAAAGATTTTGAAATATTCTATTGTATCCTGGGTTTGCAAATACAAATTAACTTGTAATAATGTGTTAAGATTTTAATTTGAAAATATAAATTAAGTTTGTATTTTAATTATAGTTATTTTAAATCATCTCAATAATTCTAATAAAGTGAATTGTATCAAGTAGTTTTGGTTAGAAACTTTTATGAAAGTTATTATTCATATGTTAATGTTTCCTAATGTTCTCTCTCTCTCTCTCTAGTTCCGAAAAAAACAATTGAAATTCGCAAGGAGCAGAATTCACGATTGGGGTCTTTTTGCTTTGGAACCGATTGCTGCGGATGAAATGGTGATTGAATATGTGGGACAAATGGTGCGGCCCTTAGTTGCTGATATGAGAGAGAAAAAATATACTTCTCTAGGTGTTGGAAGTTCATATTTGTTTAAAGTTGATGTAGATGGAATAATAGATGCTACTAGATGTGGAAATTTGGCAAGATTTATCAATCACAGTTGTAATGTGAGTATTAAATTAGGTTCTCTCTCACACTTTTATGCTTATATAGATTCACACACATGGATTACATGGCATTGTGCTGGAGTTGGGTTTTTTAATAAACTTTGTTCAGTATGAAAATATTGATATGTAATATCTCATATTTCTACCTAATATATATATATATTTCAAAAATCCACATCTTAAATCAGGCCTGTAAAACTCAAAAGACTTTGCGGGCTGCTTTAGAACCATATTTTATTCCAGTGGGCTACATTATATCTATGGTGTGTGATGAATCTATTGATCACCTTTTTAATTAGCGCTCTTTTATCACCAATTCAGATTCCCATGTTAATAACTACTACTACTTTCACCTTTTAAGTCTTCTCATGACTTATCCTCCTGAGGTTTGTTAAAAAAAATTAAGAATATTTTGAGATAAATTAAGGGAAATTATATTTTATTGAGTGAAATGTATTTGTATGAAACCTAATTTTAAAAAACTGTCGTGCAGTTTCAACATAGTTCTGGTACTAAATTATTAGGCTTGCTATATGGTCTTGTATGGCATGATATGAGCATCAACATTCCTTCCTTATGTCTAGTAATGCACACTTACAGGAAATGATCTCTATGCTTTTTAAAATGAGCTCAATTTTGTAAATGTTTCTGAACAAGACTGTGGAAGAAAAGTTGTGATGATAGTTGAGTTAATGTATTTCCTTCATTATTTATTCCTACAGTCATCTTAAAGTCTAATTAAATAGTCAATATATTTAACTGAAGATATGTAAGAGAAAGACAATATAGATTATTAGCTCTCAACATAAAATATTCAAGATATATATATATCTCAAATCTTTAATTCAATTAATCCTAATTTATATTATAATAATATCTTACCAAAATGCTTTTAATGATTAACACTTCTTGTTTATTTTAGATTCAACTCATATTACTCTAACTAGGAGTCACTTCAATCTGATTAATTACAATGATTCACTTCAATCCATGTTTCTATGAACTTATCATTATGTACTGTCTTCAATCTCTTTCATTTCAGTTCAATTTCCCTTGTGTATGACTATATTCAACATAGTTCATTACAATTCTTACCTTCATCTAATTTACTTAATCACATTTCATTTGAGTTGGGAAGAAATTGTAATTTTGTGCAATTCAAGTTACCAAGATTCCCAAGATTAGTGAAAGGAAAATCACAACTAACCCAACATTGCAAATGTACTGAGATATTCCCATAATATAAAGGGATATGATATGAATTACTCCTGATGGAATGAACTAAAAATTTGAATTTCTGTTCAGATGACCCAGCTCCATAGGTCAGAAGTGAGCAATGATGTCATCCAGTCTTGCTTTAGATTGTATCCCTCCAAACATTTTTAATATGTTGGATGATGTGCAGAAAAAGCCAAAAATTTATTCTTGAAATTAAGAATTCCCTCAGATTTAATTTTGGTGGTAGTTTTGGAATTCTATCCCACCACCTTTTCATTATTTTTTGTTTTTCCACAGATGCTGCAGTTTTTACCCCAACTTTATAATGATACACATTTTAAGAAATTTCTGCACACCATTTGGTTTTTTGAAATCGGTTAAAAAAAATGATGTAGCTACGCGAGTGTGTTTAAAACCAAATCTGATGTATAAATTTCAAAGTTTGTTTGTCTACCCTTTATTGAAATCCTCATCACAGATAGTATCACTCCAAATTATTTTAGGATACTATATTTAGGAGCTGTAAGGCATATTCTTCCAAATTTATTTATTGATGACATTTCTTGACCTCGCTTATTTCTTCATTTTTTTTTCAGAAGGTGTAACATGTTTTCCTGCTCAAAAGATGTGCCTTTTAAAGAGTTTTTTTTTTGTCACTGCTTGATTTTTAAAAATAATTTAAAAATAACTAAGCTATGTAAATTTTTTTATTAGATCAAATCTAATATAAATGTTAAATTATTGGTTAATTGCTTCTTTATACAAATTCATTCCCTAGATCAAATAACCCAAAAAATGTCAGGGATATTTTAGTGAATTTTAAGTGTATGTTATATAACTTTTATTAATTCCATGCACAGTTGGGAAGTTTGTGATATTTTTCACCTTTTTTTTTCTCTCTACTTGGGAATATTTCCACTCCCCATAGGATTTGGCGATACTTGTAATAGGCTACAAAGAAGTTGTCTTCTTTGCTTCCAACTATTTATTCATCATATAATATTTTAAAAACTAGCCCATGTGAAGAACAGGTATTCCAGCGACATAATGATAAAAATAAAATGTAAAATAATTATAATCTGTTCCAAAAGTTGTTATCAATTTCTATTCTTTTTTACTTCCAAAAAATGAATAAAGAACTTAAATTTTTGTATGTGATATGCCTCAAAAAGTAAGTTATTTCTATGAAAGCTGACAATTCATTTAGATATCTCAACTAATGAAAATTCATTTCACAATCAAATTTATTATTTGAAAATTTCATTTCCCATATGTTTTTTTCCCCCATGGGAAATCAATTCATTTTGAATATTGTCAGAATTTTAAATATAAGTTTAATTCTTTTATTTTAGATTAAGTAGAAAATAAACTTGAAATCAGATTTATTCAATAACACAAGTTTCTTTGACTTTGACTAAAAGTTTTAACATGGAATATGTTCAGCTGTTCTACAGATTTATGTTGAAGGAGAAAAATAGTTGAAGTAATGAGAGGAATACAAAGTAATGGCTATTCAACTTTTAAAAATTTATGGCCCCATAATTGTCTTACCTTCCTGAATAATTCAGTCATTTCTTAGATTTCTGATTACAAAAATGGAAGAAGGTCGATGCATCAGTCAGTAGGTACAAAAAAGTGTGTATAATAGTGATAAAAAATTCTTTAGGGATGTTTTATTTCATTTATCATTCAAGACTAGAATTCATCTCTCAGCTTTTCAATAAGATTTTCTTTTTTTTTTTCCCTCCCCTATTAAGCGATCTGTCTTGGAATGTTTACTTTTAATTATAGAAGAGATTTTGATCGTGTTTGTGAATGTATGTAGCTAAACTTTCGCAAATACTTGATATTACTTTTAAACAAATATTTTAGGAAAAAAAAATGTTGCAAATATAATTTCAATATACATATTTCTTTCATATCTGGAATCAGTTGTAAAAATGAACAATTAACTTAAATATCAATGTATGTCTTTAAATTTTAATATAGATTTTTATTTTAAATCAAACTTTTAATTCATGTGATTTTATTATATGTTGAATAAACTTAGTAAGTCAGATGTCTTTTAACATTTTTTTGTATGTGCCTCATTTTATTATATTAATACTTTAAATTCTTTTTCAGCCGAATTGCTATGCAAAGATCATCACGGTTGAAGGCTTGAAGAAAATAGTTATTTATTCAAAATCAGACCCATCGAATACAAATGAAGAAATCATATGACCTGAGATTCCCTATAGAAGAAAAATAATTTGCCTTAACTGTGCACCTCGAATGCGAGAACCTCAATTAAAGCTTGCAGTCTTAAAGGCTGTGCTGAGTACACCTTCGTATGTAAGTCAATAGAATTAAAATACTGCATCTAATTTCATAAAAATTTGCCATTCATCGACACTAATTGTAAAAGCATATTGTTTCATTATTCCGTTCAGTGTTTATCATATTTTTTGAAGTGTACAGAGAGAGAGAGAACAATTTTTGCATGTATAATATTACAAGGTAAAGCACAAAATATGCCCATGATTGTACATTATTGAATTTCCTGCATAATTTAATGGCCCAGTTGTTTCAGAACTCTGAAGTTGATCACTGATTTCATCTGCATATTTCAAGTAGAAATTTCAATAAATGATTTCTAATTTTTAAATGAAAAATTTAGTAATGATATGATTTAAAAGCTGGGTTTCAATATCGAAGGAAAAAATTAAAACTCTTTGAAAATAAAACAACAAATTATTACTTATGTTTTCTAAAGAAAAGATTTAAAATAAATTCATTGTGATTAGCTCTGTAAATACAGTGAAAAACCAAGAACTGTTGTTTTCTTCTGTTGCTTATATGAAATAGCTTTTATTGCTTGTATAATGAATTTATATCATATTTCAAAACTAACATTAGCCCAGATGCATGTCTGTCTGTCTGATTATGTTCTTTAATTATGACAAAATTCTATTCATGCATTCTGAAAGGGGAAATTATTTTTTGATTTGAGTAAGAAAAATGCTATCTGTTTGAATTAATGTGTTCAAAAATAAAATTCTGATAAAACTTGTTAACAATTATTGACCTGTTTCCAAGTCAATTTCATAAATATTTGGATTTTATAGAGATTAAATTTCTTAACTTTAAATGTTATTTTGCAATTTGTTGAAATTTTTTATATATTGTAAAAGATAAATGTTGCACTGTCCTTGCACATCTTTATTGTAAATTTCTAGCACAAAAATTGGAATAAAAGATGATCTTGTGGCAAGGTATTTAATGTGTTTTTTTCGAAGATTTATTTGAGAATTAATTGCAAAATGATTCTATAGGAGTCGAAAATTAATTCGTTAAATTTGCTAGAGGTTGATTTTTTTTTTTTTTGTAAAATATTTAAAACTTCTAAGTACCATTTATTTTAAGACATAAAACTTTCCCTTGTACTCTTCTGAAGTCTAGTAACTGGATCCTTATTTTTTTGCTCTGATGTACTTATGTCCTAAAATGCAAAATATTATCTGAAAATTTTAGTGATTGTTTCTTTAAATAAATTACTGTATGAGGCATTCAAAAATATAATCAATATCTTATAAAATCAGGATACATTTTGTTAGATTTTCTTATGTGTATTACTGTGCTGTCTCATCCATTCTACTACATATGGATTTTAGATGGAAACAAGTATGATTTGAATGAATGCTTCTTTCAAATAATTGCATTATCTATTTATTTTTCCCTCTTTCTTTTTTATATATTCTTTGAAACTGGTTTCCCTCCTCTTATTAATAATGAGACTTAATTTTAAAATTGGCAAAAAAAAATTCTGTTAATAGATATCTGATTTTATTGATTATCTGATATATTATTATAAAAATATTAATTAGATCTAATTTATTTTTCAATGAAATTTATATCTCGATATAGATTTTTGTTATATGTTGTGCTTAACATTTTTTAAGATTCTTTTCAATTATATGTTCTGTTATATACATATTGGTTTATTTTTCTCAGAGTGAAGAAAAATTCTGTTTGCTAGTTTTTTGTATATAAAAGTTTTTTTTATATTTACAATAAATGTAAAGGAAGACAAAATATATTGTACATGTATGTAAATGAAGTAATTATGGGTTCTATCATATAAAAGTTGTTTCACATTGAATTTTGAATAGAGATTCTTATTTTCTAAATTAAAATTATTCTATTACATAGCTGTTGGTAGACTAAACAAATCTTTGTGTGTTTATTAGTTCCTGGAAAGGATGCAATTCTCACTTTTGCATTTTATGTGTTTGAGTCTTTGATCAATTTGTTCCTTCTAGAAATATGGGCAAAGATTTTTTTTGTTTTGCTTGGTAAAATGACTTGAAAAAACTTCTTTGTAATCTAGTTAAATAAACTATAAGTAGAATTTATTTATTTCTGCAGCACATTTTCTATTGTATAAATCTTTCTAATATTATTTTAAAAAAAAATAATATCGTATCCCTTTTCACTTGCATTATTTTCCTGTAATAGTATTTGATTTTTTTCTTTATAGAGTTATTCTTCATTCTGTAAAGCATTTTTTATTAGTATTTTTTGCTTAAATAATGATATTTGACTAGATGATTATATTTTATTATTGAGACAAAACGCGTGATGTTTTTGTTTGTTTTTAGATATTACCTATTCTTTTTGTTATGTTAAAAGTAGTGCAGTACTTTTATTGGTATATTTATATTGAGGTTATTTATGTTGGATTTTTTTTTTTTTTTTTTTTTTTGTAAAGGGAGTTATTTTAATGTAACTTGTTTTAGATTAAAAAAAATTAAGCCTAATTTTTGGGGCTCTTAAATTTTTAAGATCTGTCTTTTAAAGGTTATAATTTTATTCGTTGGAAATTAGCCGTCGTTTAATAAATGTACAATTTGTATTAAAATAAAAGAATGTTGAGCTAAAGAGAATGTCTTTATTTTAAAATGCAATCTTAGTTATTTATTACATCCTTGTGATTTTTCTGATTTGGCTTCATTGATAGAAGTGTAGAAATTTATGTACTCTATGTTTGTAAAAAAAATTTATACTTAAATCTTATTAAGAATAAAAGATGTTGCTTGATGAATAATAAAAATTTTAAAAGGCATAATCAGTACATTGTTAACATTGTGTTCTTTGAAAATTTAAATTCAGGTATAATTTTATCAATTAATATATTTTTTCCACCTCTTTCTTCAAACTCATCGATTGAATACTTATTGTCATTTAACCATTAGTGTGTGAAAACTTTTATTTATTCTTTGAAGTATGTTCTGTCATAATGCCTTGAAGAATTCATTGTATATATTATTCATAAACATTTGTAAATCTTTAAAAAAAAGTCCACAGATTTCATGAGCATTTTGCTCTCTGTTTGTATTATATATAAGTAAACAGTTCATCAATTGTAAATGCATCTTTCAGATATTAAAGTGATGTCTGTTTTTTGAAGAACGCCGTTTGATTATTTTTTAAATTCTTTCCATACATTACATTCATACATCTTAATTTAAAATTGTGTAGTATTATACCTACTAAGGTTTTACTTGTAGTATATATCATTATACTCTATCCTTTTGTTTTAATAACAGATAAAATTGCAAAGCAATGATAAGCTTGTTTATTTTTTTATTCCATGTTAAAGAAAAATCTAAGTATATATTAAAATGAATTTGAGAACATGTATTCTTTCAAATTTGTCTTTATTATATAGAACCTAAATGTTAACATTGCTAATATAATACTGTGTATAATGTTATATGCATCTATAAAGTTTTTGTATTTATGTAGGTATAAATTAAATTAAAGTATAACATAGCTGCTCTAGACTTGGCTATAATTTAATGTATAGCTTCAAATAATATTGATCATCATATGAAAATAAATTCTTAAAAGTTTTACTGAATGGATTTTTTTTTTTTGTTCATGAGATAAGAACTTGCATATAAATAGCGTTGTGCTAATGCGTAGTTTTCTCTTCTGCTTGGAACTTTTGCTTAACTTGGAATTGCTCTTACCAATGTGTTTGGGCAAATCAGATAAAAATATGAGGAGAATATGTAATGATTTGAATTAGGGATAGTGATATATAAGCGAAATAGAAGATTGAAGAAGAAGGAATAAGAAGGAAGACAGGTGACAGTGAGGCTGATAGATGTTATGGGAATTAATTGCAGTTAATTAATGTTCTCAATTGTTTGGGGGAAATTAGAGATTGGAAGTGACTTTTAGGAGAAATAATTGGAGTCAGTGTTACGGTATCAAGAGGTATCACTCAGTCGAGGAATTGATATTTAAGACAATATCAAATTGTAATCTAAGAGACTTAGACACCAGTCATGAGTGGAAACACTGATGTAAAATGACCCATTTTCATTTTATTGAGCACCATGGAATTTTTTGAGGACTTATTGAAGTCAACTTATTTGTACATTTAGCAAACAATACAT
>BMAW01028257.1:0-11086 GCA_019974015.1 Nephila pilipes | reverse complement strand
ACACTTTTCACGTAAGGTGTTCTGTTAATCCTTTAATACAGCGAACTGCGAACTTCTAACGTTAGTTACATTTGCTGATTGCTCAATTGATGTGGATCCTGTTTATTAAACCTTATAACCATTCCCATGCTCCTCAAATGGTTACTGACGATAAAATTATAACTTTTAAACATTCACCTGGTCATTTTAGCAATTAGTACGCTAATGATAAGCAATCCGATTTTGCATAGTGTACGATTTAATAGAAAAGGGATCAAATTATTTATCGTCTCTCTCATCATGGATTCTGCAGAATGAATTTCTGCAGAATGAATTTCTATATATTTCTCCTGCAGAATGAATTTAATTACAGAAATATATAGAAAGTTTGAAAATGCTGCACAGAACAGCTTTTAGCAAATTTTCATAGAACAGGAAATGAACGCAGACTCAATCGAAAGAAGTTCATCGACAGAACAAGAAATTATACGAAATGAAGTGATCAAAGTAAGAGTGAATCTAACGAAAAATTAATGAAATATATTTCAAAAACAGTAGTAGTAGATTTCAGTGGTATATTCAATA
The DNA here is from genome assembly GCA_019974015.1 of Nephila pilipes. NCBI lineage: Eukaryota > Metazoa > Arthropoda > Arachnida > Araneae > Nephilidae > Nephila > Nephila pilipes. Next base: position 10,522 of record BMAW01028257.1, on the reverse strand, counting down.
TTTTACAACAATTACATGGAAATTATTTTTGACGGACCTGCTAATTTTGATGTATGTTTCAAAGATAACATTACTTTATTCTATTGGATTTTGAAGTGAGATTATGATATAACACTCATATTATAACCTCAGAAGTTGGGCCCTTTATCATATTCCTCAAAATATATTAACACATTGACATGATATCACTTTATATTAAATAGATTAAATTTTCAATATATTGACCTCCTTTATATACATCATATTAAATACTTGAAATTGAATTCATTATTTACGAGAGGGTATCGTAAAATTTTAACTATTACTAAGAAATAACAGAGATATATGGATTAAATTTATTCTGCATATTAAATAACCCTTATGTATATAAAGTTGTAAGTGATAGCTAGTAATATTGATTTATTAGGGATCAAGAATCAGTAGATTAAAGTTATCCCCAGTAAAGAGAGGATAAAGTTTAATCTGGCATGTTCTTCAATGTTACTTCAATGTAAGGCTTCTTGAAACCAAACTAATTAATATTAATAGCTCTAATAGACAACAATATGGACATAAGGTTCAATTAATATTCAGAATAAATTTTATCCAGATATATCTCGGTTATTTTATAATAATAATTAAGACTTCATGATACCTTCTTGTATATTTACCAAAAACTTAACATTCGTAAATTAAACCATCAAATCTATTTTGAATCAAGGGGTATAATGTATTAAACCATTAATACCAAATACATCAATATTTTACTATGTTTTATGATTGTATTTGATATTTAATATTCCTACTGTCCATCACGAGTAGAAAAAGTTTTTAAAGTTTAGAATTTTGATTGAATTATAGACACATTCCAATCTAAAATTATCTGAACCTTTTTTTTTTTAAATTCAAATTGAATAAGCATGTTATGCAAATGATAATGCCATTACGATCATTGCTATAAAGTAATGTATTTTGATACTCCAGCTGCTTCGATATTATTTATATAAGCCGCAGAAATTTAACAGAAATACAATCAAGAAAGAATAAGTGTACACAATTTTTTTAAAATTAAATATTACAATGGAAACTCGATAACTTGAATTTCAAGGAAAAGGCTAAAAATTTCGACTTAATGAGTTGTTACTTTATCAAGTTTTTCACGTTACGAAAGGATGTAATGGTTACGATTTCGACTTACAAATACACAATTTCTAATTATATTTTTCGAGTTTTAGAGTCATAGCTATGTAAAAAATGCATTTAAGTAAATTTGTTGAGATAAATTATCGCGTTGAATTGTACAGCTACAAATATATCTGTATAACTTCAGTGAGTTAGAAAAAAAAATATATTATTTTCTTTTGCGTTAAGGAATTCGAGAAAACTGTTTTTTATCAATTATTTTTCAAGATTAAAACGATGCACTGAATACAGGATTCTTGATATCACAACTTCTTTCAACGTAGGTACGCAGAGTATTCATAGCTGTTCTGGTCTGTTTATTCGATATTAATGGGTCACTACCTGAGGGATTGCCATCATCAACGTCATTATTATCTACACTTTGATTAACTATGTCAATGATTTCAGCATCGAATAGTGTTCAGGTAGTAGCCTCTCCATCCTCTCTTGTCACCGCGAGTCAAAACATAGACATGCATAACGTTCACAAATGTATTGTTTAGGAAGTTTAACAGACAGAATTACTCTTGGACAAAGTGCAACAGAACTATAGCATCAAACATGTCTGTGAATTAGCTAGTAAATTTAAAGATTTTATTGCTTCGACGTTTGGAAAAGTAACGTTATTACTTTTACTAACTTCGATGCGCACAGAGTTTTCGGTTTTAGAGTATAAACATGTATGTGTAAGTACCTATAATACGAAAATAATATTATGCACCAGTTGTGATGTTGGGCTATTCACGATTTTCTCTTCACCAACCTTGGGGACATTAATTGAGATTGATTGCACGAAACAAACAGTTTCTTCCCAACCAAAATTAAACGTGATTATTCTAGAGGCGGGTAGAAATAAAGTGAAGTGAGTTAGATTGGAGAGTATGTAAGCATAGAGAAATTTTGAGGATAGAGTCCTTGTAGGACTAGCGTTGGGCATATGCCTTATAAGCGGTAGACAATATCAAGAGTTGTCACAAAGGATTCGAGAAACCAAGTCAGCCTCAACATGGAGAGATTTTTATAAGACACTATTAATTCAGTATTAGTTGAATGGGTGAATCTATATAAGGTGTTATCCAGGAGAGCATGTATCCCTCAGACATTATATTGCAAGGCTATCAAATAAATAGTCCTGTGAGATTTGTCTAGCGTCTCTTTTTGAAGGTTATTGACTTTTAGTGTTAGTTATATTTAATTGAGTTATGGCACAAGAGTCGGGTAGAAGTGCAGCGCCGCACAGTTGCAAAGAGTAAATGATACGATATATCTATTCTATTTGTAGGTTCATCGGATAAAAGCTTCCACTTTCTTCGTCTTACCAAAAATTACGAGTTAACGAGGTTTGAGTTACTCAATTTCTTCTATATTTGAACGATCACAAACAGCTATGAATATGGAACGGAAATTCTTCTTGTGTCCTCACCCGAAGATAAAGAGAAAACCGTGGTTATGTTATTAATACCAAAGATGAGTTCGACGTCAGAAGCAACTACATTAGATCAAATTCATATTGAAACTGGAGCATTTAAAACATATTTATGAATTATAAAAAAAGAGTGTTGGCAGTTGTCAACTTTGTAATTTCTTTAATGTAATTCTTTATTGTACAAAGGCATTTTATTGAAAACATATGTACTAATCACAAAATAATGTAGGAAAATTCAAAAAGTTTTCAGAGACTTTCACACTGTCAGTACTATGAAAAGAAATGAATTATTTTAGCTTATAAATTGATTAAATTTAAAAAAATCATAATTCTGATAATACTAAAGCATAAAGCTTTAAAGCCTTTGATTCTATAAGCAATACATGAAATTAATCATGGAACTCAAAAAGATATAAAAGGCATATTTTTCAATAAAAATTTTATATTATGGGGAAAAAGACATCGGCTTTACAACAATGCTTTTTTAAACACGTTATATATACATGTTAAATTATGTTTTATACGGTTTTCATTACAAAAATTCCAATCAGCATTATTCTGTACCGAAGAAATTAAATTAAGAACTCTATTTCATCAAACTCCAAGCCTCAAAAAGAAATATTAAACGTAATTAGGCAAATGCGAGGACATCCAGGTCAAAAAAGAAGATTTTTATCATTACTTCCTCACTACGAGTAAATAACGTCTTGAGATGCTCAAACGGACACGATCAAAACTTTTATTTTCAGTTTGAGATGGTACGTTAATTCATCGTTTTTTATACTGAAAAATCACTCATATAATCCTTTAATTACCTTTCCACTGTTTGAAATTCATTGACCGTAAAAAAAGAAGGTGGCAAATGATGATGTGAATACTAAATGAGACATCCAACAGTTTGATTCAGAATAGATGGGACTGTCTGGAACTGATGACAAAAAAAAAAGAATCTTCCACGTCTGGCTACAGACAGAGGATTAAAATTGAATAAAACGAATAGGCCGAGAAGACGAATACGTTGTTAAACAATGGTTAAGGAATGAGATTCAAAACATTGGAACATACGAGAGTGGTTCAAAAAGTACACGTGTTAAGAATAGAAATATATTTAACATGAATCATCCCCGGCTACATGGTGTGTCTTTAATGGCATCAAGGTTCGAACCCCCGACTCGACGAAAACCACCTGCCGTGAGTCCGCCACCATGATCACTAGGATATCGCGGCCACAAGGAATGCAACTCTCCCTGCAGTATTATCCTTTGCATTCCGAAAAATCATCAATATAACTTTTCCATCTTCACCTCTCAAGGGAAAGTGGAAACAACCCTTTGTTGTGATTGACAACACAAATTCATAAGAATGAAAGTAAATATTTTATTAAAATTTAAATTTAAATTTTTTTATTTCCTTCAAAGTTCACTCCATTTAAATCAATGCTCTTGTCCAACCGTTGTTTCTATTTTTCGAAACATCTCCGGATGTCCTTAGGAGTTAGGATATTCATTTCTCGTTTCATCGTCTGAACATCGTCCAAACGATTCCTCTCACGGTCAGTTTACATTTAGGAAACATTAAAAATCACACATGGTCTAGGTGATTGAATTTCTTTCTAGAAATTTGTGAACACCCACTGCTGAACATGAAGATGGACTGTTGTGATTCAAAAGCCATCTCGCGCTGTGACGCAAATGGCCACTGACTGCTTTCGACGAGCGCCATCCCTCATAAGTTTGAGGATCACCACATAGAAAGCAGCATTCATTGTTTCTATCAATCACTGAAGAAAGTGAAAATGAATTGATGTGATGCAAAAGCCTTCCTTCCCCTTGACGCAAATTAATCTGCACTTGTCGAGCACCATTTCTCAAGCTTTTGAGGATCTCCAAGTAAAAGGCAGCGTTCACTGTTTTTGTTAGAGGAGAAATTTATGGCAGACAACTCTTTGCAGGTGGGGGAAAACTTAACAACAGGACCTTGATTTTTTACTATAGTTTTGACATTTGTTCATTCATTGATCACTTTTCCTCGTATTCTGCTTGCTCTGGGATTTCAGCTCAATGTCCACTTGAAAAGAATTGTTCTTTTCAAGGCATTATCTCCATAAATAGTCTTCAAATTATCATGAACTTCTTAAGAGCTTTCCCGAAAAAGTACCGGTGTATAATGAAAAATCAAGGATCTGATAACAATCTCCCTGATTCAATCTCTGATAACAACTCGACATAAAAAGATGACAACTCAAAGATGCTGCAATCAAATTTTGATGTGGATCAAATGGGTGACGAATCAAACCTAACCTCTCCAAACAATGTCAAATTTGTTTTGAAGCCATTAAACCAATAATGGCACCCAATAATATAACTCCAACTAGCTTCACAAGCTTCTTCTATCTACAAAAACGGATTTTCTTGAACCTTCCCCGTATATTTACTTTTATGAAGTGTTTTCGAATTCTGCCTGATTCTTCCGTCTCGATTGCATGTTTTTTAACTTTCCTAAGGAATAAAAGGTACCATATTTTACAACGTTTTTCTGAATTTCACTTGGTGTGTGTGTGTGTGTGTGTGAGTGTGTGTGTGTGTGTCATCAAATTTTCGATCGTTAATTTAACCAACTTCCCATCAAGCTAGAGCTTTGAAATTTTGGGAATCGTTCGTACTCGCCTAACAATGCAATATTTAGACGTTTGCGATAAGTTTTAATTAATATTTTCTTTAATAATGCAGTTTAGCCCAATCACTTGGCGCGATTTCAAAAATTTGCTCCAAACTTGGCTGGTTTTTATTTATTATTATTATTATTTTATTTTTTGTTTAACTTAAGTCCGTAAAACGGAACAGGGTAGCCACATTTAGCAAAATATCGCTAAGTAATTCTTGTCGCCAAGGGTGGTTGGGTAAAAATGCATTCCATTCATTTAATTTACCGGATGAATTAATTAATTTTAGTTAGTTTTAACGTTTTTATGTATTTCACTTGGTGTGTATCTGTCTGTGTGTGTATCACTGTGTCATCAAGTTTTCTATCGTTAATTTAACCAACTTCCCAGCAAGCTAGAGCTCTGAAATTTTGGGAACTGTTCTTACTTGCCTAACAATGCAATATTTAGATATTTGCATCCAGTTTTAACTAATATTTCAATAATTTTTTTAATAAACTTTGCCGCCATATAAAAACGTTGTTTTTAAAAACGTTGGTTTTTAATTCGAATTATTTCATTTCTCTTTTTTGATATTTTTTCGTGGCTTTTAAAACGATTTTTTTTGCTGGAATAAGATGCTAAGTTAGTTTTGAGAGAGTTGAGAGAGAAATCGCTGTGTATCAGATTCCGTTTAATTTGAATCGCATATGACTGAAAATGATTTAGTCACGTTCAGTCGAAACATTTTAAAATTACATTAAGTCAAGGCAATATATCACCGAAGTGAAAATTTTACACACATCACACAAACAAACTCAATCAATAAAATCAAACAAATCAATATATATCACAAACTCAATAATATACTCAATGTTGTACTGAATAACATAAACTTAATAATATATTCAATAATATTCTGAATATCACGAATTCAATAATAACCTGAATATCACGAATTCGATAATATTCTGAATATCACGAATTCGATAATATTCTGAATATCACGAATTAAATAATATTCTGAATATCATGAATTCAATAATATTCTGAATATCACGAATTCAATAATATTCTGAATATTATATTGTATATACTCAATTTTATACTGAATATACAGTATTGTACTGAATAGACACAATATTATGCTGAACATGCAGTATTATACTTAATGTCACAAAACTCAATAATATACTCATATTGTACTGAACATACAATATTATACTGAATAAAATAAACATCACAAACTCAAAATTATACTGAATATTATACTGAATATAACGAACTTAGTACTGTTTTCGACATTATATTGAATATCACAAACTCAATAATACACTCAATGTTATACTGAATATCACGAATACAGATAAATATTAAGTATTATACTGAATAATAATAGTTTGTGCGAGGAATATCACACAAACTTAATAATATACTCAATATTATTGTGAATGTACAACATATATTGAATATACTGAATGTCACGAAATTCTATAAAATACTCAATATTATATTGAATATACAGTATAATACTGAATATAATAAATGTCATGAAACTCAATAATATATTGAATATTGCAAACTGAATCATATACTCAATATTATATTGAATATCATGAATTCTGTATAATATTAAGTATTATACTGAAATACATTATTATATTGAATGTGCGGAATATCTCAAACTCATTATTATACTGAATGTCAGAAACTCAATTGTATACTCAATGTTATAATGAATACCACAAATTCAATAGTACACTCAATATTATTCTGAAAATAAATATTCAAATTTTATTTAATATCGAAAATATAACTTGACAAGAGAATTAAAGAGTGCAATATTATAAGAGACCTTTCGAGTATTGTATAATTTCGGACACCTTACAGACATTTTCATAACTGCCACTGCTTCCAGAGCTCACCGGATTCTATCTGGTCAAATAGTCCTATTTTTCACTTTCCAAATACCTTTGTGAGCTCTGTTTGAAAAATTCGTCTGCGCCTTTTCTTTTGAGTTCATTTTCAAAAAGCAGACGATAAAGAATATTTATGTATTTTTTAAAATCAGATACAATCAATGCAAAACACAATGTCGACAAAATATTTCGAGGAAATGAAAGTTACCTCAAAAAATTATTTTAATTCGTATATTAATGGGGCTAAAAATAATAATAAGACTTGGAAAGAGAATTAAATTACAAACATTTTTAAAACGATTCAGAGAGAGTCTCATTTTTCTAACATAAATCATTTATATATTATTATGTTTTCCTCCTTTATTCCGGTGTTTACGAAATAAATCACGTTTCACAATTTTAAACATTAAAATTTTTTTGGAAATGTTTGTTGCTTTCTCAAAGGAGCAAAAATAGCACAATAGAATTTTAATTGTCTGATATTGCAATGACTTTTAAACAACATTTAAAAATTGCATTTTTTAAAATTTGTTTTAAGTATCCGATTATTCTTAGAACTTAAAAATAACATAAAAGACTAACTTTTTTGATATTTTCAAAGATATTGCTTAAATATTTGTAAATAATTGCTTTTAAAAACTGGTTTATAAAAATATGAACAAAAGTGATTTTTCGAGTTAAAAGTGCAGAAAAGTTAGCACAGTTGTAAAATTATTTTGCATTGTAAGATGGTTTTATACGTTTTGTGCTCATGTATAGGGTTAATTTTAATTGCATTTAAAATTTTAATGCATTTAAAGTGTTTGGATAGAAATATTAAAAATATCTTTTTATGTTATAAATTTTAAAAAATCGCGTAATTCTACTTATAAACCATTGTTAAAAAGAGCTTTTTCAAACGTTTTAGTAATACAGAGGAGAAAAATGAAATCTCAACAACAAGAAGAAATTAGTTTTGAGGAATTAAATTTAGGCACATTATTTGTCTGGGTGGCTTTTTTGTTTGATTTTTAAGTTTCAAGATAAGAGGTATGCGCGAGAATAGCCATTTTAAGTGTGAAGTTTTTTTTTTCTTTTATATTTCTCACTCATTTTCAAAATTCCTGTTCTATCTGAAAGCTTTTTGTTTCTCTTTGTAACACGAATTATATCCAAGTGTGAAGATAACTGAAGAAAATAGAGACACACTTAGAGCTAATGCTAAAGCAGTGAAGTATCTTTGAGTTTTGGGCAACTTAGGATCGATTTTCATCTGTTCCCAAAGATGGAAGTTAATTTTCAGAGACATCACACTTGTTCCAATGGCGAGGCGAAAGTTGCTATTAAAGCCTAGTGTTGAAAGCAACCATCAGAATAATTCTTCCCCGAGAAATTTTTTTCGAATAGTCTCCCGTTGGCAAAAGTGAAGGCGACTATGCCAATAAGTGAAGAGTGTATTATAAAGAGGACATTTGTAAACTTCAGGAATGATAAGAATTATGAAAATCGGGTAAAAAAGTTTTATGTCTTAGGAGGTATTAATTTTCAATTATGTCTCTCATTTACGTTTTTGAAAAATTGCTTTGACAATAAGATTTCTCAAGTCTTTTTCAAAACATCAAGTTTATTTTGCAAATGACGAATTAAAAGATGTCGATACCTTATACTTACTTTGGGGAAAGAAATACATTAAATATTCTTTTTGATTCACGTGTACTCAGAATTATATTACGCGTATAGCTAGGATGTATACAGCTTGACAGAATATATTTACTTAACACCACAATTGGCAAGGGGTTAACGCAAACACGTTGGCAAATAGTTAAATAGTCTTACGTTATTCGTAATGGAAACAAAATTGTTCAACATTGATGATTTTGACAAGGCGAACTCATTTTCAAACAAAATACATTGTAGCATATTGAAACAGAAGTGATAAAAATGAATATTGCGTATTGTCAGGAAACAACAAATAAACATGTTTGTTCTATAATAATTAAAAAAAAAAAAAAAAAAAAAAAAAAAAGAGCAAATAATGGATCCATCTTTCTTTTGAACTTGAAGAAAATATTACTAAATATTCGTCTGTTACGTGTCAAGTTTATGTTTATAGATGTAGAGGCCTAATAAATGGATGTAAATTACATGGCATGTAATTAATACATTTATTTCTTTCAGTATTTTGTACCCACGTGCTGCAATAAATGTGTTAACACAAATAATAACTTATTAAAAATATAGGATAAGAATTCAGAATTAGTTTCCTACAATAAATTAACTCAGAGGTATTTAGAGTCTGCTTGAATAAAATATAAGCTTGATTGGACATAAACATATATATTTGAGTCAAGCTCTTTACTTATAACTAATCAAAATATATTCAAACACTGCTCTTAGTTTTTGGCCCTTTGAAAAAAAGTATAAACTACACAAGTTTCCATTTCGTGAATTATTCAATCAACTCCTTGCTAGTAACAGCTTGTGACGGAATCCCATTACCCGTCTCGTCTGTCAACTTCAAGTTTACTTCGATCAAAAATCTAAATTTTATCTTGTTCAAGCACAGACAAATTAATTAAAATAGTCAATAAAACCAAAATATCTTTCATAAATCCTCAAATAAGGGGGATGCTCCCTGCAGTTATGTTCCTATCCACGAATGCTAAAAACTTCTATTATCTATCAAAGAACACGCTTACTGGACTATGATGCGAGTGTCTCCTTTAAATGTTCAATCCCTCTTCCAGAAATCTCACCAAATCAACAAAACATGCCAGAATACTTCCACCTACATCATACTAATATTAAGAATCCTCATACATTCTTCTTATTACAATAACATTATTCGTTTCAGTTCAATTCTTGTCGCTTTTAGAAAATTTGATTACCTCTATTCACTCCATTTCTAAGACTTACCTCATCTGCATCATTCCGCTTCATTTGATTTGGAAGCAGTAGAGAACTTAAATATAAAATCAGAAAGAGATCTCAGATTTTAGTCAAAGGGAAAATTCACGAATACCCTATGTTATAAGCTTTTAACTTTAATATTGCGAAACCTTACTAATTGGACAAAAGTAGATTTATTTATTTTCATTTAACGCAATAAGAAAGACTAAGCAAATGATTTTAATATAGTATAAGCAGAATAAAGTTAATCAAGAGCTTAATTTCCTTATAAGCCAATCCAGAAAATGAAAATACCAACATGGGGCAGGTACACTCAAGGAAATAGGAAAAAATTGCGTCATCCCGGGGCGTAAGTCAGCCTGTTGCAAAGATGTTGAGGTACTCAAACTTTTATCTTCCATTTGAGGGGATGTAGTAATTCGGTGGTTTTTATCCCGGTCATTAATCCCTACATTTCTTTAATTACCTTTCCTCTATTTAAAATTC
>BMAW01028255.1:1376127-1401436 GCA_019974015.1 Nephila pilipes | reverse complement strand
AGTGTTATTGATGACGGACCTCGTAATTTTGAACCTGGGTCAAGGGATGGCATCTGAGCTGGTACTCCCCTCTCCTAACTTCCACTCCCCGCCAAAGGAAGGACTGTGAACTTCTACAGATTTAAATAGCTTCAGTCCCGGCAGCGCGACGGGTTTTTAGGGGCATCTAGGCTTGTACCTACGACTTGAAGTACACTGTCTGCCGCAAATCCACGACCATGACCACTGGGCTGCCGCGGCCGTAAATTGTCACAAGAGTTGTTACAAATGTAAGAATAATGGCCTCGGAGGCATTACTTTCAATTAATTCTCGTACATTAAACAGAGCAAAGGCTCAAAATTCTTACTTTTTTTTCATGTGGAAGTTATGAGATGTGAGATAAATAGCTCAGATATCATACTTTTAACTGAACTGATTCAAAATTATAAGATTCGTTTCAAATTTCCTTCGTGTTACTCTAATGCGATGTCGTGAGAAAACAAAACAAAAAAAAGCAAAAAAGCACTTATAAGTACTCACTCAAAAACATTTGTATTTATTTTTTTGAAATGAAAATTATATTACAGGAAAACCATTTAAGTTGTTAATTATTTATTGGAAACATTTTACGCATAGATTATTATATTTATGCATTTGATAAATTCTTTAATTGGATGTTTGAAAGTAAACATCCTCAATGAAAGCAAATAGTGACCGTACAGTAGACCAAAAGTTTTGTATAAATAACTTCTGAGGAAAAATTATCAATAAGCATATTTTACACAGACGATATTTAATTAATAATTCAGAAGGAAAAGTTCCGCATGAGGGGTCTTTTTTTGTTAGCAGTTTAAATTATATTTCATTCAGAAAACTCTCTGGAGAGATCTTACTTTATTGTGCCATTAATTACGTGATGGATACTCTACGTTAGTTGAAAAACACGCTGGATTTTTATGAGTCTCAAAATCCCCGTTAACAGTCTTAGTCTAGAGATGTTGCCACATTCCAAAAGTAAATAGCAGAACTTAGTTTCCAATCAATATATTGAGGCCTGTATTATAGTTTACAAGAGACGTAGTTCTGGCCTTTGAGGATCAGTTAGATATGGAAGAAGGTAAATAGTAACATTTCTTCTTTGTTGCAAATACGTCACGTTTCAATGAGTTCAGTAAAATTGTAGATAATAATAAAAATTTCTGTCGAGTGGAAACGATATAAAGGATATAGATACGAATTTATTACGTCTAGTGATGAAAAATAAGTAGATTTAAGGTTATTATGATCTGTTCAATGTTCTGCTGGAATTATTGCTAAAAGTTGTCGTAATGGAATTTTAAAAATAGTTTAGTTATTAAATGAGAAAAATAAATTTAAGTTATTTCAATTAAGGCTATCAAGGAAGTTGCAAGTTCATGAAAAATTCAAGACGTAATATGTTTAAGTAGCTATTTCATGACTTGTTACATTCAACGTATAAAATTCAGATTTTTCATTTATCTTTACATATAAATAGATTAGTACACTGTATACTACATATTATATAAAATTTACTCTTTTATATTATTTCTGAAATAATATATTCTCTTCTGTAACCATTATCTGTTAGTTCCTAAATATATTCAAATTAGTACCTTGAATATTTCAGTATCTAAATCATCCGCTCTAAAACACTTCTCAAAATCTTAGTGGTAAAGAAAGTGTTTCTATTTATTGCTGCAAGTAATGCATAACTTCATGAGAACTTGATATACATAAAGAATTGGAGCTAAGAAAACTTTTTCACTGGTAAAAAATAATTTTTTATTAAATTAACTGCAAAGAGACAATAACAAGAAATTAAATTGATATGTTTAATCTCCAATGTAATCTTTTATTATGATAATGCAGATCCCATATAATCATACCCAAATTTATTAAGTTACAAACAATTACCATAGAAAATTTAAATGATTATATTATTTTTTCACATAAAGGTTCTCGTCTATCAACCTTTTTTATTTCGTGAACGTCTCAAAAAGCAGACTGTTAATATTATGGAATTTTCATTTTTCTTTTAAAATCTAAGCTATTGCATTTATTTCAATGTTAAAGCAAGTACGCTTCAAGAGAAAAAAAAATTTAAATTGTGGGCATTTTTTTCTCGATTTTTAAAAGTATTTTTATTTGTAAAAACATCATTTTTACTTCATGACAATTTACAACACGGTTTCACTTTAACAAGATAGGTTAAATTGTGAGAATCTTCGTATTACACTACAATTGTAACACTGTTTACCTCTAACACGATTAAAAAAAATTCAAATACCTTTGTACAACACTGTGCTCCTACAGCACTAGAATTTTGCTTAACAAACTAAATTACCTTAAATTAATGACAGAAAGCAATACTGGACTACTGTGGTTGTCACTGAACAGATCTTTTGACGCTTGTTTTGATGTTTTTGATATAGCTCAGGCATATTAAAACATATCTCAAAAAAGTATTAAAATTATTTTTTATCTCACCATCACAAAATGAAAACAAAGATTGAGAAATGAGAACCAACAAATAAATCTTTTTCTTAAATTACATTCGTTTTGGTCACACATCTGTGAAAGGTTGTGACAATGGTTTTACATGAAAATGTAAAAAAAAAAAAAAAAAATACTTAAAATAATTAAAATAAGAAAGTGTGAAGTGATATCGTCGTATCATATCGATCTATTGCAAAATGCCATATCAGTCGAAGACCCCAGGGCAGAAGGCCCTTTGATGTTTCCTTTTACTTCCGTGGCCTGGAGATAAAAGTATCAGAAGTGGTTGGTTGGCAGTCTGCATCGAACCAAGATGTGTTAGAGAATGACTTTTCGTCTTTGAGACTCATTTTTGGAAATTAATTTTCAGTCCCAAGTCATGTGTGATAAAAATGAAAAGAAACATTTACGAGGAAATATATTTCTATAGAAGTAAAGTTTCAAACTTGTATAGTCTCCTAAAAGCGAAAAGGTGTATCACATTAGAAAAAGTCTTATTTAAATGAATCGATAGTCCTGATTATTAAGAAAAATAAAAAGAAGAAGAAGAAAGCAGCTGCTGCAGGATCTTTGATATAAAAAGCATGCAACTCGTCCCTAGTCGCCAATAACTAAGAAAATGAAAAGGCAATGAGTGTTTGGATTAACGATAGCTGTTAAAAAATGTTTCCATTGGATGGCAATATGATTCTTCAAAAAACACTTAAAATTTACAAACACCTTATAGAACATGGGGAATACTCTATCAACCCAGATTTTATGGCAAGTAAAAGTTGGTCCGAAAAATTGAAAAAGCTTTTAGCTAATCATAAAATAAAAATTCAGGAAGAATATGTGTCAGATGACCATGAAGCTGCCAGGACCTATCTAGGGGAAAAAATCAAAACTTTTTAGAAGAGCCAGGTTACACAGAAGATTAAGTTTTAAATATCGATGAAACTAAACTTAAGTGGGAAAAAATACCCAACAAAATTTTTGTACCGAAATAAGAAAAAAAAACTGCCCCCGGATTTAGGGAGTCTAGAGATCGTAACTATAACGCTGCTTTTGGGCAGTTAAGTGAAGGGGAATTTATGGCCAACATCTTGAAGTTATTTCAATCTTTTTTAGGTGTAAATAAAAACACTTTACTAGTATATTGGGAAGCAAATCCAAGAGCTTGGGTATTTGAAAATTTATTTCAAAATTAATTTTAAGACTGTTATGGGCCAATGTTAAAAACTATTTAATGAAGAAAAATCTGAGTTCCAAGCCTCTATTACTATTAGATCATATCAGCCACAAGATTTGAGTCATCCCAACGTCAAAATAGTGTTCCTAGCACCCAAAACTACTTCGTTGCTTCCACCACTGGATCAAGGTATTATTTATACCTTTAAAACTTATTACAAAAGAAGAGCATTACTGCGTATTATTGACGCAACCAATTCAAAACCAATTAGTGTAAGCGTTGCATCGACATCATATCTTTGTCTCTGAAAACACTAAGAACATCAATGTTAAATGCATGCTGCATGATCATTTGAAAAAGAAAAACGTGCTTGAATCGTCAGGAAATTATATTGGTTGCTTATTAGAAGTTACTAAATCGATCGAGGGTGAATGTTTTGTGGATGTGGTTATAGAGGACTTTGAGATTTATTAGCGGAAGGAAAAGTTGACGAAGAGGTTTTATTGAAAATAGCAACCGAAGTAGTAAATCAAATTGATTATGAGGACAGATTGACTGTTAAATTAATAACTCAATTATTGATGAAGATTGTTAAATTAATAATTCAACATTAAAAAATTACGAGAAGGACTTATCTTAGCTGAAAACATTGAATCATTTTTCTTCCATTCTGTCACTACCACCCAAAAATGCCGAAAATTCAAAAAAAAAAGAGGAAGGTGCAAAATTGTCTGTCTCTATACCATGAAATCCATAATGACCTCGTAAGAAAACAAATGAAAATTAAAAATTTTCAAAGAGGATAGAAGGTGCAAAATATCTAATTCAAGAAAAAGGTTTTGAAAGTGAAGGGGATATCGTTCAACCTGAAAAGTACTTTGGTGCAGAAAAAATTTAATAAATTGAAGTGATATTAAATGAAAATAATTGTTTTTGTTTCCTTTTGTTTTGTGTTATACATACACTTATACTTTTAATTGCTTTAACGAATGGATACCTATATTTTAATTAGTCGTTTGTGATATTTCAGATGCTTAAATTATTTTCAAAGGTATGAAAAGAAGTGTAATTCCATAGAAGCCTTAATTGCTTTATTTCACGTTATTGTAATGAAATAAATAAAATAGTAATATGGAAAATAAAGTTTCCATAGTTCTAACATTACAAGTATAAATTCAAAACATCCAAAATAGCAGAAACATACTTTAATTAGAATATATTTTTACTTCAGTTTTATGCTCTTTTCATATTTGGAAAGCTCTGAAATTTTTCGTTTACTTTTACAATTTTTTTCTTATAGAGGCTGTTAGAGTAATATGCATAGGTGAACTTTAATTAAAGCTTTTTTTTTCACCAATACCGATGACATTTGACATTTATTATGAATACATTTATTTTCTTGATAAGATTATTTCTTATAACATTTCCGTTATGGTTTATAAATGAAATAATTGATTGTAATTGGATAAATGTTAAAAGGTTGAAATCCTTATAAGCGAAATAATCTTATTCTGATATAAATGTCAATGCGTAAAACATCTAAATGCTCAGGAATGGCTTAAAAGGAGAAAAACCTTTAAGTGCGTGGGTGTAGCACAAATGAATGAAAAGCTTTGTTTTAAAAAATAATTTTTTGTAATAACCATTCAATAAGGATTTATTACAGGTGATGCGTAGCAATTAACAGGATTTTCGATGAATTTCTGCTTTCAACTATTTTTAAAAGTCATTTAAATACTTTTTAAATGGATGAAAAACCACAAATTGAACCCTGAAACAAGCAAAAGAAATTTCATAGAAACCTTAAAGCTGTCCTTTTTTCAGAACTATCCTCAATATGACTTAGGAAATAAAAATAAGAAAAAGGTTAATGTGATTATATTCAAAATTAACTGAAAAATATCTGAATTTATATTTTTTTATTATTTATTATTAGTTTTTTTATATTTTTTTAAATTATGTATTTAATTTTTTTTTATTTTTAATTACTTCATTTCTTTAATTTTTCTTAATATTAAATTTGTTTATTATTTTATTGTTTGTATTTTTAATTCCATTATTTTTTTAGTTTTTACTTCTTTTAAACATTTTTATTAATTTGTTATTTTTCTTTACTTATTCATTTTCCTCTTCTAATTTTTGTAATTATAATTTGTTATATTATTTCATTTTTATTCATTTATTTATTTTTAAATTAATTTAATTTTACTACTAAATGCTATCAACTAGAAAATTTTCTTTTTAGATTTAGTTATGAATTAGTTTGATAGATTACTTTACTTAATTTTCACTCTTTGCTTTTTGAAATTTAATCATGAATTATTTACGTCTCTTTTTTTTAATTCCGATGTTGTAATATTATTAATTCTAATTTTTGTTTTAATATTACTAGTAAGTTGTATTAAAACAAAACAACTTACAAGTAATAGGTTGTTTTGTTTTTCTTACTGATTATTTCTAGAGTTTTATGTTGTTATTATGGCATCATTTAAAAATTGTTTCTTCACATAGGAAGATGGTATAGTGTGTTGATACAAGCCGATATCTGACTCGTTTTACAAGCTTTTTTAAGTATTTTATGACGTGAAATAAAACATTTATAGGTCTAAATATGAGTAAATCCTTTTTCAAAATTTATTGTTTCAGCTATATAAATTTCTAAATTTGTTTTCACTTCTTTGTATTCCTGTATGCTACATCAATACATGTCCCGTGTTATACTTCGAAAATTTTTGATTCTCCTCTTAAGTGTTTTGATTGTTTATTTTTTGATTTTAGTTTTTAAAGATTTTGAGTTATTGTGTCTTTTTGTTTTTAATTTCATTTTTTGGATTTTAAGTTCCAGATATTTTTCCAATTTATATATTTGGAGTTATAGCCATTTTTGATACTACATTTTGTTAATTTAGACTGTTCAATAGTGTAATTCTAAATTTAAACAACTAACTATGTTCATCAACAAAATTCATGTTTTTTAAATTCGTCATATACGGTTTATTTTCCTACTATATATATATATATATATATATATATATATATATGTGTGTGTGTGTGTGTGTGTGAGAGAGAGAGAGAGAGAGAGAGAGAGAGAGAGCGTCAAATTTCATTATCCTTAGATTACAAAACAAGTAAGCAGAACTTGTTGTTTGCGTTTATTTAATCTGACGCAGAGGAACACCCTTTAACAAGGAATGCCATTACGCAGCTATCGGAAACAATATGTGCAATTGTTAAGAGTAGAAGAGGAGAAGAATCACAGGAATGAGGGAAATCGGGTGGTCAGCTCAGTGAGTAGCACGTCACCTAAGCCGTTCTGACTTTACTGTGAGAAAGTATTGGGAGAGTGGACAAGAAAGAAGTCTGCTACACTGTGACCAGACTAAAAATGCTCTAGACATACCAATAGCCGAGAAGGCCGTCACATCATGCGACACGCTCTCATAGCGCCAACCGTCTCCCATTGTCCACCATCCATATACAGGCAGCACCCTCACTACTGGCCTCTGTGACAGTCCGTACCATAGCAAGGTGCCTGGCTAAAGGATAGTTGCTATGCCTATGGTGCCTGGCTAAGGGACTGGGCTATCATGCGGCCCATTACATGTACTACCATCCGCATCCACTCACCAGTTGAATGGAATCAGGCGACGAAACGAGATTCACTTTTGGCAGTGATGACAATTGTGTACGCGTGTGGAGGCTCCATGGTGAACGTCACAATCCTGCCTTCTCTGTAAAATGGTACACCGCTCCCATAACTAATGTGATGGTATGAGGTACCATCGCATACGATACACGGTCACCTTCCAATATTAATCCACGCCACCATGACAGCCCAAAGGGACGTTCGTTACATTCTTCAGCATGTAAGTATATTCATAGCAGGCTCCCAGGAGCCCCTTTACAACAGGGCAATGGTCATCCCAAACACAGCAAGGATTCCACAGGACTACCTCGCCTACCTTTCCACTCTTTACTATCTTGCTAGGAATCCCAGATTTATCATCGATGGAGCATATCTGGAATCACTTAGGACTGCAAGTTGGGCAACCTACGAGTTTGTTTGAATTAAAGGCGCTTTCATAGCAACTGTGTAACGAGATGTTTCAGGACATTATTTGGGATTTGTATGTCTCAATGTCCGACTGTATCATATACGTTCATTCTAAAGGTGGCCCAATAGGGTACTATAACCTCCCTTCATTTGAAAATTTTTCCATAGTAAATTATTATTTTGCTTTGATTTTGTAATCACTTATATGCATCAACATTGTATTTACGTATGTAAAATTTTGTTTTATCCTGACAACTCTTTCTTGGTGAGCAAATATATATATATATATATATATATATATATATATATATTCATCGCTTAAGTTCCTTTTCTTTAGCCCATCGACTGTTAGTGCCGACAAAGAACATGCATGAAAGGAAATGCCTCTCTTTTCCCAGCTGAAGAGGAGAGAAAGTGCTTGAGAGTGAATTATATAATTTTGAAACCTAGGACGAGTGGTTATTTTTCAATCTGTCAGCATTGATGAGAAAGATATAAATCCTTTTTGAAGTTAAACAAACTTTCAAATATGATTAAATATCCCATTTATAAATGATCTTTGTGTGTTTAAATGTTGACGAATTAAATTAAATTAAAATATTTATTCTAAAGACTTAGCTTTGTTTTCAAGAGGTATACAGTCCACGAATTTTGTTCACTCCTGCAGAGAAAGGTTAGTGTACGCGGTTTGTAATTGAAAGTTTAAAGGATCGAAAAGTAGCAGTGACGGACTATTTTTTGTTTTTCAAATCAATAGAAGGGTTGAAATTATTTTGTATTGTCCATGAATTATTACATTTTCGCTTGATCATTCATATTCATTGTTGCGTAAGCGGAATTTGACTCTGTACCTATATTGTAACTTTATGTGTTTAGAAATTTGTATATTTTGAAAAAGAGTTGTATTAAATCATCATGGTTTTATTGCGTTGGCTGGAATTATTCTTCAAATGTTTCGAATACTTTTTATTTGATTTGATTTCCCATAAAGTTAATAGACATAAACGCTGTAGCAATAAATTTCATTTTCCTTCCGGAGCATCCATAAAAGATATGCATAAGATAATTCATCACTCCGAATAAAATAGACACAATAGTCAAAAAGTATGAAAATTCTAATGGTTCTTTTTTTTTAAAAAAAAACTGAAGAGTTTTATAAAGGTTAATAACTACTTTTTCGATGCTGAAATTTATTTGTTAAATAAACTTTGTTACGAATTTGTGGTGGGATTAAAAATGCTTTCAAAATTTAAAAAATATTACCGAATAGAAACGAAATACACATTATGAGAAAAAGAAAACTCAAATGTTTTTTTTACGTAAGTGTTGATGTTTATTGAAATGTGTCTGATTTACCTGTAAAACCCGTAGTTCTCAAACCAAGCGATGCTAGCGACGAAGAATCAAACAGTTTGGGTTTACGTAACTGTGTCAATATTTCTGTCATTAATTGTGTTGTTAGTCAGAGTGAGACGGACAATGAAATTCAGTGTGCTGAGTTAGATAATTCAAAGGGTTACAGATTATGGACGTTGATGCGAGTCGTACTGAAAAAAAAAAAAATAAAACTTCATCGAGACTCTTGTGATGGAACGTCGTTAGTGGTCAATGAGAGAAGTACTGCATTTATCATAGACGAATACGAAAGCTTCTGAGGGAAAGGTACATCATTCTTGTGAAGCTTATCACAGAAATTCTTCATGAAAAAGAGGCGATACAAGTGAAATTCAAGATAATCGGAGTACCAGAGGTGAGCATTCAAATGATGTTGACGAAAAACAATGTAAAATCACGGAAGGTCGGAGCTCAAGAGGTGTTACGCATGGGAGACTGGAAAAGGACCGTGAAGGAAAAGCGAGAGGTGAAGTTCCTCCTAAACCATGTAAACTGCAATGATAAAAAAAAAAGAGGAAACTTTATGATAGTAAGAAAGTGACAGGATGACACAAGAGGACCACACAATTACCTACCATCGGACGAATCCAATTTAGAGGAGAAAAGCCACTTTAAACCAGATGTTTCCAACAGCATTAGCAATGCTTAAATCTGTAGAAAGAAATGAAGTTTGAAGCCACAACAGGAGACCTTTCGAACGGACATCGCAATCATTGAAAATTGGCTAAAGGGTTGGCCATGTTGAGGGTCTGTCCTGTACTTCACTTTATGCCTCTCCTTTTGTTTTTCCTTTGCTGTTTAATTTATTCCCCTCTTTTCTTTTTCTTTTTATAATTCCATATCAAGGAACATCCAATCTGCGCAGTCGCTGAAGCTGCAGGATGACAGAGGTAAACTTCGATTCTAGTATTAGGAGATATTCTCAAACCGCCTTTCTTTCTCCTGTCTGGAAGTTAATGTCCTTGAATAGCAGATGTAAAGGATTGCTTTTATTAATGTCACACTAGAAGTAACAAGAGGGCTATTGGCAACAGACCTCGTAATTTTGAACCTTGGTCGATTGAGATTGAGGAATTGAGCTACCACCTTATTTCCTAATGTATTACTTTCCTCCCCTTGTAAGGGAAGAAAGAAGTTTGGAGAGAGGTCGGATAAAATTTCAAGAACCGGAGACGAGTGGGCGTTTTTCAAACGTTAAGGGAAAGACATGAGCTCCTTTTGTAGTTTTTATGCGAATCTTGGGACAGAGATGAACATCTCTTTGTAAATGACCTTTGTATATTTAAATATTGACAAATTAAACTTAACTTATCTATAAGTCTCATATTTATTTACAGGAGATGTACAGTCCCCCTCCCCCATATATATATATATATATATATATATATATATATATATGTGTGTGTGTGTGTGTGTGTGTGGATGTACATATATGTGGGTGGGTGTTTTAAATAACAAAATTTCACGAATGTGCTACAATTTCATGGATAACTGCAGAAATATTTTGTGATGTTAGAAATAATTTTTTTAAACGGAATACAGATTGTTATGCAAAAGTACGCTATAAAGCTCAATTGAGCATGCTTTTTATCTGTAAAACTCTGCTCTTAGATCAAGCATTCATACCTTCCAAAAACAAAAATTACATTTCATTTCGAATGATTTTTGATTTGACAAAACCATTGTGATCTCTGGTTGACAGAATTGTTGCATTCCTCAACAAATTCTATCAATCAGAAATACATAAAACTGACTTCTATGTTACATTACATAATCATAAATATGCATATCACTCCATCTGCAAACAAAATGTTTTCCTGGAATAACTACCATAAAAAAAAAATTCTTGGTTCATTTTATTTATGATCCGGAAAACGTTCCAGTTCCAAATTTTACAACGGATATTAAAGAACGGATCGATATTTTTTCTTTTTGACATGATTCAATATACGAAATAAGAACAGATCTCTCCTTTTTGAATATGAATGCAGTCGTGGTACTAGCACGATAGCTCATTGAAAGTATCAGATATATTATTATAGGTATATGTAGCTTTAGGTAGTAAAACCTTATTGAAATTCGGCTATTTAGTCCATAAAAACTATAGCACTGAGTACAGTTATTTAATCGGATCATAACAATTATTTTTAATGAAATATAGGTATATTTATATATTCTTTGTTTAATATTTTTTTGTTGATTGTCTTGTGTGCATTTATTTGAATCAACGTAAAATTCATGCAGAGATTTTTAGTAAGTGGATGTATATAATAAAATGAAAATCATTTTAAAGAAAAACATTGAATTCAATACCAGTTTATGATGATACAGGATGATAGAGGCATCAAGTAAAGAGATAATTGCTTCAAGAAAAATAAAAAAAAATTTGAACATTTAAAGATATTTTCATGTTTTCTTCTCCAGTTTGAAAATGGGTAAATTTCCGTCTACTTGAATCTTGCAGTGACGGTAAGTAAATACATTGATAGAGTATAATGATTTTTCAGTGTCTTTAAAGAGATAGATATATTCACGTAATTACAAATAAATTGTCGACATACATTATAAAACAAAGCAAAAAAGAGCTTTATTATTAAATCATTCTATCAAGCCCAATTCTTTCAAGCCCAAATACTTATTTCGCCATCCTTGAAACCTATTCAAAAATAAAAATTTTGAACAAGCAATTATGGAAGATCTTTTGACTCACTCACGATATAGCAGACAAATTCCTGATGGGACCCTTACTTTTAAGGATGATAGAGGTATCCAAGCCATCATTTGTAGACTTACTAGAGGACAAACCAGGAATAGATTCTTACATTTGACAAGGGGGCGAAAGCCTTTCCGACCTGCATCAATATTTCTCAAGCATCTTTTAAATTTTGGGGGACTTGAATGAGGAGATATAATTACTTAACTTCATCTATCCTATAATTTTTTTGAAGATTTTGATCTCATGAACTGGTTTAAGTTATCGATTATAAATGGAATTAGTCACAACAATAATATTGCAGAAGATGAAATAAAGGATATGTAATTTATACGGATAAAAAAGGATTGACTGAAACATGAATTTGAAATAAAATAAATTGGGATATTCTTCCTATAAATACTTTAAAGTAGTTAAAATATAATTAAAATATAAAAGCTAGAATTTAATCCAGTAAACACAAGTCCTTAAGTGTCTCTATTAAATCAATTTTCAAACGTATCAACCTAAAAATCAAATATAGATTTCGATTATAGGCTGATTTACTTTTTCTGATTTCTTCTAAATACAAAATCTATTTAGATGGAATACTACGTTTCAGCATTTATCTTGTTCAATTTAATATACTACTGTAAAGAAAAGTTCTAATTATATAAGATACTTTAATAAAATATTTTCTGTTGATTTGAACGTTTCCGGTTGTCTACTTCTGCCAGGCACGCACACAAAATTGACTGATTGTCATGTGTACAAACTGTCACTTTTTTTATACTTCTTTAGTAAATATATGTATTCATAGATTTTTTTTTATATTATTTGTTGGCAGAATAAGATTGGTACATTGGATTGTAAGCTATTACAAATAGCGCAGCAAGCGCTGACGTAACTATTTTTGATGAATGTAACTGGGAAAAACAGTGGAATCCATCAAAGGAAGCAGTCACGTAGAGAGAGAAAGCAGCTTATATCAAAAGAGAAAAGTATGATTGCTTAGAAATTGTTATTTTAATTTTATTTCATTATAAAATCTCTTTCCAATTCTGCATTTGAAAATTGGAATCAATAATAAATACAACAGGCTCATGTATATTTCAATTAAATTGTTACTTAGATTAGCAATATTGTCACATTTCTTTAACATTGATACATTGGTACATTTCATTCATCCTTGGTTTTCAATAAGATTTCAAATTTAATTTTTATGTTACGGTGTTTATTCTAGGAAATACAAATGATTTAGGAAAGTAATAAAATTTTCTTTCATCATATCTATCTGTAAGAGACATACTATTCAAATATAAGTAATTAAAATATAAACTATGATTTTCCATCAGATGTGATAGTACATTCTTCAACATTTACTTACAAAATATTTACATACTCTCTTTACCTTAATGTTCGACTCTAATTAGTCCTTTAGCAATTCGTATAATTCATAAGTTATGAAAAAAAGTAATATCGTGAAATTTTTATACTTAATTTTCCGGATTCATATTTTCTATTCCAAGTTTACTATTTATAATATTAATCTTTTCTCGTATTTATGTACAGCTCATAGATTTTTCTTTAAGTTAATTTCAACATAAAAACTATTTGGAAACTATATCATAATGCACATTTTTATTTCCGTATTTCTATCAAATTGTTTTTTTTTTGTTTGGTTTTATTAACGTCGCACTAGAAACAACACGAAGGCTTTGGGGTCAGATCTCATTATTTTGAAATCTCTGTCAAGTGATGAAGGCGTCTATGAGCTGATACCTCCCTCTCCTAACTTCAGCACCACGCCAACAGGAGGAATTTGAGCCTCGAAAGATTTAACGTGCATTAGCTTCTTCTGCAAGGCAGGTCTTTAGTCGAGGTTCAAACCTATGACACGACGAAACCTGCCCTCCGCTAGTCCATGACTATGACAACTAGGCAACCGCTGTTTCTATAAAATTGCACTTAAGAAGTTGAAAATTTAGACGTAATGATATTTCTAAATTTAAGAACTGTTTCTAAGAACTAGCTGTTACATTAATAATCCACTCTGAATCGACTTTATTGAATTCATATAACATACAAAATATTGTACTATAAAAAAAAATTTGAAAATCGTATTATAATTTTTTTTTATGTAGTTGATAGCTGCCTAAATTTTAATTGTTTTAGTATTCTTTTAAAACTATCTATATTTTTAATGTTGTTATGAAAATATATTTTGTCTCACAATATTACAATTTTTGAATTTTTACTTTTGCAAGAATGATAAATGACAAAATATTTCAAAGAAGAGCTATAAAATCACCAACTGTTCTACGCATTTCACATACACACCACTTAAATTAAAAACATAATTTTTTAAAGTTAAGATTATTTACTTACTTTAATGAAATATGCATACATTTAATTTTAGAAAATAACTCATTATCGTATTTGGGAGTTAGATATACATAGTTACTGATGGTAATAACGGGATAATGTTACTTAGCTGCAAGATTCACCAGCTTTCACTTAAGTAAGTTTTTGTATCGTATAATGCCCATACAATTGCATATTTTTTATATACAGGGTGATTATAACTGAGCTTCCCTTATAAACGATATCCTGCAGCAACATTGAGGGAACGGATTGCCACCAAATTTGGTACATAGACAACGACGAGAAGCTATCAAAAAATTTCAAATAATAATAATAGATAAATAAATAATAATTTTTACTAAGTAGCATTTTGCGTGGAAAACTGGCGAATTCAAACAAGGAAATGAGCCACATGAAATGTATACACAATTTGAATAATTCAGAGTAAAATTTATAAGCAGTAAAATGTAGAACCGAGAAAAACATATAACGTCCATCTGTTCTAGAAGAATAAAAATGCGTGATTTTCATACATGAAAAGAAGAGGACCCCATGCAATTTCTTGAAGCTTATTTATAGAAAGGATATTTCGACTTTGGCCGACTTGAGGAACTTCATTTTATTTCATGTGCCTAACATCCCACTGGATAAGTTACGATATGCTATGAACACTCTATCCATCGCCCAGAAAACTAAAAAGTGCACGGAGGTGGCTGTATTGAGTAACTTTCGTTACATCATTATGAACACGATTAAAAACTTCCCTACTTGTAATTAACAAGTCATAATATGTACATGTTTCTGCAAACTAATTTGTTTTTTCCCACCTTGTATGATCACACTGTTATTTATTTCCCTACCATATAATGTAGTTCGATTATATGATGATCCCAAACTTGTCAATTAATGTTAAAACTGTTTATGTATTCCTTTCGGGCTATTTCCTTTTCTAAATATGTAATTTGTCCATCAAAATATCACCTAGTGAACATTTTTGAGCTAGCTATAGTCCATATACCAAATTGGTGGGCTATCAGTTCACTCGTTTTAGATGCAGAATGTTGTTTATAAAAAAGAAAGTTTAATTATAACATCCTGTAGATATTCATTGCAACTTCAAAATATGCAGTAGATTTGTGATCTGTTTTTTTTACTGTTGAATTAATATATTTTGAAAGATACGTATGTGGCGTTTAAAATAAAGTACCTAAAGTGTGCACCCTAAATCTAGAGATTTTTTCCCTAGCGTCGTATTCTAACAAACTTCTTTTTGCTTACTCTTACGATATTAGTTTTAATGGTAACCCTTAAAACAGTTTGGAGACTTATTTTACTTATTTTACCCAAAATGGTCAGCCTGCACACTATGCTTCATTTTGATCAAATATAGTTCCTACGGAAATATTTTTAGTTCTAAGTTCTTGTAATTTATTAACTACTAAGTTCTTGTAGTTGACATGATTACATTTTAAATATCCATACTAATAATGAGCGTATTTTTCATTTGTAATAATGATGGTACTGCCAGTATTTCAAAATTTCAGAGTTTCATTTAAATATCATTTTATTGAATAAACTCCCCCTAGATATTTCATAATTTCAAGTAGTTTAAATTGGTTTATTCAAATATTATATTATGTTTGAAAACCAAACTTTAAATGATCCTTAAAATTCTCTTTGAATTTCTCATTTTCTTGTTCTAATATTTTACAATGTCTCGAGATTATTTTCATTTTTAATACAAGTAAATAAACGATATAATTTCTAGTTTTATTTTTCACATCAAAATTAGAACTTTGAAAAAAAAATACTTTTATGCGTATACAATTACATTGAAGAAGAAGAAAGAAGATTTAAAAACACAATTCAAAACGCAATATCTGAATTTTTATGATATCAATTATAATTTCGGTCTTTAAATTGAGAAATGAAAAATCTATAAAAACATTATCTTTTTTAAGTTTCCATCATTTCATCATTCGTTAAATTAAGCAACATTTTAAATAAATGCTTAGATTACAGAGTTATTTTTGTAATCTAGTACACACACATCGATTCCTGGAATGGAGAAGCTCAATATCCTGGAAGAAGTTAAATTCTCTACATGGTCGCAAGGAAACCTTTTCATAAGAGACAAAGTTTAAAAAAATTAATCACTACCTTTTAATAATCAGGTTCTTTCCTCATTTTCTGAATTCAATCATATTGCGATTTTATCATTTGAAATTTCACAAGTGAAGTAACCTCGTGGTCCATTTTCAATTAAACTAGAGTAACTGTTTCAAATTTAAAATTGCATAAATCGGAACGACATTATTCAAGATTGTTGTCAGTTTACTTGCGTAATCTTTGAATTTGGAAAATAGATGAAAATATCTAAAACACCTGTTATGTAAACTGATGATGTATGGATTGTGAATCCATATTTTCTTGTGATATCAGAATTAATTTCAAATAAGTACAAATCATAGCTAGCTTTCTAATACTATCAATTCGTGGAATACTGGCATGGAAGTTTTTGAGTATTTATTAACCAAGCAAAGTTTAGGAGGTCCTTCAGTTTTGAAATTTATCACTTAGAAATTATCCAAAATGATCCGAGATATTCAGCAGCAATTAGACGATTTTACCAAAACTATTCTAATTTGACTTTCATTATCGTACAAGCAAATTTCACTCACACTGATACAAATTTTGAATGACCCTAAAAATGCAACATCACTCTTTTCAATAGGTGACTATTATGGTTATAGTACGAGTAGCTGATAAGAAATAAAAGATCTTTGCAAATTATAAAATATGAATTTTTTCCATTTCTCTAAATTCTTAGTTTTTAATTAAAATATTTTATTATTAATCTAGAAGATTAGTTAAGAGTCATTGATTTAAGATATCTACATACTTGCACAAATTGAATGAGAAATTCTTAATATTTCTATTTTATGCTGAAAAATGCAAAGATATAAATAATACAGAAAAACAGTTTTAAGTAAGAGATAAACATGTATGCCGTAGGGTAACAAAATAAACTATCTACTCTTACAATGAATAAGGGAAAATCCAATATTTTTGTTTATATTTAAACATAAGAGAAAATAAAACGTAAAATTCGTGGGTGGCTTACGACAGAAATATATTCACCATAATAGGGACATCAAGAAGAACCAAGTGCAACGATTTGTTTCCCGAGTATTATTTTAGAGGAAAATACGAAGAAGATAGAACAACAAATATACGATAGATCTGATTGTTCTTCAATTACCAGTCATGTTATTTAAGAAAAAAACGATGGGCAATAAATGTCTTCTGGCAATCCGATTAAGGGTACAGAAATTACAGCTAGATTATTTTTTTCGTTCATGAATTGCTTGTTCGATTGATAGTGCAATTATTACAATTATCGTAAATGCGTACAGAATAAGATGGACTATTCTGGTTATGTCTGTACATTATGGTGGAGACAAAACACGACATCCTACGATTGGTTTCCAAAAAAAAAAAAACTTACCTAGAGTAAAAATTCATATTCTTTTTATCTAAGAATTATTTACGAAAGAGATCAGAAAAGATGTGTCTGATAAGGAAAGTGACATTATTGCATATAAAAGATTACAAATGAAATACTAAAAAAAACAACAAATAATAATTTAAAACAAAAAGTAAATTTGCTTTGAAACCAATAAATATACTCTTCATTAAATATGAACCAAAAAAGCAGTTATTTTATTTATACGAGAGTGGTTTAAAAAGTACTTGTATTAGGCATGAAAATTAGGAATAAGAAATGGGAATAGGTTAACTCATTGTTTTATGTTCCAATTTTCACTTTCCATTTTTGTAAGAAATCCATAAGTAAAACGCCCATTGCATCGCAATTTCGCATCCAACATCCCAGGTTTCGCAACAAACCCTATAACTTTTCTGCCAAATGAGACTGCTTTTCCCTTCTTCGGAGCAGATTCACCGGAATAAAATAATTGTTCAGATTGTTGCTTTGGTTTTATTGTATAATTGTAAATCAGGTCTTATCGACGTTGATAAATAGACGAAAATTAAAAGACGCCAACAGCACAATGCAGGAGTGATCAAATTTTGATGTGACTGTAAATAGCGGCCGAATAAAAATCAACCTTTGAATCAGTGCGAAATTTATTTTAGACTGTTTACCAGAGGAGGACACACACTTATAACACCAACGTGTCTTAGCACCGCCATCTATCTTCAAAAGCAAGTACTTTCTGAATCACTTTTATAAATAATAATAAAAGTTATCATTCGTAAATGGTATATATGCATATATTAATAGTATGCCTCATAATATACAAGAAGGAAGATACATCATATTCTCTTTTCCTCCGCTTCCTCCTCTTAACCCTATTCGACTTGAGAGACATATTACCTGATAAGAAACCCAAACTATCCTACGTATCTTTGGTGTTTGATTTCTTATGAAACGTTATTTACGTACTGATCAACTGGTTGCGTTTAAGTGCACATCTAAAGTAAATTGAGATAATATAAATTGAATAAAGTAATTAGTAGATTTTGTTTCATTTTTAAATAGCAAAAGCAGTTTAGAAGAATAGCATTATTTTCCAACAGCATTAACATACAAAATGAAATAGCTGAAATATTGATTTACATTTTTTCATTTATTAAAATAAATTAATCAGGTTAACAAACATTGAATAAATTAGCAACCATTTTCAAATTTTCCACATAAGACTGCCGCATTATATATCAGATTCATTTCATTGCCATATAAATTTGTGCTCCAAGAAATAGTTATGTTAGAATAAAATGAAATTTTATATACGTAAGTACAACTTTGATCTGATTGTAAAATGATCATATATAATAGGAACAATTGCACAGATTTAGAGGCTTTAGTAATCTGTTGACCCACATCTAATTTGAATGCATTTTATGATACGGTCGGGCATTGAGGCATACAATTCACGTATGATGTCCTGGGACATCTCGTTCCACAGTTGCTGTAAACACGCCTTTAATTCTACAATCTCATCGACTGTCCAACTTACTACCCTAAATGATCTCAGATATACTCGAACGGTGACAAATCTGGGGATCGAGAAAGCCCGAGAAGAGTGGAAATGTAGTTCTGTGAAACCCTTGCTGTGTGTGGGTTAACTTTGTCCTGTTGAAAAATAACTTCTGGGATCCCTTCTATGATTGGAAACAAACGCAGCTGAAGAATGTCGCGAACATACCTCTCGGTTGTCATGGTGCCGAGGATCAATATTAGGGGTGTTCGTGTGTAGTATGCGATGTCATCCCACACCTTCACAGCAATTGTGGGAGTGGTATACCATAGTACCGAGAAGGCAGGATTGAGAAGTTCGTCACGGGGCCTAAACACACTTTAACAAACACACTAAAACAGAGGCAGTTTGGGTTGTGATTTTCATTACTGCCTGAATTGAATATGGATTCGTCGCTAAAGACGACCTAATTCCACTGAATTGTAAGCCAATCTCTTCGAGCGCGGCACTACTGCAAACGAAGCCGACAGTAAATGGCTGTGAATGGTAGTACACGTAATGGGCGCCTTGATAGGAACTTTCCTTAGCCAGGCCCCTTGTGATGGTACTGCTTGACGCAGAGGCCCTAAGTGAAGGTGCTACCTGTGGGCAAATAGACAGTTGACTCTGTGAGTACGTGTCGTATGATGTGATAGTCTTCTAGAGTATTGGTCTTTAGAGGACGTAATGAGCCTGGTTGCCATGTAATAGACCTGTTTTTGTCCACAGGTCCCAACACTTCCTCACAGTAAAGTCAGAACGGCCTAGGTTGTGAGCTACTTGCCGAGTTGACCACCCGATTTCAATAAGATTCTTCCCCTTTAGAACTCTGATAGCTGCTTATATCTTTGATGGCGGCGTATTGACATATCTAGTTCAAAAGCGTCCCTCTGCAACAGATTAAATACACGCAAACAAGTTCTGCTTACCTGTTTTATAATCCAAGGAGAACGAAGTTCAATGCCCTCTGGTGATATTACGCAATGCGTAATGACGCTGCATTTCTAATCGTTCACATATCTGTCTAACACGTACCTTCATGCCAAGTTTCGCAATAATACCACTCTTACTTCTGGGGGCGCAAAATTTTATGTCTGTGAGTGTATTATATAATACACGTTTTCTTCGTATTAATTTAGAGAACAATTTTAACCTAAATACAGTAAAAACAGTATTCCTTCGGATTCAGTTGACAGATTGGATAATATTTAATGCACTGTTTTTTCGTTTTAATCGATACAACTATTTTAATCTGAATAAATACAAGCAATTCTGTGACTTTTCTGGATACGATATCATATGAGTGCTGGATATGATATCATTTTAACATAGATTTATTTATTGAATTAATTCAGTTAATGTAATTTGAATGAATTAGTTTAAAGCAGTTTTTAATTGTAAATTCTTATTCTGTTTTGCACAAATATATTTATACTTAATTGAGTATTATTTAGTTGAAATTAAAAATTTGTTTTCTAACATTAAATTATTGTCTTTACTTTTAATCTTTACTTTTTTCATTTAGTTCAATGAATTGAACTATTTTTATCTGAATACTTAAAACGCAATTTTTATTTTTATTTTTCCGCTCAAGCATGTTGCATTATATATCATAATTTAATACACCCTTTTTTTCGTTTGAATTCACTTCATTAATATATTTTGAATGAATTAATTGGAAGCAAATTTTAATTGTAAATTCTTAATCTCTTTTACGCAGGTATGAATAGGTGAGTGAGTATTATTTATTAAAGCTTAAAATTTTATTTTCTATCACATTAAAATTATTGTGTTTATTTTGAAACTCTACCTTCTTCATTTAGTTACATGAATTGAACTATTTTTATCTGAATACGTTATAATCAAATTGTTTATTTTATTTTTTCGCACAAGACTTTGAATTAAAGAATAATTGCAATGATCAACAATCAATTAATTGAAAAATTATTTATACCGATAACTTTTGAATATCAAGTTATAATTTGTGCAGCAACAATTTTTTTTATTTGAACAGAAAATGAATTTAACCATTTTTTTACCGAAGGAATTCTTTGAAACGAACAATATCTTGTACTACACTTATTTGAAACATTGCTTTTTACATTTATTTTCTAATATACAGAAAAATCGATGTCCTCTTCGAACAATAATAAGGAATATTAGTTATATTTCTCAAAACTTTCATACACATACAATGAATGATAACGAAATCATTATTATTTTTAAAACTGGAAAGAAACAGTTTTTACCATAAAGTTTTTGATTTTCGTTATATGAACTTCTTACCCACTATTTGAACAATATTACTCTATATTTTGTCATTTTAGAAATATTTACTGCATGAACTATTATCTATATGAGTTTTATTTTTTAAATGTAGTCTATATGTTGCCAGATTCTTAATAACTGAAAATTTTGTTGTTTAGATCTATTACATTTTGTACTATATACCAACTTTTTTAGAATTAAGATTTACATATTTTCCGCACTTGTGCATTTCGTTCAACGAGAATTAAGAAGAGCATAATTACAATAGTGAAGTGTAAGTTAGTTGATTTTTTTTTTCATTTGCTAATATAGATGATTGTTAAATTAAATTTTATTTACCATTTCTTTCATACGTTTTTAGAATGTAAAAAGAACTTAACAATCTCAGTCACATTATATTATTTATGACTATAATTTTTTTGTACTTATTTTAATTTTTATAATTTACAATGAAATTTGCGAAGTTTATATTAAAATAACTAGTTCAGCTTGTACGTTTTATTACCTACATGATGAGTAAATTTAAATCTTCGTATTTTTTCGTATTTGAATTAACTATTCAATAAATGGATTTAAATTGAAATCATCAAATTTTATTATTTTAAAAATAATATAGTTATTTTTATAATGTTTATACAGCAGATTATTAAGATATAATTTTTAAAAAAAAATTTCTCACATTTTTTTCAATGGTGTTTTTAATTGTTACTTCTTTAATTTAACTTTCGAATATCTATTCTAAATTTCCTTCTATTCTCTACAATCTTGTTTAATAAAATACTCCAAAAATATTTTTAATTTTTTTTTTTTTTCCTTTTTTAACAACATTTTGTATTTTCGCTAACTCATGAAGTTTTACCATTTACACCAAAATCTGTGGATTATGTGTATTCTTATATTATTCATTAAATATTTTGACAATGGAATTTACCATAAGTTCTGACACATATTTTATTTTAACTACTGTAATATTATCTACATATTTATAGGTTAGCTGTGTTTACGCATAAGATAAATTAAAATTTTTACACAAGTTGTATTAATGTAACTAATTTAATCAGAATAAATGAAAACAAAATTTAATACATTATTTCTTTTCTCATACTCAAAACTGTAGCGTAAATAGATATTATTTAAATTGAACATACTTTCTTTTCATTTAATTAATTGAATTAACTGCATTTACCAAAGGTTACATAAATGTTACAATAAAAAAATTAAATCTATTTTCTAATATAAAAATAATATAAATATACTGTTTACATAATTCAAAGTTTTTGCATTAACCAATTCAATCAAATTTATTCAGATTAAAATAGTTCTATCAATTTAAAACGGGAAAAATGCATTAAATATTAATAATTTGATTTGGCAACCGTGAGTGAAAAAATAAATAAAAAACCTTTTAATGTACTCAAATTAAAATAATTCAATTCATTTAACTGAACGAAAAAAGTAGAATTCCGAAAAAAAAAACCTTGAATGCTAGAAAATAAATTTTTAAATTTCAAATAAATGATTCTCAATCAAATGTAAGTAACTTTGCATAAAACAGAATTAGAACTTCCGATTAAGTGTTGCTTTCAAATTATATTAATTCAACGAAAAAATGTTTATTAAAATAATGTTTTCTGCAGTTTTATAATGAGAAACAAAAAAAAAGAATGCATTTGTTTATTTATTCAGATTAAAATAATTGTATTAATTAAAATGAAAAAAACAAGTAGTTATATCTAATGCAGAAGCCTTGCTCGGAAAAATCCAAGATTTCTTCTAATTTTTTAAAATTATATTTACTGGGTTAATTTATTTAATTATATGAAAAAAGCATAAATCAATATATCACCTACTTCATTTAATGTGTTGATAGTATTAGAAAATAATACTATCATCCTTCTTAACATCTTCAAGCGGAAAAATGAAAAAAACAAATACTTCAAATTAATTTATTCATATTAATTCCATTTAATTTATGTGTGTACTTGAACTCAACTACATCAGTACATAGATAACGTTCCAGTACGAAATCAAAACCCAAAGATAGCCGGTTAGTTAAAATTCCTAATCGGTAGATAGATAACAATCTAATACAAGATAAACATGCTAAGATAAGTAGGATTGCTTCAGTCCCTTACCGGGTATGATATCATTCCGTCCAAATAGGGTAACAAATAGAAACGGAGGAAGAGGGAGTATGACGTTCCACCCGTCCCATACAAATATTTCCAATTTCGTGCGAATATGTTATTTTAAAATAAAAGCGTAACGAAGAAAGTTTTTGCTTCTGTAATTGTTTTAAAACATTATGGAAACTCTATGTAATTTGCATCTGAAAAATTTAGTATTCGGATCCAAAACAACAACACAGGAAGAATATCTGTAGTAGAGTATGTCTAGGACAACAATATTGCATTGCCGTTTTCTACAGACAAAAATCGCTAATCGTTGTTGTTTGTTCTTAGTAATAATTATTTCAACTTAAATGAGACAATCATTTGACACTAAATATTTCTCATTTTGGAAATGTTCGTGCATTTCATTATAAATGAAGAACTTCCTGAAGTTGTTAAGAAATGTAAAACATATATTTGTTAACATCTACAAAAGTGATATGCTTAGAAGTTCCCGTTTTGATACTTATCAAAACATATCGTAACTCCTGTTGAATCTTTAAATATTTAATATATTACAGGAGCAGTGCAGAATATTACGAATGCCTTCATAGAATTTACATTAAGGTTAAAAATATTCACACTTCTGTGGAATGGGATTTTAAAAAGGAAAGTATTATTCGGATATCAATATTGTCACCTATAATTTGAAGTTTCAAAATATATTTAAATTTTTATAATGGTGAATAAAAGAAAAATGCAAGCAGAATAAAAAACTGAAAAAAATTACTAATTCAATATAAATCACATTTATATGTGGTTTAAAAATTTTTGCCACCTTAAATTTGTTTCAAAATACTTGTCTACAAAATATTTTACAACATTCTTTATATAATTTTAAGCTTACAACTAAATTTAAACAATGATGTTCATCTTTCACATGCCATTAAAACTTTTCAGTAAATATCACTTTTCACAACCATATTTGAAAATATTTGCGAATGATAAAATTTTAAGAGGCCATTTTAATGAACACATTTCTCGCTTAATAAATCTCTCACACGTGATTTAAAAAGCTACTCCTTTGTAGTTTGATGCTCTCGGATGAAAAATGCAAGACTGCATTTTTAAAAAATACTCGGGCTATTATAACATATCACTCGTCTGCCTCTTAACAATGGACCTTTAATTATCTGCAGCACTTCGTTAAACGAGCTTTAAGTTTTCAAAAAACATTGTTTCTTGATGGGGCAAGTAATAAAAATTTCTTTGTTCTCGCTTTTCCTTAATGAGGGTTTTTGTCAAATAATTATCTGTGAGTTACGTAGTATGTGCGAAGGAAGCAGATTTATGATCTTACATAAATTAAATGTCTTTATTGAATATGAATATTTAGGAGCCCTGCAGTTGTATGATAAGAAAAACGAGCTTTTATTTAAATAGCAAAGTATGGGTCTATTTTTTTCTGAAATTCTGAGACTTTTGAACAAGATTAAAACGCAAGTATTACCTTAGTTAAATATTTTTAAAGGTATATTTAACTTGTATTTACTTGATGAATTCATTTAATAACACTGTTTAAAATAAGACAGTCAAAGAATATATAATTGCTTAAAAGACATATTTGTTAGTATCGTGAAATATTTGATATAATTCTATTATTTTTTTACATTTTTTATGAATAATGATTCTGTGTTTGAGAAACTATCGTTTTT
>BMAW01028255.1:1300339-1376117 GCA_019974015.1 Nephila pilipes | reverse complement strand
TATATATATATACCTATTATTAACCCATATCATATTCTGCCATTCATATACAAAAAAAATCTAACTATCTATTATTACATATATCAAATAATTATTTTATATGGATGAATTATGTGAAGATACAAAATTAATTTAAATAAACAAATGAAAATAACTTAATAAAAATATTATTTATGAAAGTAAAGAATAGTTCTTGAATTAAATGTAAGATATACAATTTAATGTCACTGAACTTAAAATTATCATTCTTAAATTTTTATGGTTAGTGAATTTAACACTACTATTTATCTTAACAGATGGAACTGCATCTTAACAAAAAGGGATTTATATTTTGTATGTGATATGCTTACAAAGAAAGAATATTATTTTGGAGTGAAATATACTTTTACACGATCATAAAGCGATAACAAAATTACTCGCTTAGAGTACAATTTTGTATTTATTTGCATTTCCCGGACGGTCTCTAAGGTTTCACAGTGAATTATTGGTATCTTGAAATTCTGTTGAGCAAACTGAAAGTACTAGGCATGATTAAGTGATGAAAATGATTCTGAAATAGTACGCTAAACCAGAATCATATAATGTATATGAACTCAGTACTGTAGGTTAAAGAATTTTTCTTCACGTTAAATAATATATTGCGAAGAGTTTCATTACCTAACAGAAACTAAATGTATGTAAATGTACCATGGCCATAGTGTGTGTTGAAATCAGAGGAAAAGCTTAAGACACCTCTATACCTCCTTTAACTTCCACAACTTTTTGGAATGTTCTTAAGATTGTAAATTTATAAAATCGTCGAGATTCGCTGTTTAATAATCTAAAAGTTTGATAGGGATTAAAGCAGGTACTAATATTATACGATTATCGAACAAGAGTTAAAACATTTACCAATATTTTAAAATAACGCGAATGAGAATAAAGTTTACATAATGTAATTAAATGTAACTGATTGAAAACGAGCATAGTTTAAACTAACACATATTTATATTAACTAGTCATTAGTTTTACAAGAAAAAATTTTATTTTTGTAAAATTCAAAATTTTATTTTAATTGCGTAATTTCAGAGTTAAATTGAAAAGCAATTTTTGTTACTCATATCATCATTCCTCAAATATTAGTATGAATCACTTTGATATGTGGTATAAAATTTCTGATTTGGTGATTAGAATTTTGTTAATGAGCCAGTATTTCAATTGAAGCCATTTAGTGAACTACTTTGTTTTAAATACGATCAATAGAATCTTGAATTAAATTTCAAATCAGCTTTCAAAACAGCTATAGTGTAGATAAGAATTTTAAAAAATAAGTTTAAATTCTATTAACAATTTTAAAAAGTTCCGTATATTTATCTGTCATCAATGACAACACCATTCACTGTAGTATGTTATTGAAATAAACTGGTGATAGTCTTTACTTGTAGAAGAAAGGAAAAAGTCTACATTTATACTGATACAATTTGTTAAAGATGTACAAAAAATAGCATTTCAAATTTCGCATAACGATGGAAACCCAAATGATTCAATCATCAAAGTACACTATATATATTTATTTCTTAATAGCAAAAATATGAAGTTTTACCTTATGGAACAAATATTAATCTAATCACACACATTATTTTGATATAAAGAATTGGTTTTTGGTATGCTCTACCATGGTTATCGAAAATAAAATAACATATAATATTAGCTATTTTCTATTAAACATTGTCAAGAAATGTGAGCAAAACTAATCATTAAATTTAATTTAATTAAAAAATTCAAACTATAACATTTACCTAAATGTTTTAAGATTTATTCATACTGTTTGCGAGAACAGAAATTATTATCTGATGTTTTTTCATTAAAAGCAAAATAAATCGCAAACGATGTCTTAAAGAATTGGAACAAATATATATTGTGGAAAGAAATCCAAGCGTGATAATTATTGATTCACTAGCTTATTTTTTAGCTACTTTTATTGATTTCAACAAAAGCCACGACCCAAACATGTCGCAAACTAATGCTTCTTCAGATGAATGCATTCTCTGAGCATGCGCATTCACGAATCACGAAGAAAACAACATTTTTATTGTTATTTCTCTACACTTTTGTGTACAAGGGACAGCTGCAGTGAAATATGATAGTGTTCAGATGACCATTAGCTTGGGGGTCAGCACACAGACACGATCTTTTTTTTATTGGTTTATTCATTCCGATACAGCGGTTCATTAACCTTAGATTAAATCTTCGCCTAGAGGAAGCTCTTAAATCACTGAATCTATCATTTCGACTTTCATTCAGCATGCGTGGGTGATTTGGGTTTTATGCCCTTCCAAATAAGTGCAAATCTTGTTGCACTATAAATATATACATATACATTTATATACAAAGAGAAAGAAGAAGTCCAGGACAAATTTGATGGAAATGGTCTCTATGATGAATTAAAAAACTTACAGAAAATGCAAAACACGTATTTTTGGATCAAAAATACATTAACTACCAAGATGCCTAGTTATTATTAAAGAAATAATGTGGAAACTATATTGATGTGAATGTAAATGGTAAATGATTATACTAGATATAAGAATAACAATTACAATGTTTACAATAATAGAAATTGTAATAATCAATTGAGTTTATAATAAATGTGATAATAAAGGTTTCGAAGTTTGAATTATGATATATAACGAACAATATATAATCATAATTCTAAATTTTTATCTTGCAAAGTATTCAATTATATATATTTATTAAATTGCAAGAAATATCAGTATAAATATATTGGACAAACTTCAAAAACAACATTAACATTAGAATTAATCAACATAGGCTTGAAAGAAAGAAACTGTAAATAGTATAAAAAAACAGCCATAAAAATGTAATTAATAATTTTTATTTCATAACTTTCAAAAAGATAAAATCTATACTATATAAATTCATCTAAACACTAAGAAAAAGCTTATGATTCAAAAATTATCATATTGCAATACCATTTATCCTTAAGGGTTTAATATATAGTACTTCAACTGAAATATCTTTAAAATTATAATACTGAATTAGTTTCTAAAATTATAATAATTATAAAAATAGCGACGTTTAAATAATAGTAAAATTAGGAATCATATAGGTGTAAAAAATCTAGATAAAGATATGTTAGATATATAATATGTAAATATTACGATATGTAAGTTAAATAAAATATGTATATTAAGTGGTTATTTTGAAATAAAACATAATATTAAACTCTTTATTTAAGTCTAAAGAACAAATAAATAAAAATTCTTAAAGATTTTCCTGCTAAATATAATAAAATAAATAGTCTATATATGCATATTATTCAGCATATACTCACTATCTATTAAATAAATACATCAAAGACAATAATTGTGCAGAATATCTTATTTTAAGTTTCATGAATAAATTTTTAATAAGATTCAATTTTATAACATTTTTGAAAAACATAACTTTCTTCCAGTTAAAACTATTATTATAAAAAAAGCTTTAGTATTGACATGTGTGTTTTTCATTACAGCAATTTTAACGATATGAAGAATAGTCTAAATTGTAATTGCCAAGAATATGAATAATTTATTAATATGGCGTATCATCAGAAAATACAGTTTTGAGCTTTGTGAAAGATAAAGTTTTCAGAGATATAATATATAAGGATTCAGGTTAATGATTTCTAAAACAGAAACAATTCATTAATGTAAACCTTATGATGAAGTTAATTATTTTATCAATAAATTTGCTATAAAATATAGTTTACCAGTACCGGCACATATTTAACATTAATATATTAATAAAGATATTAATTCTATAAAACGAAAGGTAATATAAAATTCACGAGAGAGAGATTTATATAAAAAAAAAACCAGAGAGATTACAGTGTTACGAAAAAACATTATAATATGTTATGTCCAAACAATTATGCAATTATTTTCAAATATTACTGTAATTTAACTATTAAAATGGCCGGAAGAGAATAATGCTTATTTAGAATATTATTTTAGTAATCAAAAGATAAGTAACAAAACTACATCTCTTTATTTATAAAAAAAACCCAGAGTTACAAATATATGTATTTCACGGCAAAATCCTGACATGATCGAGTATTCAAATATACTAAAGATGTTCAGTTCAGGTGAATAATAACATAGATTCATTGAAGTTAGATTATAATTTATCTAGATTAACACATGAAATGGTATGCACAATGCGTTTCTCTAGCGAGACACGCAGTTACTTTATTGAAGTTGGCCAGTAATTTGCCTCGTTCTCTAAAGATACAATGGCTGTAACCTCAATGTACGGCGTCGTCGGCCAATGGTGTTACAGTAACCACATTCCAAGACTCTTTCTCACAGCATTTGGCGAGGAGAAGGTTGTTGCTATAGCCCTTTAGATAAGGTTAGAGTCTTGTCTTAAGAAATGTTGTTACTAAGATAGAAGATTATTCATTAAAATTTTTCACACCATTCATACACACACACACACACACACACACACACACATACACATACACAAACACACACACATACACATACACAAACACACATTTATATATATATACATATATATATATATATATATATATATATATATATATCTTTAAATCTTTCTAATTTCACATTTTAATGAAGACTTATTAAATTTAGAATAGTCACTAAGGTTTTTAATACTTGCTTCCCAAAAGCATGTAAAATATTACAAAACATTTTGCACAGAAGATACTGTGAATTAATTTAACAAAACTGCTGTCAAAATTACTTAAATATAACTACGAATGTAAAAGACAAAAGTACATCTGCTATGCATAGTGATGATTTTTAAGACCTCTTTAATTCTGTAGATATAGATGAACTAATAAAGGCACTATATTAATTATCTATCTGAATTATAATATTAATAATTTTACTCCTTCTGAAAACTTTAATTACTTTGTTATTATTGTATTTAAAGAAAGCTATAACAAATGCAGTGATAAAACATTTAAGCAAGTCAAGACTATTCCACAAAGATAACCCACAATTAATAGTATGGCTAATATTCACTTACACTTTGAACGCAAAATTATGCATATAAAAATAATTTTATTTTTTAATGATATAGAGATGATCCTGAATTATAAGTATTCTAGTTGAGATTAAACCTAATTTACATTTCATTCTTCATATTTGAATTTAAATTATAAAAATAAATCAAAATAGTTGTATTAGAACTTATAATTGAAAATTATAGGTAATAAAATTATTAGTAATATTTATTATAAGAGAGACGGTTATAAATTTCATATTAATAAGATATCTTTCTGGCCTAATTGCATAAATATTTCAATATTATCTTTAATTTAAAAGGCTAAATAAAAATTTGGAAAAAGGATTCATTTTATAAATAATAATTATAAAATGTTTCCTGGAGTTGGGTTCAAGACAAATTATCATATAATTTTTTTATACACGCATTTAAAATAATCAGTGGAATTTGAATTATAAATATCTTTTTTACTTTACTTTAAAAAATATTGTTTTATAATTTTAGGTTTTTTTTTCGTTAATTCAAAATTTGTTTCATTCAGTTTTAAGGTAATGCAAAGGGAGTCAATCAGTAGGTCCTATAAGCATTAGTTAAAAATTTATTTGTTATAAATTTAAATTTAATTGTTAATAATGATTAAATGCTATCCAATTTTTAAAATCTATGTATTTTTTTTTATTCTATTCTTTTCTTGTGTAATAGATCTCTTCTGTACAGTAAAAATGGTTGGATTTTTATTTATTTTGTTTTCAAATAATCAATGAAACAAGTTCAAAAGACATTCGCAAACAAACGCTATTTGAAATTTACAAGTTATGAAGAGAATCTGGGCTTTAGGTAAGTAAGAATAATAGAACTCTCTTGAAGTTTTCTGATTTAAGAACATGTATGAATGATGCATATTTAATTTTAGTGGATTATTTTCATATGGCTAAAATGGATTTTGACTGTTATACATTGTTTTCTCTCTTATTATTTCTGTAGCTAAATAGCTATTTTGAATGAGAACTTTTACTTGAATTACTTTTTAAGCATTTTGGCATAAAGTAATTAGTTATGCTGAACAGATGATTGTGTCCATAATACAAGTATATCCACACATTTCTGTCCAAAGCCAGAAACAGCAATGCATTTTAATTCATTTAATTTTTTGGAATTCTTGTCTTTTTTATGAAATTTCTGGATGCCACAAAAATAATGATTCAATAGTAAATTCCTCAGTTTATTGAAGCAATTCGGAAATTTGGGAGCCTCTTGCACACTAGCGAAGTAGGAAGCGAGAGTAGAAAGAAGGCGAAAAAAAGTGACGATCACAGGTTAGCACCAGCAAAAATACGTCATGACGGAGAAACCTAGAATTATTGAATATCTCAATACTAAAATGTTTTCACTCATTGTGGGTTTGAAAAATCTTGAAATTATGCCTTTATTAATTTAAAATGAGAGAGGTGGATAATTGTATCGTGGTGGAGAAGTGCAATATACTTCCACTTGATTCATGAATTATATGATTCAGGTTTGAGGAAGTCAGGTGCATAATTTCACCAACATGGTTAAAGTGAAAACATGAAAAAACATAAAATTTTCAAAAAACATAATTTAAATTTAAATACGGTAAAATTTAACTTTTCTGCAGAAGTCAATAAAGCGAAAATTGAATTTGAAGTTTCCAAAATATTGTCAATTATTATCGGTTTCGAAAGTATATTTATAAAAAAGAATAATTGCCAAGATACATAAAGCTAGAAAGAAATTAAATAAATATATATATATATATATATATATATATAATGATTTAGAAAATTAATTATTTAAATAATTGAAGTCGAGGTGAAATTCCATTGTTGTTTATTCCACTTTAGCTGAGAAGATAGAT
The DNA here is from genome assembly GCA_019974015.1 of Nephila pilipes. Taxonomy (NCBI): domain Eukaryota; kingdom Metazoa; phylum Arthropoda; class Arachnida; order Araneae; family Nephilidae; genus Nephila; species Nephila pilipes. The sequence goes on along the minus strand of BMAW01028255.1, from coordinate 1,369,222 downwards.
CTCATCATATCCATATGTCTGGAGATACAACTCTGTCATATCTGTATGCAAAGCACAAAAACGCAGAAGAGATCAGAAGAGCGAGAATTTTTCTTCACTTTTGTTTTTATAGAATGGGTTTTAAACTTACGCTTTATAGATCACATGGCATAATGTGTAGGGATTCTGAAGAATTTAAATGTCCTCCAACAGCTTAGTAGGGATTATCTCTACAGGTCTTCAATCGTGATAATTGTATGTTCAGCAAATTTTCATGCACGCGGGATCGCATAAATAAAGGAAAATTTAGAACTGTATCAGAAATGAAAATGAACAGTTGCTTTAGAAAAGGAAAAAAATTAGGAAATTAAAGTGTTTTTTTAGTGAAATTGTTACAAATTTAAGTTGAATTTTTACAAATTTCCCATTCCGCAAGACGAGGATGGGCGTTGGGCCCTAACACACAACTGTACCTTACCAGAGTATCAAAAAAATATTAAATATTAGATTGAGAGTTATACCTAAATTTATACCTAAAAGGACTGATACCTAAAAATCCCACCTATGCAAAACAGAAATAATTTCAATAAAGGAATAAGATAAAAAAAAATGCATACGAATAAGTCGCATAAAGATAAATGAATCTAAGTGCTATCACACTTAAATATATCATTTCAAGTAATCATATGTTAGGTACACACTAATGTAATAGAATGAATTACATAGAACATAACCAATGTATAAAATTCTAAACACCATAAGTTCATCTGATACATCTATTAAGTTTATTGATTCAATCCCCCCCCCAAAAAAAATGTCCAATCTTAAATAAGAATGTGTATCAGTGTCTATGCTGTCCTTAAAATATTCAGATATATAAAATATTAAAAAAATTAAGAAATTGTTAGTTGTTTAATACAAAATTATCAGTACACCATCATTCGTGTGGTTTAACACAATATAAAAACCTAAAAAGTGCATGAACACATACAAGTCAAAATACTTTTGTAAATACACTCTATATAGAAACAAAATATAAAAAAAACTATGCTTTTTTTTGTTTGTAGTTATGTTTGAGCCTCAGAAAATGTAAACCAGTGGTAAATGGACCAGAATAAGATGTATAAAAATTATATAGTGGTATATGAATCACAAGATATTCTTTTGGACAAGGCCAAAATGATCGCTTGATTACATAAATTAAAGGATAATTTGGACTTGTATCAAAAAATAAGAATGAAATCTTTATTTTAAAATTAGAGAATTAGAAAAATAAAGTATTTTTTCTGCATAAAATAAATATTTATAAGCACTCACCAGATAAACACTCTTTAAATAAATTATCTTTTTTTTTTATGTAAAATTTCATTGACGTATATAAAAGATAGGAAAAAAAGATGTTAATGTATTTTCTTTCGTTGAATTACAATCGAGCAATATTGCAATTTGATACCAGAGTTAAAGAGGAGGCCTTAGTGAAAACACCTACAAAATTTCATAATCAGGTGTCGTTTGAAATTATTCTCACGATCTGTATTAAAACGTTTTAGGAGCAATCGATAGCGGTTTCAGCAACTGGAAAGTTGTGAGAAAGGCAGAATTATCAGCTTTTGGAGAATTTTGATCGCGAATTATCGCCGCATTTCAAACTTAGACAACTGTTTGAAGATTTTGACATGACGTTCTCTGAGTTACAAACTCACGACACGACAATTCTGGCTCTCTACGGTCTACGGACGAACGAAGTGATCAAAAACACCAATAAATGGCTTGCATGAGGTTTGCCACCGTTTGCTAAAAACCAAAATACATACAACGAACTTTTACAATGCTCATTGTGATCCTGTTGATTAGAGCAATATTTAGATCGGGCATTGATTCATTGACGAAATCGTCTGTAGAAGTGCAAAGATACAGGACATTTGAATATTCAGCTATGAAGAAACGAAACTTTTCTTGAGCACTTGGAGAATTCTATTACTTTCCTTGAAGTAAAGTGGCCACTGGAGCCAATTAGTCGCAAACTCGCTGTCGGTGTATTGTTTCCGTTGAGTCGTGAGTTCGATCCTTGATGCCATTAAAGTATCACCATGTAACAAACTGATGCACGCTAAATCTATCAAGGCTCCTAGTCCTTCAGAAATCGTGGTGTGGAAGTTTGGAGAGGGAGAAGACAGCTCAGGTATCTTCTTCGTCACTTAACGAGGCACAAAATTACGAGGTCCGTCACCAGTTGCCCTCGCGTTAATTTTAAAGTGTGACGTTAATAAAACAATCAGTAAGACATAGATGTAAGAAAACTATTGAATTCAAAGTATTATAAGATGCTAGTGAAACAAATTTGGTGGAGACATGAGAGTTTAAGGTGCTTTTTTTGGCACCGTCTCTGTAGATAAATATACTAATATGATAAGGAAAGCGAAATTATTGACGAAGGAAAGTGAATGAGGTTTCTGTTAATCAATATATTAGCTTCTTAGAGATTATTTATATAAAATTAAGGAAATATATTTCTCGCTCTGCCAAAAGTAAAATTATAGCAAAAAGCCTCATGCTCAAGAACCTAATAGAAAAATGAAAGACACTCAACGACAATACAAGAGGGAGTTACTTCATTTCCCATTCCTGCCATGCGTAGGTTTTGAGCCACATTCGTAATTATCATTTTCCACATCTCGTCTAAGTAAATAATTCGACGTAAAGTCTTATATTTAATCAGCTAAAAACATGTTTTTCAGAATGAAGTTTTTTAAAATTTGATTCACAAAACTCACATCCATAGTTTACCTAAATTTATTTTTTTATTTATCTAAATTAAATAGTTCTCAAAAAATGGGTAGCTTAAGTAAATTCCGAAGATATTCTAGCTGCTAGATAAATGTACATCACTGTTAATAGCTTAAATGGGGATAAATTAAAATGTTTACACATTAATTAACTTAATAATTTAATTTTAAAAACTACATGATAAATGCTGTTTTTTTGCAGAACCATATAAATGCAATAAATAGCATATATATGTGTATTTCAAATTTGTGATATTGGGCTATTCTCGGTTTCTCTTCACTAACCTTGGGGACTTTCAATTGAGATTGATTGCTTTCACTAAACAACCTTTGCCCAACCAAAAATGAAACGTGATGCATAATGTTAATATGCAAAGCAGTTAGAAATGAAGTGAAGTGTTAGGAATTATATAAACTCCGTCAAAAGGAGTAGAGTATCTGAAAGGAGATCTGAAAGAGTAGCCGAAGGAGGATCTGAGAGAAATACTGTAGATGAGATGAGATGAGGTGAAGCCGAAGTGTCAGGAATTAAAGTCACTTGGAGGAAAGGAGGAATTAAAGTCTATTGTGGAAGGTTCGAGTAGTGATTGTCGTAGAAAGATTGATCTAGTGTTTTCAACAGTGGTTCAGGAATCTGAGTTGCAGCGAGGAAGGACTATTGGTAAGAGGTTGTTAGATTACTATTGGTGGGTTGAATTAAGGTGTTGGACAGCTTAACCTGGAGAGCGTAGTTATTGGTGTCATAGTAAATATATACTAATAAATTGTGAAAGTTGTTTTGGTGTTTTTGTAATTATTTGTGTCGTAATATTTGAATTTAGTGATGGCACAAGAGGACGCCCGGGTCGGTCGGGCGTTACAAATTTAATTTTAATCCAATGATTATTTATATAGATATTCTGGAAAATCATTAGAAGGCAATACACTAGCGTAGCTATCGACAATTTATGGTAGCTTTTACATTTTCATATGTAATAAAAATTTTGTTAGCTCTTTTAATTATAGGTGGTGCAATATAATAATTTAAACAAAAATTCTCAAAATTAAACATTTTACACGTACACAAAAATTGTGAAACATGAGATTATACAGAAATGTACATCAAGTTGAATACTTATTATTATCACACTAGCATTGAAAAAATAACTTTAAAAATTTAAGCACAAAAATGTTGTTAGTAATTTTTCTTCAAGTTTATGATCTTAAAATAATGATTTTAGTGCTGTATTTATTTACTTTGCTTACTTGCTTTTTGGCCATTTTCACTTCTGCTGGTTTCAACCTGCCACAAGGTCTCCTAAACACAGCCAAATATGCTTCGAAAGAAACAACAGTCTTAGATACTCTTCATACTTCATAAATAAATCACTAAGTATTCTTCCTACTTCAAAAATAAATCACTAAGTATTCTTCATACTTCATAAATAAATCACTAAGTACTCTTCTTAAATTTGTAATACTGTCAAGTGACAAGATAGTCTTCTGAGATTGCACTTTTCTCTCTACATCATAGACTGCAGAGGAAACAATCTTTAACCCGCGGCTCGACGAAAGAATCGCCGGACACGATTTCGATTCCGTTATCGATGCAACTATTTACTTTGCTTATGTAATGTTGTGTTGAAAACTTCCTCCTATCTATTTCTACTAGGCATAAAGGTTCGGTAACCACAGCCATTGTTCCTCGTAATTTTAAACCGTGGTCAGGCAACTAAATCGACACCTGCCCTGACAACCTACACTCTATTCCCACGTCATGTCATCGTGAGGAATTTGGACTTTGACAGATTTAACATGCATCATCATCTCTATACAACGAGTCTTTAATAAATTAGGACTTGAATATAAGGCTCTACTGAAGCATCGCTAACTACGTGCTGTAAGTCCTGACCACTCGGCTTTAAAGAACAAACTTAAAATTCTTAAGAATTACTTCTATTAACTTTTCTTCAAATTTATAATGCAATAATTTTACCTGGATACTTCTTTGTTCATTTAATTATGAAGTCATAATTACATGAGTCATTGTAACTATAACTTTAAGCTTACAATTCAGATTTATTTTAATTAAGATAATTTTCAGCACGATTATATCACGTTATTAGACTATGCATATGGTAATAATTTCCTTCAAGATTTATACTTGAATGTGTTCGAAGCTTGTAAGTAAATTTAAAGTAAAATGTATCACGTTCACAATGTTTGCCAACCACTTCATTAAATAATGTTGTTCAAATGATTTACTTGTAAAACGTTCAACATCTTTTTTTGCATTATAAACTCTTCAGTAAAGATTTTAATATTTTTTTTTGAATATATTTTTTATTTTGGAGATTTAAAAAAGAGGCATTTTTAGAAATATGTTATGTGACCTTGCTTCAAAAATATAATAGTTTACTTAGACTTTTCTGTTTTCTAATACCCCATTATAAATAGAACTATAACCCTATAAGTAAACCTTCTGATGATTATAAATATACATTAAAATTTGTCCAGCAAAACCTAATAGTTTATATCATATATGTATTAGAAAGAGAATAAAAATAAACACATATATACTTTCCTATTTGGAGATCCTTTATAGTCTTTAAAACCATTTAAATTACAACGATCTCTTCAATAAAACTTTCTTCCAAAATACACCAATCTAGTGTTATGATACACAGAAACATAACAATATATTTTGCAAACATTTAAATGTATAAAATGGCTCTTTTGAGATTCGATCTAACTCGAAAGAAGAAATAGATACAGGAATTTAATATTATGCCACATTAAATGCACGTTTTCCAAAAAAAAAATGTTGATTTTTCAATCTTTCTGTTTTTTTAGTACCTACTGCTATTCTACCATATATATATATATATATGTGTGTATAGCAATTACTATTCGATGCATAATAAAGTTAATTAGAATTAAATGGCAACTTAATACTTACTAGTTTATTTTTTATATATATTACATAATTGAGAAAGTTCTGATTTTTGTGTGTGTCTTAAAGTTAAATAAGTTCAGCATTTCAAATAATTCTTTATATATGAAACACTACAAAACAGCATAACATAAATTTGAGCTAAGAATGCATTTCTATTGATAAGCAATCTCTCTGATTAATTGTGATAAAAGGCAACTCGAAATTTTTTCGGACAGCGTAATTAAATTAAATAAACTGAACAAATAAAATTCATTTGACGAGCTGTATTCAGGTATCTGATGAAAGCAATTTTCAGTAACATTTTTTTAAAAATATACAAATTTTTTTAAAACAGAAACTGAATTTGAAAAGGAATTGTTGCAATTGTTTTACTTGTGACAATTATAATGAAGCTCATAAAAGAAATATTTTGTGACACACTGAATACATTATATTTTCATTTCTGAAACATAGAACTTATTATAAACATGTTATACTTACCTAGAAACAAATAATTATTTTAATAATCATTGCTTAAAGCTTTACATACTATACAGAAAAATATGCACTGTTTGATAAATCTTAATTTTGTTATCAGTTTCTTAACTAAGAATGTATTGGAAGAAGAAAAAAATACTTTCCCTCATTCTGCTTGCAGTTTTTGAGTACAGTCCTGATGCAGACGTTCATTATCGGATATGTTCGTGTGGATTCGGGAATGTGTTGACCTCACCCCTCCCCCTGATCGCAACAGTATTTTTTCCACTTCTCTTGCTGGTTGCATATCAAATTTGTACAATATTGCAACTGCATACAATGTGTTGAATAGTAAAATGTTCTTGAAACCCAGTAGGGTTTTTTTTTGTCAAGTGGTAATAAAAATGTGTAAACATGCGACTAGAGCAGCTCTACATAATTTGTTTAATCATCACTGCTGTAATAATTTTTATTTTGCTCTATATTTTCCATTAATACAAGAATATTACATTAAATTATCGTTAAATGTTTGAATTTAATTTATAGCTAGTATAACGATGAATTGCTTTGTCGGATATTTATAATATTTACACAGGTTCAGAAAGTATTAACACATTAAAATCGTAGTTAAATCCCTTTTAGCCCAGTTTTTTTTTTCTAATAATGATTTCTAGCATTGATTTAAGAAACGAAATTCATTTAACATACCAGATATAATTAATTTATGTTTTAAACAATTTTTTTTGTGAGAGAAGTATGTTTATAACCGCTCATTGGTTGCTTTTTAAATATCACTGTCTGCTTTATATTTCTTTTATGTTGCACTACATGAAATGAAATATGTTTTTATTCAATATCTTCATAAAGATTTATAAAATAGTGCTTTAATAGTGCTCACACTGACCCTTATTGTTTGAAAAGTGATGAAGTTGGTGGTTACTATGCTTCTTATAGTCTTAGAAAATGTTAATTCCTTGATTTTTTATCTAAAGGGGTATATCTTTGGTGTCCCTTTGAAATTACGGTGACTCTCGATGAGTCGACAAAATGGTTAATCCAACACTTTCGGGTTTACGGCGATGCGGGGTTAAAGAGCGCTTAATGTAGATATCTTTAAAAATAATATGGATATTTATACATTTTATAACATATTTGTAAATAAATAACTCAATTTTGTAAATATCCCCAGTAATGGGGGTTTAAACTTTTCATAATTGTCACTATACTTGGATTGGAATTTCTTTTTTTTATTTCATGAATTTACTCCAGATTTTATCACATTATGAGTTAGAAACAGCTGTATCCAGGAAATTTTTTAAAATCTTTCTACAAATTTCGAGAACCGTGGAATGTTTTCAGATTACCTTTCAATTCATTATTACAAAACAAAAGATAATGTTTTACTTTTTGTTGTTTGATGGTCTGCGTTGAATATGCAATTTTATTGATATCAAAATTTTCAGATATCGTTAGCAAAAGCGGATCTCTTCATTCATCATATATTGAATCCAGCTAGAGTAAAAAATATTGTTCAACATTATCGATAAACTTCATATAATTGGTGACCATTAATTTGATTGGGTAATAAAATTATCAATAACTGTTTGTAATTATTTTTATTGTATTATAATTTTATAATACAGAACTCGTTTTTAAAAATAGTGCGGTTATTAATAGTTCGCAATTTTGCTTTACAAACTGAACTTTATAGTTTTTGCGTATTTATATAATATTAGAAGTAAATAAGTTTAGTAAGGAACAAAAAGCGTTAATTTTCAGAAAGTACAAAAAAGTAATCCGGTATAAAATCCACTTTTTTAATTCATTAATATCAGTCCTTCACCATATTTATATTCCATTTTCATATTTGCTTAAATTTCTTTGTTGCATATTTAATAAAAATCCGCCAACATTTTATAAAAACTTTATTTTTCTGAACATGAATAAAATAAAGAACTCCACTATTTACCCTTGAGAGTCTAAAATTTATATACTGACCTTTCTTATTAATTATTATTTAAAGATTGTCAAAGTAATATCTTAGCTGCGGTATATCACTACTTCTACCCAACTCTTGAGCCATAGCTCAGTCAAATACAACTAATTCTATAAGTCAATAACCTAAGCAGGAAACATCAGTCAAGTCTCACACAAATATTTATGAATCCATTATGTAATATTACATCTAAGGAATATTTGCTCTCCTTGGTGACCCCTTAGATTAATTCACCTATTCCACTATTATTAAATTCAATACTCTTATCAAAGCTTTCCTGATTTGTGTCTTGTTTCTCAAATTCTGCAACAATGCCTGCACCTCCTGATCACCTATCGCTTCTAAGGCATACACTCAGCGCTAGTCCTACTCGTCCTCCATCCATTAAACTTCCTTTTTCCGAAAGATAATCGTTTCTTGTTTAAATTTCACGACATCACAGTGTGAGAAATCACGAAAAAACAAATGCGAGTTTTAACCATTCTATTCTTCGTATTAAAAACCACAATATGTCTTTTCAATAATGTTTTCAACTTATTCCCCTGTCTCGTTCCGTTTTTGAGACTGGAATGGTAACTACACAGTTTTACACCAGGTGGCGACGTAGGTGGTTTCTTCAGTAGCACATGGCTACTTGATACTACTTTTATGAATGTAACAGCAGCCCTTCCGAAGTTATGAGGTGGCAAAATTTTAGTGAGTTCCTCTTATATATATGTATATATATATATGTGTGTGTGTGTGTGTGTGTGTGTGTGTGTACATTTTTGTAAATCTAAATAATTAAAACTTTATATTATTGTTTTAACTGTATCAAATTTTTAATTCTCAATTTATAAGAAGTAGAATGTAACACAGTTTCAAGAGATGATATTAATTGTAAAGTTAATCTCCCTTCAGAAAAAAAGTCATTACAAAAATTACAAAAAAAAAGTGATTACAATTTAACTGATGCGCTGGTTCACATTATTATCATTTTTTGTTTACCTTCCATTAATTTGCAATCAGACATAACTACAAGTATTTTTGATAAACTCTGTTTCCTTCTTTAAGAAAAATGCGTTGCATTGCTTGGTTCAACGAAAGAAACTCATACCAGCTATTTTCCTCTCTCACACTACTTTATCAGTTTAATATTTCTACGACACTTTTCTTTGAAATTGAAACCATAATGACAATTTGTATTACAGAATGTAAGTAGAATATTTTTATATCTGTCCCATAACGATAATTTTGCCGTTTCCAGTCAGCAATAATACCTGCAAGGATTTCGCAATCCTTATTATACTCAAGCTTATCGGAAATTTTTATTACACTCTGCAATCTTAGAGAGCCCATCGAAACCTGACATTCTCTCCGAACATAGAAGAAAAATTATCGTTTACTTTCTTCCGCATCTAACTGCTGGTCTAAGGCATGGATTATCTTCCCCACTGAGTATAGAAACAAGCCTCAGTACTTGCAATATCCATAGACTAGTAAGGGCTCCCATTTCCTTTCGGGATATGGCAACAGCTCTAGGCTACCGGACTTGGAGGCATAAAAAAAGCCATCGCCTCTTGATATAATATAGAGGATATTTTATAGTATTGAAAGAAATAATTCTCCAGTTATTTTTCTAAAAGCTCGATATATCTCACCTCAATAGAAATAGAAACTCCTGGAATATTATTTTTAGATTACGTAAAAATTCTCTTATTTGTTGACTGTATTGTCTACGAGATATTTGAAAGTCCTGTTTTGAGCCTTTATGTCATTGTGCTAAGAGAATGTAGCAAGTCTGGCATCATGATATCAAAAAAATTTTAAGCGAAGCTTTAAAAAAATGTTTTTTTGAAGGTTGCAATGATATTGTATCACTAAATTTTTAGAAAATTCGTGAATAACATATAAAACCTTTTCATATTACAACATAATATCAAAGCATTAAATTTTAAGAAATCTTATGTAATTGAAAATTTTTATATTGGAGAAGTTGGAAACCATAATGGCATGAAGAAAATCGTTGCTTGAGAACTTTCTTAAATATTGATATTGCAATTTTTTTATTTATAATGCAATAAAATTTCTAAGTTTAACATATAAAAAAAATTGTAATATACATTTGTTTCAACGTGACGGAATAATGTTTAAGAGTAAATAAGTAATTTTTGATTAATGAGTATGTTGAAAAATAAGCGCTGAAATGGACATTTCATTAATTATCTTGCTCTATATATCTGGTATGGGCACGCATATGGTCAATGAAAGATGTATTCTGGTTTTTCGTATATTATAAAGAACCACACCACAGTCACATATTACGAAATATGCAAAAAATTCTAATTTAATTTAGATAATATGGTTACATAATCTACACAGTCTCTAGTGCTGTGTTAAGCACACATACAAAAGAAAATATAGCTGAAAAAAGAAAATAAAAATAATACTTCTAAAAATTAAAATCTTTCAAAGTTACCTTAAAATGTGATACAGCCATTCACAGCATTTATGACGAAGATTGATCAAATGTACACGATATTTGGATTTCATTGTGAGGTACAAATATTTACAGCAGTAATGTTATACTGAAAGTTTAAATATATATAAAAGACGACAAGCAGTTTCTTAAGAGTGGATATTTTTAATTTGCCACAATTTTCCAAAATTGAATTATAGAATTATGTTTGCATATTGAATTATAGAATTATGTTGAATTATAGAATTATGCTTATTTGCAATTCCCGTTCATCATCATTCAATACCAGTTAATTTTAATAACACTACTTCGAGTTGTTTTCATAATAGCTACGGTACCGAACATTCCCCCCCCCCTTCATATTTACATCTGTTAATATACAATGGAAAAATTGGACATTTATGGAGCATTTTGGTTATATGAAGATCCATCGAGAGCTAAACTAAAGAATGTATTTTTTTTTCACGTCCATCATCAAAATATTTTCAACATTTTTACTAATTGCATCGATACAAAGTTCATTTGTATGACATGTTATAGGAATCTGTACCATCAGTTTATGTAAATTTACATTATCTGGATCCAAAATTTAAGCCATTTCTTTCTTTCTCTCTGGCCTATTTTTTATTTGGAATTTTCCTTTATTTCCGTGAGAGCAATTTTCCACGGTATCAAAACACGAGAGGCCGCGGTAGCTTAGTGATCATGGTTACGCAACCGTCGTTATTTCTATCGAGTTGTGGACTTAAATCCTGATGTCATTAAGGTTTCCACCGTATTGAGGGCTGATGCATGTTAAATCCGTCGGGACTTCAAGTTCTATTCGTATGGTTTCGAAGTTCTGAGAGAGAGGTGGCAGCATAGGTTGTGTGGCATTTATCCATTATTATTTGGCTCTTGAGCTATATCTCAATTTAATATAATAAATAAAAGCTACAATACTTTAATTGAGGACACACTAGATTAAACAAGCGAAATAATTTATTACCAATGCAGAATATCCAAGATCTATCTTCAATCTTACTTCAAAGATTAATGCTGTTAGTAAAATTCTTTTCAATCCTCAAGGCTAAAAGAATAATTTTATGATCAATAACAATGCTTGGGTCGCCAATCTATTTTCTATCTCCCTTTCCCCCATTAATTGCATATAATTTATATATCATTATATCTAAATCATTCCTTTGCATTTCTATCTTCATCTAATTTACCTAATCACGTTTTTATTTGGATTGGGAAGAAATTGTAATTTTATGCAATTCAACTCGAAAAAAGTCCCTTATTTACTCTTATTCAACAACAACGCAATTACATAGCCTGTGTGACTAGAAATCTCCTTATTAGAGAATGATTTATTATTTTTTCAATTCATTTTAGGGAATAATATCATTTTTATAAAATTTCGTTTCATTAAACATTTCTACATTTTTGCAAAGAAAAAGTAAAAGGAAAACATTAATTTTTTTCTACGATATTACTTCTTATCTATCTAGGCATTTTAACAAAGGATTGTTACATAAATAAGAGAAATAATGAATACGTATTCTTTGAGTCACAGAATACTATTAGCAAATTACTTTCAATTGTTTTCTTAAGATTGTATTCAACTCTGTTAAAGAACAAAAAGAATAAAGCTTATTAGAAAAAAAAATTATCCATTTACAATACCATATTCCCTGTTTACTGTCAGAAACAGAAAGAATCATTTAAAAACAATATTTATTTTTGTTTAAAAAATAATCCTTCGGCTAACCTACCTTCTCTATTTACATATTCATTGCGTGCTACCTGTTTTTCATTTAATTTTTTAATTCAAAATGGAATTAGAATTTTATTTGCCAAAACAAAAATTTCTTATTTAACGAATCCTTACAAATTTTGAAGATGTAGAGCAATATACAGATGTATTGGAACATTATTTACTTACAAAATTTTTCCGAGAACGTTTTCGGTTTTCTTAGAACAAGAAAAAGTAAATAACAAATAAATTAAAAATTCATTTAAAATGAATATTATACCCTGATGATTAAAAACAAATACCCTTATCTCATCATGTTAGCGCAAACTACTAAAGTAATATTCTGTTAAATTTCATTATAAAGAGTCTAAATTGTGCTGAAAGTAAGAGATTTAGGAAAACAATATATACATATATATATATATATATATATATATATATATATATATATATATATATATATATATATATATATAAACTTCAAGAATATTTTTATTAGAAATTGTGCATTAATATCATAAATATCTTTCAAAGGGATCATTTTAATGTAGAGTAGAATACTTATTTATTAAGTATTCGAAATAAAAAAAAAAGAAAAATTATATAAATATATATTAAGTGAAGAAATACTGATATTTTAAAATAGTTGTGCTAACATACATAGTTAAAAACAATTGTTTGAACCTATACTTATATAATACCTTCTGCACTTATATTACTCAGCATCTAAGGTTAAAATAATCTAAAATGAATATTTATAGGAGAGATTTTAATTCCTCTGTTATTATTTGTATCATGCTATTTTATTACTTCCTTCATCCTAGTATTTGATAAACTATTGAAATATTTGCAGAAGTATTTTATTGTTTTCCATTTCAAGGATTATAAGTTCCTTTTCATTGCAATTTTTAAATAATGTGTATCATTTCTTCTTCTTAAAAATATTTATATTTTTCTTAACATTTCTAGAATTTATCTTTCACATCAAATCATCCAGTTAGAAACATAAACAATGAAGTCACGAATTTCTTGATAAAACCTGTCTGATTCTATATCACATTTTGAATACGATTGTCACGATAACTTTGAATGGTATATTATAATGTAAGTTTTTTTTTATTATACCTCTGCGAATTTTTCTATTGAAAAAGTAACGTGTTGAGGAAAATAGGTACAGGATCATAAATAAAAAATCGAAATGTTTCTTTTTTCAATGATAACAAATATATACAAAAACATATTTTCAAGTTCTTCGAAGAAAAATTCCCAATCCTTTTAATGATTATTTTCTTGAGACAATTGTTTTCAGTAAATTTTTAAATGAAATGTTGTCATTCAATCGTGAAAATCACAATATACTTTTCCGATATTAAAAAGAAAAAAAATCTTTCATTTGAGAAAAATACGAATTCGTGAATTTTTTTTTAGTATTCCTTGAAACTGTAGATGAACGTTGAATGCTTTAGGAGATAAGCATCAATATGTAGGCTGATGAAATGTGATTTATTGTACTCCTATCCAGTTTAGTTACAATGAAATTACTAAAGAAATATTTATTTATCTTATTGGTAAACACTCAAACATTAATTTAATATAAGATAATATATAACATGCGTTCTAGAGTCTAAAATACTGTAAATTATTTTCCTTTATTTACACATTTAGAATTAATATGTTGTAATAAAAATCTTATGGAAAGAATGTTTAGAATAAATAATATTATTTAACATAAATTTTTTTCTTTTCAATGCGATTAAATTTTTTTTATATTTCCTTCATTTTTAAAAGCAACACAAGGAAAAAATAACATATAAATTGACTAGACTTTTAAATTATAGTTTTCCATTATTATAAAATGTTTTATACAGGGTAGCAAAGTAATTTTTATTAAATATCCTGTTAAGCAAACTTTTATTAACTTACTAAAAATCGTTATATATAAAAGTTTGTTTTACATATTGATGATTAAGAATTTCAAACCTATCAATTTTATTTTTCAAAAATTGTTCGGAATTATAGGTAATATTTTGAAATTAAATACTTTTGACCACATGCAACATTTACTTTTTAAGCCGGAAACATTTTTACTTTTTAACTTCTTTTCTGGGACATGACATGTTTACACAAATCAAACATATCAAAAGTGAACTAACTTTTTAAACATGTGTTGTAATAGAAAAATGAAGTGTATTAATAAATTCTAATGTTTAATTCAAAATTCTTTAAAAGAATGAGCAGTTAGAGACCATTAATGATTTTTTCTCAATATATTGATCATTATTATGGTAAATATTTTAATGACATTAATTAATTCATGTACTATCTGTATATATACCATTTGTATTGACTAACTCATAACTCACGGGAATAAAAAAACTTAACGAAATAATATAGTTAAATAATTTCTCTTTATATATATAATTTTTGTATTAGTTATTTTGGCTAATTGCTAGTTAGCTTCAAATACTGGTTGTTGTTTTTTTTTTGGAATAGGAAAGAAACAAATGATTACAAGTGATTCACAAACTACAAATCAGTTGAGTTTTTGGAGCTTCCATTGAAAAATTGAACTTAATTTATAAAGAAATTTGAAAGAAAAAGGCCTTAAGCTCAACAAGGTACTTATGAAAAAGACACATTTCTCTTGTAGGTTTTATGTAATAAATGAAATTTTTAGGAATATTATAAGAATATTGAATTATAAATTTATTACCTGTTAAAAATTTCTATAATATATATTCTCATAAATTTTATAATATATGATACACAATAAATTAACATATTCCAGACACTAGCCCGCAAAAGAGTAAAAATGATTCCATATCTACGAAACCGACGGGATGGTCAAGCAGTGACTTTCGGCTACGCTTATTAAGCGGTTGTATTTACTTCTGTCTAGTTCCGATTTGGAGGAGTTCCTTTGCGTAAAATGTGTGTGTGACACAGTCATCGGAAAGAAAATTGAGCTATGAACAAACCATAGATTTCATTTTAAATTGGGAAAATCGACCTCAAAAAGTTCAAAATGATTAAATCTGTGAATGGTGACTCAATACGTTCCAAAGTATTGGAATGATTTTTAAGGTTTAAAATGGAAGGCATGTTGTGCTTGTGCGACGGAATTTCGTCGTCATGGTCAAAAAACCATGATTAGGACATTCTCCAAAAATTTCTTGGGTCGGCTTTTGAAATGAATACGACTGTCGAAACAGTGAAAATTGATTCCTCATGCACAAAAATGAATTTTGTCTTGCAAATCCATTCTTATGCAGCATTTTTCGGCGAGATGGCAGGTTTGCTTATGAAAAACCCCTGTATCCTATTTTTTCTGTACCTATCCCCTCTTCCCGGGTTATTCACGAACATTCCCTTGACTAACATTTGCTTTATTTTCTGACTTTATACTTAAGTTTCCTGCTCTTTTTAAATGAAATAAAACATGATTGCACAAACTCGATAAACATTAGAAGTGTACTGAATAGATGTGAGGAAGTTCGTATTAAGGTTGCAAAGAGTCGAAATTATTGCAATAAAAATATAGAAGTATGGAGTAATTGAATTTCGAGAGAAATATTTGTGCTTCTGTTTGATCTAGAAAGATCAAGGATCTGACGATCGAATCTATTTCTATTGTAGATCATTTTTAAATCTATAACCCAAAAATCCAAGAAAGATTGATCTTTATATATATATATGTGTGTGTGTGTGTGCGTGCGTGTGTGTGAGTGAGTGTGAGTGTATGTGTGTATGTATGTGTGAATAACCACGTTTATGGGCAGTGAACTGGTGAGAGCCTTGCCTTTTTAATAAAAAAATAATGCTTTGAAGAGTACTTTGGATAAATTATTGAACTGATAATGTGTGACTATTTTATATTTTAGTATACATATATACACACACGCCCCCCATATATATATATATATATATATATATATATATACTGAAAATTTATGAAAGAATAATTTAAAATATTTAAAAAGACAAAAATGCAGAAAGAAATGTAACAATAAAAGAAAAATCAATGAAAATATGGAACCCTGCAAATCAAAAAGCAATATCGGGCTGAGGACCGATTAAGCGGGGTTAAACTAGTTTAATGGTACCAACCTTCCCCCTTTGCGACTTGGTAGGCTGAATTAGGAAATCCAAATTGCAAAAGAATTCATGATTAAAAGATACAAACAAATTCAGCGATAAAATCTACAAAAATAAAATCTATAATTCCTGGTAGGCTGAATTGGGAAATCCAAATTACAAAAGAGTTCAATGATTAAAAATGCAAAAAATTTCAACGATAAAATTTACAAAATAAAATCTATAATTCTGAAAATTATCAACAAATCAAAATATAAAAATTACTTACAAAATTCAAAGAAATGAAGATTCAAATATGTGAGTAGTAAGACGGAATTTTCTTTAAGCTTCAAGATGTATATCACATACTCAAAATGAAAAAAATATAACACATCATCACCATATAAATTGAAAAAAGATTTAAATCATTGTTTGATTGGTAATAAAATGTAAAAGGATGCAAACAATTGGTTGGTAATAAGTTGTATGGTAAAGGAGTATAACGGTCCAGAGAGTGAGTAAAAATGTAAGCTGCGTAAATGTAAATAAATAAATTCTTCACGGCTAGACCACTAACAAGCCGACTTTGTGGACCTATTGTTGTGTGGTGGATTTGAAATTGGATCACGATTCGCAAAGATGTTTAATATATTTGTGATGTATATAAGTATTTAAGAAATTTATTGGATAATCATGATCCAAACAGTTGTTGAAGAATTTTTTAATGTTATTAAATTTGTCTATTTTATGTATGGTTAATTTGTTATTACGTAATAAAAAGCCCAATAAAATATTCCTATAAATGGATCTGTGTAGATTACTGTTCCAAAAAGGTATTTTAATTACATGGAATTCGAATCTCTCTCTTTTATCAAAAATATTACTAATAAGTCTATTGTCAACTAATTGCAAATCGAGATCTAAAAATTCTACTGTATTTGAATTAAGATTAGTTTTTAATAATTTGAGGTAATTAGGGTAAAATGAAATATTTGGTTTAAAATCCTCAGTTTTACCTAAAATAATTAGATCATCTATGTAACGAAAAAGAAAGTAATAATCATTGTCAATCTGTTTTAATTCATAAAAATGTAAATAAAAATTGGCCAGACAATTACTAGCTGGACCTCCCTGAGGGAGACCCTGAATTTGTTTATAGAGATTCTGACCAAAAACCATAAAATTCTCTTGTAATACAAGTTTAACGAGAGTATTGAATTTTTCCTGTTTTATTGTTTGATTAAAATGATATTTATTGTATAAAATTGCAAGAACCTTAATTAAATCTTGAATATCTATTGAGTTAAAAAGGTCTTCAAAATCATATCCATGTATAGAGAATATCTCTTGTTCCTTCATGTTCTTGACAATTTCAAAACTATTTTTAATAATAGCGGTATTTTCAATATTGTCAATAGATTTTTGAAGAATGGATTGAAGAAGTTTGTCAGATTTAGTGATATAGGTGTTATATCCATTCGTAATACTTCGAAATTTTACAGGATTTTTATGAAATTTTGGCGTTAAGAAAATGTAAGGAAATTTAATGTTTGTAAGGTGTAAACCCACCTTCTTATTGAATGCCAAAAGACGATTATTTATTTCTCTGTTACTATATTTGGATAACTGGAAAGTATTATTATTCATTACATGTTCACTCAATAATTTATGATAGTAAAATTTGCAAATAATTGCATAATTTGCAGGAACCTTATCTACATAAACGATAACAAAATCCTTCTGCAAATCATCTATATCAAGTTTTAGATCTTTAATTGTAATTTCCCTATCCACTTTAAAATTCAAATATAGAATTTTCTTCAAAACACATGACCTAAATTCATCAAATGCCTCAATTGGCAAACCATATTTAATTGCAACCTTAAGAATAAAATTGTCAAAATCATTAGTAATTTGTTTTCTCTCTACAAGGTTACTATTAGTAATCATGAGCCTGAATCCAGTTCCTTTATTCATGAAACCTCTCAATAAATCGCTTTTAACGATGTTCATGTTTCCCGTAACAACATGTTGATGGAATGAATCAACATATTGTTTGTAATCTTTGTATTTACACACTTTAGGTGTTTGTGACTCTAAAATATTATTGTAGTTAAAAATAGATCTACCAAGTTTTTTATTGTACTTAAAAGCTCTTTTTATCCTGATATTTTTAATTGGAAATAGAGCCATGTGTTTTTGAAACACACCAGAAAAATTAATTTTATTAAATGATTTATTCATAAAGAGAAAGGTGCAATATTCTGTAATATATTTTTCATCAATATTCTGTAATATATTTTTCATCAATATTCATATCAATTTTCATTTTATGGCAAAGATATCTACATATATCTCCAATGATATGAAATCCTTGAGAATCCTGAATAACTTCATTATTCAAAATATTCATGACAATCTTTACCTCTCTTTTATTAAGTCCGAACATAAAGTGCTTAATATGTCCTATGAGATAGTTCTTTTCAAATTCTAATCCAAGTTGAAACATTTTTTCTTTAATAGTTGACAAGTCTCTTATTTTTCGATTTCTACGTTTTCCTCTAGAAGTTCTAGTTAATTTATAAGGATTATTAATCCTGTAGAATCCTTCTTGGTAATAAAATACTTAGTTATTTTGCTTATATATATATATATATATTATCAAAACTGCTATGTCTGTTCTTAGCATTAAGACAGAAACTTTATATTTGTAATTAGTTTTATATTTAAGATGACAAACAGGTTAGGTTACAGAGATACGAACTTTTTGTACTCAATTTTTCCCACTCCTGGAGTAGGACACAATTGAGAACATTTAGTTTTCCTATAAAGTATTTTGATAGAATGGGAAATGTGATTGAATTTTTATATAGATTAAAATATAATATTATATTTTATTATATATTCCTTTGAAATTACGTTTCGCTTTCTTAGGGGTATGTAGGGTTATAACGAGCAGCAGTTAGTATTGGCCAAACGTACATCATAACATTTGTTGCAAGTGACAATACCTATCAAGACACCATAATATTGGACGAAGGAATATAGCTAAGATAACAACATATTTAACCATGCGCTATTCAGGTACTGCCATATTTAATCAAGCATTGATACGTGACAGAAACTTTAACTTTTTAATAATTTTTTGAGTAAACGAAGCTAATCTGGTTGTCGCAGCGTACCTGGTTACCTGAATGCCAGCTTTGTGTGAGTTCTTTTCTGCTTATTGTTGAAAAAAAACCCATTATTATTCTTTAAGGTATAGGCCTTTTAATCTCCTTTAGCCTAATGTAAATAACATCTATGTGGTAACCCATGTTTTTTTCTTGTTGTTCGATTTGTATGGGAGGCAGTTTAAGGTTCATAAAAATTATACTCTCGCAGAATTTTTTGTTTTGATGAAGAATAAGGGTAAACTACTTCAGAGGTGTGATGAAAAAATATAAAGAAAGCTGTAGAAAAATTTATAAGGAAGGAAATGGTGATTAGTGAAGCGAATGAAATATATTCTGTTCCCAAACGCACACTAAGAGATATATTAAGAAGTATTACAGAGGGTAAAGAGATAGAAATAAAAACATATATGAGAAAATGTTAAGATTTTTCCAAAAATTTAACTGAGCTGTAAAAATGTTTTGAAGTAAAGGGGATGCTTAAGTGTCCTATACTAACCGATCTTCCCCTACACAATCATTTAACAGGCAGATCGGGCAATTAGTATGATGTGATAGAAGAATCCCTTATGAAAGGTGAATAAAACGACTTCTAAACAGTACGTAATGCACTAAAAGGTGCATTTCTAGTAGCATGCGACAGCACGTGTCTCGAAGCTGTCTTGTACTTGGCCAAACATTAGCAGACTCAATCCTTGACTGATTTTGTATATCATGTATTAAAGATGACATTTAAATTTAATCATGCTGGAAAATGAATTAATGCTGCATATAATTTTGAGAATGTCAACCACCGTTCTAGTTTATCTTGAGGTGCATAAACCATTTACTAAAAGCCTGTTACTCCAATTAGTATCACAACATGAGAACCATTATTTAAATAACGCGGTAAGACCTCTCCTGAACGAATTCCGAATCTTTGATTTTGGCTTAATTTTTAATGGTCAAAATCATAGGCAAAGTAGATATCAAGACAGACCGAACTTAAAGCAATCAAATAATAATTTTATTAGTCACCAAAATTTTCATCACCCTCAAATAGTTTTTTAGGTTTTAAAAGTCTATCAAATAAAGTTATCAATCATTTAAAATTATAGTTCAAAAACATCATTAAAAATGATTAATGTCATTTAGAAATTTTATATATATATAAAATTTCTAAATGACATTAATATATATATATATAATATTTTATCTGGTCAATTCATGGCGTAATCAGGGATAGTGACTAATATTTACAAATAGCCCTGAGTTATGCTTAAATTTTTTCTCTTATTTCCAGATAGGGCATTAGAAATAAAGATATCTATATATATGGTATAAACATCGTTCAGTAAAATATTGGTATGTAATATTATCAATGTATATTATATTCAATATGAAACTTTTCGTTTAAATGTAGAAGCACAGTAATAGAGGACATTAAAACTATTTCAACTTTAGACTTTCCTTGGTAAAGAAAATAGAGGCTGATTGCTATTGCACAAATCATCGCTATTAAGAAATCTGATGCCCCTTGATAGAATAGACGGCGGCTACTCCAATTGATGAACCATTGAATCCTTCGAAGGTGATTGAACTACAACGATGGATGAGGAGAAAGTGACTAGTGGTGGACTCTCAAAAAAGTTTTTGATAAATATTGTCACAATTGTGATACTTATTGTTTTATTCTTTCAGAGATATGACATTGCGTTTTGTGACTCCGGAGAGGGATTTCCTCATGATAGTATGTTCATATGTGATATCATTCAACAACGTTGTATATCTCCATGTAAATTGATTATTGCAATTTTACAAATTAGCTTCTGACAGGTTTCTAGGTTAGTAATTCTTTAGACGTTTCGGCAGTTAGGAATAAAACTAAATTATTCTATATTAATGATGTCAAAATAGTAATTAAACTTTTAGAAATAATCTTTGCTTCAATAGTTCTACAGTGATTATAAATGAGTCTCTTGAATTAGGTTAATTTAATAAATGATTCTGGGCTTTCCTATTATTCAAAGTTTTAACGTAATTTCTCGCTGGGTCATTAAATCCACCGATAACGGGTGGATTCACATTATACAAGGAACCATGGGGCAGCGCCAGTACAGTGAAGTATTGCAAAACTCCTGATACTCTCTCTTCAAAAATGGTTCCTAAATGGTGAATAATTTGAATCGTAAGTAATTCCACGCCTTAATACAAAGAAAACAGTATTATAACTTTCTTATTAGACAATAATAATCCCGTTTTGCTCTGACCAGATAATTACCCGGTTATGAATCACAGTTTATGGGAAATCACAAGGAACAGAATTTCCAAAAAAAAAAACTATAACCATTAAATGACAATTAATTGAAAACCTAATAAATGTATTTTATCACAGTCCCCAAATAAGAGAAAGAGCAAATTAGGGTATAGAAAGCATGACCTAACGCATTAAAGCGTTGTTAGCTGCTAAAGGAAATGTGACATAATTTTAATGTAGTGTAGTATTCTTTCTTTAGTATATTGCATTACATTTTTTGTTACTTCTTTTGTTATATTTCCTAAGTTTGAATGTATCTTAAAAATTTATTAAGTAGAAATTTGCAGATTTGGTAATTTTCTTAAGAATTTCATTAGTAATATACCAATTCATAATATTTTACGAATGTACAGATTAATTTAGCAACCCACAGTATATTTTTAATGAGAGATTTTTTATTTTTTCAAAATTTTATTCAATATTCTATGAAAAAGATTACGTTATATTTGTTAGGAATCATTGATGATTAAACTGTTAAAATTATGTTGTGTACCTTAGTTAAAAATTCTATCTTTGTGTGGATAATTATCAACATTATACAAAGCTATAAAAACACTATTTTCAAAAGTGAGAATTTTAATTTTCAAAATAACCTTTAAACAACCTTACGTTAATATATGTACAGATGTTTGATTGTAATCCTGGATGTAAAATATAAATATCAAGACTTGAAAAAAAAAATTGAAAGAAGAAAAGAAAAAAAAAATAATAAAATAAAACTCTAAGTAAAAAACATCTTTGTAATTGGTAATTAATTGTTATTTTTGGAAATGATTGATTTTCGTGTATTTTTAGATGTTGGTATTTGTATAATGAATTTTATTTACAATTGAACAGTAGACAAATTTTACAATTTTGGTGAAGAATATCATTGTGTTTTTACATGGGCATGCATTTCACAAAAAAATAAGATATTTTTTGAAAGATATCCATTACATATAATGTACTTCTTCATAATAATAATTAATACAACAATTTCAGTTATTTTTAATTTTTGTACATATTTAATCATTATCATTGCAACGAATCCAAATTTTTTGATGTAGGAATGCTTTATCAAGCGAAATATGTAATTAATAGAAAACATATTCGTTGATTAAACGTGTTTATTAAAATACAGTGTCTTTCTAAATAAACTTTCAATTAGAAACTCCGAAATACGTACTGTATGCATGTTAGAAGCTTGTTCTGTTTCCATACTCAAACCGAAAAGGTTAAAATATTGCGAAATATTGATTTTAAGACACAAGTGTATTGATGCATATACATTGCTGGCGCAAGAAGTGAAGAGTAAACACATGCTCATTTCTGACAACCGACCGTGAAACCATATGCTTCAGAGATATTCAGCGCAATGTTTGCATTAAGAATTAAACAGGTCTAGTAGAAACGCCATTGATTCAGATGACTTCCCTTTAATAGGAACCTTTGGGAAATTTAATTACATTTACGAGAAGCGCATGTATCCATTGTGAGATAGTAACTTAACATGTACATTACCTAATTTTCTTAAAATGTCTGTAATTAGATTTAATTTCAGTATCATTTCGGGTACTTAAGAATTACAAATAATTGCTGAAGTGGTTATAACTCAATAACGAAAATAATTGGCATCAAATGTTGAATTAAAGAGAGTTTATAAATATATATATACATATATATATGACGATTTTAATTCATTATATAATGTTCAATTATTTCAGACAATCAGTTTTATTTAAAACCATAATAGTTTAGCATAAAAATAATACTTTTCAGTAATTCACAAAGTTTAAGCTCAATTTTTTATTAATATTGACCCATAATGATTACGTTCTCAGGGATCATATAAGATATTTATTCCCCTCTGATATATATATATATATATATATATATATATATATATCTGAGAATTGTCTATTCCTAAAACAACCATAAGCTGCCCCTCTAAAACTGTTTGGTAAGATTTAAATACAATAGTGTGGCTCACTTAGTACTACGAAAAATTATTTTGACAATTTTGGAGGTTTTTTAATGATTATATTCAAAATATTTTTTATCAAAATTCACATTCCGTGAATGCAAAATTTCGGATTCAGAAAAATAATAATGACATTGAAAATTTAGAGCAGCTACAAAAAAAAAAGGATCAAAGTAATAAAATTCAAATTAATTTACTCATGAAAACATTTCATTTTATATTATCGTTTTTTGAAACCTGAAGAAATGGGACACTGATATATTGTTATTATTCTGAATGTACGTTCTACGAAAACGAATAAACTATCAGATTTACCGTATTTCTCACTCCTTTTTCATTACAAATTGTGCTAATAAATTAATGTTGAATGAACAAAAATCCTCAAATGAACATAAAAACTAGAAATCCAAATAAACTAAAACATCATGTACTCATATGATTGCTGAGACACAATTATTAAGACATGAAATAAATTCACATGCCATAATATGCGCTGATGAAATTATATAAATTTAACAAAAAATATAAAGAAAAAAATAAAAAAGGTTAATTTTCTTTTAGATGAAAGTAAAGATTATGATGATATAATTCAAATGAATATGAAGCTTAAATTGGATTTTTTTTTATCGTGGATAGGAAATATTATTAATTCGAATCTCATCAACTTTTCATACTTGTGTGATGCATAAACTTCATGCATTAGTATATATCTATCAATTCTACAGTAATAAAAATACCGATCATACAAGTATTATTTTACTAGTTTAATATTAGTAACATACGTATATACGGCACTGATTTAACATATTTATTTTATATAGATTTAAATTTTATTTATACAACATTTAAAGGCAATATTTTTGCTAGCGAAAGGAACAATAGCACACAAAATGTTTTCTCTGAAGGAAAAAAAAATGCCTTATTTATGTAATAAGTTTTCTCGTGAAGGAGTATAAATTTGTATGACATGTGTGTGTAAAAGATACCCTCAAATATAATTTTAATCAGAAAATTTTATGCAAATTTTAGTTCTATAATACGTCTAAGACCAAATATGTTGAATTATATTTAAAATCCCCCCCGTCCAAATACCATTAGTAAAACAATAGTAAACCAATAATTAATATTGTGGAAACAACTGATATCACAAACTCCAGAAAAACTAATAGCTTCTTTTTTTCAGGCTATAATAATAAAACTATTAGTTGTATAATAACGTGCTATGATGCTATGGAAATGCATCAAAAATAAGTACATTACTTAATTAGAGTGTTCATTGTATACATATTTTTACATTTCATTATCCATGAATAAAAATTACAAAATTAAGTGTTTTTAATATTTGATAGTGAAATATGTGTTAATGCCATAACTAAAAAAAACCCCACTTGAATAACATTTATTTTAAAGCTTATCTTTTAATTTAAAGGGATTCTATATTTTAAGAAACTTCTTAAAAATTAAAAAAAAATTAAGTAATATCTTACTTAATTTCGAGAATAGAAAAGTTTATTATATCCAGGACAGTTATTTTTGAAACATTTATCCAGTTATGTCAACAAGTAAAGAAATATTTGCTCTTGAAATTTGTCACATAGGAAACATCATTTTTATAGAAAGTTGTTTACAGATTTGCATCTTATTGAAAAAGGTTTTTAATTTAATTATCTCGCATTTTTTAAATATGTATTTATTGATTTAGTATGTATTTTTTTTAAAAACATTAATTATCTGAGAAGTGTTCTATTTAAAATGTTAATTCTTCAATTGTTTATTCTTGTCAAAACTTTTATTAAAGCATAATTATTGTGTAATTTTTTTTTGCCAACTATCTGGAGTTTCTTTTTGCACCTGTGAATTAAATGTTATAATCAAAAATTGCCTTTTATTATTCGCAAGAATTGTAATTTAGTTTGATAAGTAAAAGTGTTTGTGGTTTAGTAGTTATATCGCAAGTCTGTCTGCGAGCACTAACAATCCAATCTCGATTCCCGACGGTTATTAATTAGTGCTCCAGGCCAAAGGTTACAGAAACAAAGTTGAGCACCGCCTGATTGGACATTTTAGGCCCGTTCAGACACTAACATTTATTAAGTTAGATTTTGTAGTTTTAGTTAAAAATCCAGGTAGACTAACTCATTCTTACTTTTTCGTTTATTTAGTGCTGTGGCTTACTTCAATATCCAGTTCTCTTTTAGACAAAAACTAGCTTTGGATATTTTATCTTTTATTATTCGCATAACGTATAAATTAAAATAGTCGTGTTATATGTCTGCAGTAACATCCGTTGACGATAACGTTATGTAACAAAGGTTTGGGCAAACAGATGAAAATATGCATATCTAGTACATTTTCATGCACTGATAACGAATGTAATTTTAAAAATGTACTATCGCCCTCCAATTGTTTTTCATTATCATGTATTTCCAATGATAAGATGGCTTTCAGATGAAATGAAGTATAAATTTTCTTCGAAATTTTATAGTTTTAGCATATATCTGTCCTTAAAGACGGCCTCCATACCATGAACACCCTATAAATTTAATTTAGAATTGGAACATATTTTAATTTCTGATCTGGCAACGCTATCAGATACAAGAAAGACTGTTGTATCGTGTTTGTTAATCAAATTCATTGTAGGTTGCGTCGTGTGTTCAAGCAATTTGTACCATAAGTGTATTTAGCACAAAATTTGCTAAGAGGGGGCTTGATCAGAGAACCAACGAAAAGAAGGAAATGGGAAGCAAGGTTTTTTGTTAAATGTCGTAAAACAGATTAATGAATCAAACAACTGTGCTACAGAAAGGTCTTTCGATATAAAGGAGAAAATAGTATGAGAATGGAGGAAGTATGAAGATGCTATGTTAAAAATGCTAATGAAAATATATTCTATGAGAATAAGAATAGCTTGCTGGCTTCGATGCTATAAACTTTAAATAGTTTTCTGAATAAAACATTTAACGATCACATGTGTGAACTATTGAATAACTGAATGATGAGTGGCGAAAGGGTGTACATGAAAGGTAGAGCTGTGCAAACTGAGTTTCTTGATGTGCTGCACGATTTCGTGATTAAATCATGAGAAAAAGTAAAAATGGAGAGAGTGATGAAATCTTTCGAATATAATGAGATTTCTAATGCTATGGTTGGCACTGAGGATTATTTGTTATGGGATACTGATGACAAAGTGAAAATTGACTCGATACGTACAGAATGGGATCCATGTAACGAGATTCTCAGCAACAAAAATGAGGATGCACTTGAGGAATTGTTTGCCTTAGATGATGAGTATGACAATTTTATAGAATTTTGAATACATTGTTGAGTGATTTTTTTAAAGTCTTATAAAGGATTTAATATTTACATAAATTCCAATCTATTTTTTTTAATCTGTCCTGTAAGACGACAGATTCAAAAGATAGGTATCTCCTAGAAGATGGACATAAAAATACCCCTTTCCTACAACATGTATAACATATTATTTGGTTTGCTGCACTGAATGAAAAGTGACAAAGATTGATGCATACCATTTGCAGCTCCTATGATATCTGTATGAATCGCATACTCTCACCAGAATTGTTATTTTCATCTTTCTAAAATCGTAAAAAATTCCGGTAATACAAAACCTTATATACAATACTCTATTGTTCCGTCTGCAAGGCATCCTGTTACACACGAACCTGAATTGTCTTTGCTTTCTCTACCTTCTTAGTCTGTTTTATTCATACACTCTATAAGACAAATCTTACAATAGTAATGCTACACAATGGAAATGCTAAACCATCAATACCAGTGCACACTCAGTCGAAATACATCAAACGTACGAGATTGCGTATGTATTAGCAAAGGAAACGCAATATGCCAAGTAACAACAGTTACATGAAGATCTTAAATTTATAGGTTTAGTACTTTGGCGTTAGAGTGAATTTACAAAATTTTGCTTTATGCTGAGTCTATGAGACTATTGATCAACTGACAAACACTATACTACTGAACACTGACATCCTAGAGAGAACTACATGTCTGGGCAACGTAATGTTAAATACTCCCCTCTGATTAACCGAAAGTTTTTTTTCTTTCTCTTTCACATATAATGGGGAACCTATTAACAAATTTCGTTGTAGCTGTGAACAAGAATGGTGAATGGTTTGCATACATGAACTGTCACTCTACAGTTGTAAGCGATGCTAAACTAAAAGAGGGAATATTCATTGGCCCACAAATTTGGAAACTTTTGAAAAATAATAATGTCAAAGAAAAGATAAATATTCTAGAGTTTATTGCATTGAAGGCATTTGTTTCATTGTTCATGGTTTTTTGAACAATACTAAAGTCGAAAATAATAAAGAGAATCAGTAAACGGATACAGTTACAAGATGTTAAGATGTCGGATGTCAATCAAAATTCTCTATATTCCATTTGGGCTCTTCCCCTAAAAGCCCGGGAGCTGAAAGTGACGAATAGGGAGATAGATTCCACCAGAATATTCTCTAAATGGAAGAAAAATACCATGGGAGACAGGATCCCAATATTTTTGGTGATTTTAGTTGGTTTCTTCTAAGAAAGGAGGAAACATCGCATAAAAGGAGAAAATAAAGATCGATTTGTAGAAATGTCTTCAAACATCCTTTGTTGTGTTTTTATTAGTCACAGATAAATAATTTTATTAGCGTTTTCATTGTTATACTATCAAATTTCATACAAACTTGGTGAAATTTTAAGAGAACAGGATTTTAAATTGTAAGCAAACAAATACTTTTTATTATAATGAAAATCAAAATGCAAATAAAATTTGTTCAATACCATTATATTTTTAAATCTTGCTTTGAATTTTTTGTTTAAATCTTACTGCAATGTATGACAGAATTTTATGTACAGATTTGTTCATTTCATTTATTTAATGCCCTTTTGAAGAAAAAAGGCTGAACAAAAAAACCCAATCGTATTTCCAAGTTGTGCTTTTGTTCTGATAAACCTCAAAATAAAACTTCTTTCGATGATTAATTATCTGGAATGATTTTCATTGAAAAATGGAGTCGAAAAGTTATTTTGCTTTCCTGTTGAATTCTTTATGTAAGATTTAATATTGTCTCGAGGAATGAAAAAATAATTATGAAAATTCTACCAGAACTTTCATAATTTACAAACCAATTTTAAGATTTACGAAGAAAGTTTTAAAATATGCTTAATTTTCTATATTAAAAGTTCATTTGAGTATCCAAAATCTTATATAATAACAATTTGTAACTGTAAAGAACATGTTTCTGGCGGTATACTATGGTTGATGACTTCGCTCTTTCAGATGAAATAGTTGAAATAAAAACAAAGAACAAGTTATTATTTTGATCCTCATTTTTAGTTGAACATGAAAAATCAGTTTCAATAATTAATATAACTACCACAATTTTCGCATTCTCACTTTCATTGTAACATGTAATTTTCAAACATTAATTTAATATAAAATGCTTATCAAGCCCTAACATAGCGCTACCAATTACAAAAAAGAATTAAAGAATATGCGTTTAATTAAATATTAATATAAATTCTTAAATTATTTCATAGAATTTGATACAAATAACTGAAATTAATATGTTTCTTTTAATTTAAATTACAAGTAACAACAGGGCATTACAAGCAAGGTAAATTACAGTGGTCCAAATAAATAATCGACATGCATACAATTTTCCTTGTTTTGTTATATATCTATAATAAAATGCAATATAATAAATAGATTTCAAATGTCGAATTATAGATAACAACATAAACTTTTTTTTGCAATCTACAGTTTGTTGAGAACTTTAAACAATATCCAAAATTAGCAAATAATGCTTTAACACTCATAATTACAAAAAAAGTATTCGACAATTAATTTTTAGTGTTTCAATAGCTTATTAAATGTTAATTATAATACCTTGTAGCTTTTCCTCAGTGGTGAATTACATCCCAAAAGCAATTTGGTATCAATTTGACTAATCACAAAGTATTTTATGATCAATTATTTGCCATTCATTCTTCAGTAATTCCTTCATCATTGTTTTGGAAGATATAGCCAGTTTTGTCTTTCCGTATCCAGTTTTCCAAATTGACCCCTAAGATGCTAAATAGGGTTTTAATCCGGAAATCGACCTGGAGTTTTAATGACATATGGGCAGTTATATAGCAACCAAAGTATATTCAGAACAGAATGTATAAGACCCAATTTTTCTACACTTTGTTGCTGATATTCTTTAAAGTTATCAGTATATGAATACTAGTTCATGATACCTTCTCTTGGGAGCACGTTTCCGACTCCCGTTGCTCCCCTGCATCCCCACAGCATCACTCCACTACTACAGTATTTGACTGTGGGCACCATATTTTTTCCCTCAAGCTCTGTACTTGGTTTTCTATAAACCAGCACTTTACCACTACATCCAAAGAGATTAAACTTGGATTCACCTGCGAAAAGAACATTCTTCCAAAACACTACATGTTTGTTAACATACGTTTTAGCGAACTCTAATCTAGCCCGTCTGTTTTTCTTGGAGATATGTGGTTTCTCCCAAAGAATCTGCAATGAAAATCATATTTCTTCAAAGTGTTTGAATTGTTTGAAGAGTAACTCTAATGTTTCAATAATTTTCTTCAATTTTTTACAACTTAGATGCATTGACTCGAGCATCTATTTTAACCTCTCCCATAGTCCATCTTTCATCAGCATCAGTCAGTTTCTTGTAACATTTACTTCTAGACTTATTTTCCACAGTTTCAACAGATTTAAACTTTTTAACTCTATAGTGGCTGGTTGTTCTCGGCTTTTGTACAGTTTCAGAAATAGCATTTTCAGATTGTTCCTGAAGAATACAGTTAATAATCATTTCTATTAGAGTTTCCTTGTCTCTTCGCCCCATTTTTTGTAAACCTTTCCTCAAGATGCAGCAAACAAACTAGATTTAGCCTTATGAAACTACACGTGTAATCTTTCCCTGGAATCGACTTTTATATTTAGTAAAAAACCAGAAATTTTGATTTCAATTACTCTTGTCGAATACTTTTTTGTTTTGTAAATACGGGTGTCAAAGAATCATTTGCTATTTTTTTGGTATTGCTTAAAGTTATCACCAAACCATTGATTTCAATGAAAAGTTTAGTGTATAATATGCAATTCGACAACTGAAATGTATTTGATATTTTGAATTTTATTATAGATATAAAATAAAATATAGAAATTGCATGTATGTCGAATATTTATTGTGCCCACTGTATATGTATTTGCTTAAAATATTCAATTGAGCCAAAAATAAATATCATTACACTCAATCTATTGTTTCCAAAATGTTTAACAATAAAATATTAATGTTCAGTGAGCAACAATATTTCATTTTTTAATTCTGTGGTGAACAAAATAAAAGTTGCAAACAAAATAAATGAAAAACAATTCTTCCATGTGAAGTTTTGCAAAGGACCAATACGTCCAATGTGCAAATAAGTTTTAAAATAATTATTAAATTATTCAAATACATATTATATTTAAAGCAAACGATTAAGTATTGAAGTGGACAATATATAATTCCCAAATATTATAATTACAGCAAACGATTAATTATTAAATTGAATAATTAATTTTCGATTTAATAATTTATTAGCTAAATGTAATTTTTGTTGCCGTAATTCGAAAACAAGCCATGCGCATTTCACAATTTATTTTGAAAATGATTGGATGACCAATTTATACATTACCTAATACAATGGTCTGTTACGTGGCTAAAAAAATATAATACGTCGGGAAAAAACTAGTAATTGTGTAAATAATTCAGCTTGTACTTAGGCATGCAAACGTGGGTCGTTGCAGAAGAATTAGGATTACTATATCATTTGTCTATAAGTCAAATATAATATTTTTTTTACTATTGAAGTAATAAAAACAGCTCACTCTCCTACATTCATTATTATTTCGAAATGAAGAAAATATATTAATAGGTCGCTCAAATATTGAAAAAAGATGGTATGTGAGCTGCAATACATTTCTACTATTTATTTTTAATAATTAATTTATTCTTTTTTAATACACACTGTTGCATGTTGACACGGATGATATAATTTTTATTTTACCTTTAAACTCTTTTGCAAAAACTGAAAACATATTTCGTAACTTTTAAATATTATTATTTTTCTTATTTTCTTACTATTTATTTTTGATATAAATTATATAAACGTCTTGTGTAGCTTCTACTATTATTTTAAATCTGTTTAATTTAATCAGGAATGGGAAATTTACATTATAAACAAATCAGTAGTATTAGTAAAAGAGCAAAACAAAAGAAAATCCTTCAATTCCTTGTTATTTATTCATAAAGGGGAAAAACTATTTCACATATTTATTAGATTAGTAATAACGTTTTCTTAAAATATACGATTTCATTTGTAAGAAATATTTTTGTTGATTTTTATTTAAAACAATACTTTTTTTTTTCATGATTATCTGGAAGCACTTAGTAAGTCACATAATTTAATTCCAACAAATTACTTTTATAACTGATTGCTTATTCAACTTTCATTTATTTCATTCCATAAATTGTATGGGTGGTGTGGTAAATCATTCAACATAATTTATATTTTTATTCATAATTTATTAAAGACGACGAAAGCTTTTTCTTCTTGCTGGGAAAGGACTCGAATCGTTTTTGATGTATGATCTCGTTTACAGAAGACATCCCTTCCTCGAGGACCACACAAAAAATTGGACGATTGCTTTGATGGACTAGACATTCTGGAACCTGAAGTAGGGCAGTATGATTTCTCGGTTTCACCTGAAAGACTTTTATACCGAAAAAAAAGTACAACACTCATAATTCTTATATAATTAATGTCTAAATACAACTTTAATCTATATTTCCTGTAATTGCAAGATCTATTTATAAGAATATTTTATAGAGCATTATTCTTATGTTTATCCCCATTTTAACAGTTTTTGACAATATTACTTAAATATAGACATAAATTATAATCAATATACATTCTTAAAGATAGAAAAAAATCTACTTTCACCGAGAAATTTTGATCTTATAATAATAATTTAAAAATGCATTATAATAAAAGGTAGTTGGAACGATTTTCTTTATTCCTGTATATTATAATAATATAACAACATTATGTATTACAATTATATAGATATCCAAAGAAAAACAGGATTAAATTATAACTTTTTATTGAATTATTCTCTTAAGAGTTTAAAACTCATTGATAAATCTAATTTAACATCGATTTTTTACCTTAAATTATGTAATTGATCGAATTTAAATAAAATTTCTTAAAAAACTGATTATCAGGAACGATGAAAGACAGAAACATTGTTTTCATGGAATTGGTATTTCTGTTATTTACCGAAAATTTTACTTTTGAATTATCTATGCTTATAATTTTCACTTGTAATACTTTATAGATATAAATAAAAAAAAAACATCTAAAATACATTTCTCTATAAAAATACATGTTGCATATTGATAAATATAAGAAACTATTTGAAATTTCTTAGATTTCATCTTTATTAAAACTTATTTTTATTTATAGATTATAAATAATATTTTTAATAATAATAATTAGAAGTTCTCGGAAAGCATATAAATATAGATCTTTAGATTTTAAATTAATCAGTATAATGGATTTAATGCGTTATTTAAGTATTTATGATACATTTTTTATGAATAGCAAAAATAATACTGGAAGAAGAAATGTTAATTTTTGCATTTAATATTCTTTCTTTCTTTTTTTTTCTTTGCCTTTCTTTTTCAAATTGTTGAGAGAACTCAGACATATTACTAATAAAAACTTGATTTTGAAGCTATAATCTTTACTTATTTTTTGTTTTAAATTCTCTTTGTGTCTAGCTAATTTAAATTTGCAGGAAGCACATCAATCCTTTATATGTCAAAAACTTTTTCGTCACTTTATCTTAATAAACATGATGTTCATCACAAATATTTTGACACATTTACCTAATAGGGATTTAATAACAAAACTAAATAAAAGTTGTTTTGTTTTATTTAGTTATTAACACTACCTACTGAAATTATAACGTCAAAAAATCATGAAGACCTACTTTATTCATTTTTCTTCTTTTATATTAGCAATTCCTGATGAGAAGTTTTGAAATTTTCTTGTTATTGTCATCCATATTAATGTTAAATATATTTTCTTAAATATTTAAAATTATTTGAGTTTACACATTCGGCCTAATTCGGTCTGTAAAGAGATTCCAACTATTTTTCTAACAAACTGCAATCTGGTTGAAGTTTATATTTCATCATCTTTATAAAACGCTTTTTAATTGTTCAAAACATATATCTGCATAATTAATGTGCATACTTTTGTTCGAAGACTAAGTTACCATCTTAATTTTTAATTGATTGATTATAAATTAATGTCGCGCTTAGAAGCAACAGGAGGGAAATTTGGTGACGAACAACGTAATTTTAAACCTCTCACAAAAGGCGAGAATAACATCTGAGTTATCCCCTCCATCTCCCAACTTCTACACGATGACAACGGGATGACTTGGAACTTTATCAGATTTAATGTGTATCAGCTCTGTTACATGCCAGGTCTTTTGTGACATCAGGACCCGAACCCATGATTCTAGAGAAACAACGACACCCGCCAGTTGACCACAAGGCATCCGTGGATTTAATTTTCAATATAATGTACTTTATGTCAAGGGTAATTTTGCTTAAAAGCATTTCACAATTAAACCAAATAATGTCGTTAAAGCTGTATAAGATAGACTAGTATATAAGGTATAGGTTGCCAAAGTGGTCCAGGTGGACCCACAGGGGTCCATAGGAGACCATGCGGGGGTCCACGTAGACATGAAAAGAAAATAGGGGTTTACATTTTGTAAGTGGGGGTCCACGAAAATTTTTCTGGTTTTCATAATAAAGAACAAAAATTTTGGCTTGAATTTACCTATCAACGTAGGCAGGTAGCATCATTCACTAGGTAGGTACTCAAAAATATTTGAGACTCAGTTCAAACACAGAATTGAATAGAACAATAGATAATAGTACAAGTGTACACCATATGTCGAGACTTGCAAATTGCCTCCCGCTCGTCCGGGATGCTTGTTTAGACCTGCAAAGGGATGAACTGCGACTTGCGCTGTGCTTGCAATCTACATTAGTATAAATACGAATGCCAAGAACAAAACGTTACTCATTTGTTTCCGGGATTTTGAACATGAAAGTGTGACTGTGAGTGATTCGATGTCAGTGTTTGCAGTGCCGGAAAAAGTAAGTATCTGCCTATTTGTTATTCATTTTTTTATTGTATATTGTAATTTATCAATCATATTATATTTATTTTACTAGTTGAGTGAAGGTAGTTATGTAGTAAAAATTAAGTACTAGAGATTATTCAAAACTTCTATAAAAGAACAAAAAACCAGGGAAGATTAAACTTTAGGTACTTGGTACTTTTTTGTTTAACAATATTTATTTACGTACATATAACCACAAATATTATTTTAATAAATAGGACACAAGAAAATGTGCTACTTTTTTTTTCTTCTTAACACCCTCAATTTAGGGTGATGTTTTTTAGCAATTTTGGGAATACAGTAGAAATGTAGCAGCAGGGGGTCTACCGAAAATAGTAAAACTTCGAAAGTGGTCCACGAGAAAAAAAAGTTTGGGAACCTCTGATATAAGATATCAATTCATTTGTGTAACACCTTGAATTGACAATAAGAAAATCAAAAACCGAATTTAATGAAATTGTCGTCAATTTATACCTATTTTTAAAAATTGTCATCATTGTTTCAAAATTAAATGCAATGTAAATCATATTTCAATACTGAAGTATTTGTATTTGTGTTTATATAAACCAAATTATATTTATAAGCGTAATTAATAATGTATGAGAAATTAATTGTGAATCGTTGTTTATTTGCATTCGGAATTTTTGTATGTAAATTTTAGTGCTTCTTGCATAAATTCTATAGTATTTATAACTTTAAACATTTTTCATTTTCGTAAACATTTTCGTAAATTCTATAGTATTTATAACTTTAAACATTTTTCATTGAACTTGTAAATATAACATTCTATGCATTAATATTCTATATATAATTATAATCTCAAAAATTAAGTTTCATAAAAATTAAAAATTGTAATTTTAATGATTTGTATTTGTCTATACTCATATTAGACAGTACTTAAATTATGTGAATATTTACAAGAAAAAAATTCTTCACTGGAAATATGAAATAATTCCATTTTACAAAAACAAAAGTTTCAATATTATAGATAAAGTATATTTTTTAGAATGCTAAAAAACATATTTTGAGAAAAACGTAACTCAAATATTTTTCTCAAAGGCAAAATATTCCATGTGTGCTTTGCAATTTTGAAATTTAATTTCCTGTAGTTCTACTTATCGAATTCTCATAAATAATACATCTCAGGTATTAGCAAAGCAACCCCCGTTTTTTAAGAGCAAACTTTTAAAAAGGACAAAAAAGCATTTTATACTTCATTTATTTTAAGGCATTTTCTATAGCAATTATGGCAATTGATGGGCATTTCCTATCAAATCTTTAATAATTAATACTAATTGAATTCAATCCGTTTACAACGAGCTATCTTAAAAGTATATATAATCTATTTTAGCATAAAATGAAAATCAATTTTTGAAAGACTAGAACAAAGATAATAGTCTTGAGGATTTATGGATTTATTTAAATGGAAAACTGTATCCACATGAATGAAGAGGAAGAAAAGTTGACTTTAGAGAGGGAGTAATATCGATTAAATATCGATTACCGGTTCATTCCAGAAAAGCAGTTGAGATTTTACGTTCTCTGCTGGAGCGGATCTCAATATGGGTAAAATGATCTTTTGAAACATGCGTTTGAAATGTATCGTTTCAGTAGGGATACCTTGAGTCTAATTTTTTCGATATCTGGAGTCCGAATAAAATCTTTGTTTACAAAATATGGGATGCTTCAAAATCAAATAAAGTTCACTCAATATAAAGAGCAAGATCGTTTTTATTTTGAGCATCTCAATTGAGGTTTGAATAAAGAGCACAATAGGTTACAGAATGGGTTTTGAATTTTTTTTTTTATTTTTTATTTTGAATAAACATTCCACTGATGTTCAAGTAACGATGAAAACAAATATCAAAGTGCAAATGTTTTAATTTCATTTTATTAAAGAATAAAATTTATTAGCATATAATGGGGAATATGCGTAATTACAAGATTTATGTGTACAAGATAGACACAATATACAAGTTATTTCTATTGAAAACATATTAAAATGTGTCACTAACATATTAAGATATTAAAATATTCAATATTAAACATATTACTAAACATATTAACATATTAAACTATTCAATAATTTTTATTGAATTGATTAAAGTGTATAACTTATAATAATTTAAATTTAATGAATTTCTCACAAGAAACAAGCTTTATTAAAAATTGTAATTTCAGAATATGTCACTTTAGTGCATGAAAGAATTTTTATCAGCTATGGCTGTATTACTTGATTGCTATTAGATAATAAACATTTTAAAGTACACAATACTTTTCATTGAAAAGTATGTTTGAAATAATAAATTAATTTTATAAAAGATGGAACAGAAGGCTGCATTAAAGCCATTGAAGTATATAAAACGATAGAATGGAATTCAGAAAATACTTTGTGTAGAAATCTTTTGTGCATTAATTGTGTTTTAATATTCATTTTTTAAAAGACATTTAATGTCTTCAAATGTGAGTTTAACGATTAGAATTTTAGGTACAAATTAATTTGATGTTTTTTCCTCAATAGATTGTAATTAAAAATTCTGAGATATGTTGTTTATATACTGTTATGAAGCTCTAGTAGAGTTTTAATTAAAAAAAACAACAACCTTTTAAGGTTTTTATTTTTTGAAATTTTGAGCTCGTTTAAATATAAGTACTTCGTGAATTTAGATTAATTTTTAAGTGAACAATTAATTAATATGAACCATTAATTTAGGTATTTAAAGTGAGCTTAACCAGTAATAGTGGAAGACATATAATTTCTTTAGGTAAAAAATAAGCAAGAGTATAGGACATATTTTGTTAAAGCACAGCCAGAAGTAATATAGATTTTGCATGAAAGAAGAATTATGTGTCAGATAGGAGGGGGATTAAGAAACTTACTTCTAATTACATTTACAAAATCAAAAATTTCTTCTTACCTTACTTAATTAAAATTTGGCCCATTAAAGAACTTTAAAATTCATTAAATGGCTTAAATTGTCTAGATAAAGAATTTTTCAGCCAACAAATGAAACTGTTAAATTTTACATTAACTATTGATAAAGTAATATTGAATAATAATAAAAAATAGTGATTTACATTATTCTATTGATACAATTTGATAAATAAATGCTTCAGTATGAACTCCGAAATTGCCCTACAAATAGTGTGTCAAGGATATCAATAACCAAACAAGTTTAGAAAGAAAATTCTACATGTAAAGTTTGTACAGTTTTTTCAATTGTCACTCTAGTCGTTTTCAGACACAATTCATTTTGTGAATCCACGAAAAGCTCAGTAAGTCTAATAAATTGTTTTTATGTAAGATTACGGTCAACGACAGGATCTTAAAAAATAGCCACAAGATGTTTTATTTTATCTCAACCTGTAATCGCAGATGAGGAAAATGCTGCATATGCGAATCATGTAATGACGTCAGAAGCTAAGTGGGTGTATTGTCAGATGAGAGCAGCTGTAAATTAAAAATAAGCATATGCGAGAGAGAGACAAAATTTCACGTCCAATTATTTTTTCACTTTTGGAAATTAGTTTAGAAAAGCTTTTTCCGGTTCTGTCATAGACGATTACATAAATTAAAAAGACAGTCCAGATAAATATTTTTTTTTTACAGAATTGGGTAACAGAAGTCGCTTAACGTTACATAAGCTCAGAGCTATTCATCACTTTTAAAAAATCATGATTGGACTAAAAGAAAAACAACTGATTCTAGAGGTCAATCTAAACATGCTTGAATAACCATCTTAAAGATCCTCGCAATTATGGTTTCAAAAAATACACTAGAGGGAA
This sequence comes from Nephila pilipes, assembly GCA_019974015.1. NCBI lineage: Eukaryota > Metazoa > Arthropoda > Arachnida > Araneae > Nephilidae > Nephila > Nephila pilipes. The sequence continues at coordinate 1,330,295 of BMAW01028255.1, read as the reverse complement.
AAAAATCAACACCTGCTCGAGACGATAGAGTGATTTTAAGTTTGGCTTGGAGGGAAAAAATTGTCAGTAAGACAAATATCGTATGAACTTCACAACTAAGATGACATGTGTGGATCGTTAAAAGCTGTGCTAAAATATATTTTGGTCTTATTAGAAGGAAAGTGACTAGTAAGCCACCCCTTACCAAACAAGTCTAATAGACTCATTTAGCTTAACGTTTGCTCGAAATCATAAATCTGCAATGCTTTCAGATTAAAAGAGTTTAACAGAAATGTCCCTAAGGGATCAAATTATTATTGGTACGATTAAAAGAAATAAAAGTATTTTTTTTATGTCAAAGACAGTATGAAGATGAATCTGCCATGGTATGGGCTGCTTTCAGATTTGATGCACTGCGTCGTTAGAAGCGAATGGGACATCTACATTGGAATTTTTTAGTCTGAAACCGGATCTAATCTCTATAGAGTATGTATGAGGATATTTGATTTGAGCCTCTTACAGAAACGGTCATCAGTACCATAGTGTTCCAAACCTGAAAGCATCGATTTTAATGGAGTCGAATAGCATATCTGTAAGCTCATTTCACAAACTTTTTGACTCGATAGTAACTCGATTATTTGATGTTATCATGAATCATGGTAATTTATCACAGTATTTGAGGTCGATTTTCCTAATTTCCATGTGTGGCTTTAAAATTATTTATTTTCTGTGATATTATCAACAAAGGGCTTGTGGCCTTAAAGTTTTGTCGGTGACTGCATATCTTGTAATTTGCGAGCTCCTAAAGGCACATCTAAATTGTTATTTAAGCCCCAATATCGCATTATTAGTATCTTTACTGATATAGTAATTACTAGAGTTAGAAATATTTGATTAGGTATTCAGACGTTTTATTGAAAAAGATTCTTTTGTTGAATTTCAAAATTAACTTATATACATAAATTAATATGTGAGTATAAAAAATAAGCAAAATAAGCTCGTATTGTAAGTTGATTTCTTTAGAATGTTTGAATATTAAATTAATAATAGATAGTAAAAAAAGTATTCTCAATCAATACAATACAGTTAAACTAATTCAAGGAATAATAAATCAGATGTAATTCCATCTTCTTTAAAATGCTATATTATATGCTTTTTTATTGTCAAGAACTTGAATAAAGAAGAGTATGTTATTACATTCATATTATTTAACCATCGTAAATAATATATTACCGATCTTTGCTTCATGTCATATATTGTTAAAAATGTTGAAAAAGTGGTTTTATAAATTATTGTTTCTTCAGTTATTTTTGTTTTCAATTCATTCAAAATATTCCGAAAGTAAATAAAGTTTTATCTTTTGTTTTTCTAAAGCTTATTAGTTACGTTAAGCAATTATTTAGGATAATAGATAATATTTCGAATGCGCAATAGTTCCTTTTGTGAAAAGTTTTATTTTATCAGGAAGCAGTGAATAAATCTATGTATTGAAATCCTTAAAAATTCTTATTAACGAATATCGATACATGGATTCATTGTTTATAACCCATTTACCTTATTGCTTTCAAAGTTTCAATTTCTTTGTTGCATTCAAAGCATCTTTACAGTAAATAAGGAGAATTACAGATGAAATCCTGCGCTGTCAATTATAGACGGCAGTAATTTAGTAGCTTTGACAATGGTTTAGGTGATAATTTTTTTTCTCACCAATCATTTTAGTCATAAAACATCATAAAAGTTACGACAATAAAGATGAACATATAGACCTGATTTAATATCTCCAAAATAAAGATAGGCATTTTTTTTTAAAACGAATCGTAAATTTTAACTGCGGAGAAAAATTATTCGAATTCAGACAGATTCTAATCAATAATTGTTTTAACATCAAAAGATAGAAATGATTATTAAATGTACAAAACCCTAAAAGTATTAATTGTTTCATGTAAGAAAATGTAAAATTCAAGTGAAACAAAAATTACAAAATGGAATACAAGTTGGAATGTGTAACATATAATAGTATGTACCAAACATGTTAGTTTCTTTGACATATTTTAATCATGAAATTTAGCTTTTGATAAGTACAAAAGGTTTGGCTTAATGAACCTTAAACATTTCCTGAATATGCCTCTTTGTTTCAACCTTCTCTCTATCATTATTAAAAATGTACATTATCCCCACAACACAAAGGCTCTAAGCCAGGCCTGGCTAACCCGCGGCCACCCAAGTGTCAACTTGAGTCCCTCTGAACTATGTCATCTGAATAATGATTTAAACTTTTATAGTACATAAAAGTACTAAAGAACATTCCATCCTTAAATCATTTGTATCATATACTACCATGGAAATATCTCACTACCTGACTCAACTTCTGTCACAAATTTTTTTTCATCTTTTTCAGAAATAATTATAAAGCTCGTTTTAAAAAGCGCACAGGGTCATTTGGAGTGATTGGGTGATACACAATGTATAACTAACCAGAAAATTTACTGAAGAGCGATGGTGTGCATTATTAGACGTAGGGAGGAAATGCGACACACAGAACATTTGAAATAGCTGTAGCCAGTCTGTCTATAATAAGTCTAATATATTTGACGCAGAAGCATATTGATCCAGATAGACTGACTGCTCGATGTCTTTTGATCACTCATAATTTAGCGCCACCATTATATTGTAACTGCAGGACAGTTTTTTAAAATTGTATTTCATGTAAAAATATTTAATTCAATAAAATGTAATTTCCCTTACTTTAAACCAGAATGTTCTTGATTTCTCTAATGAAGTTTGAAAGGATTAGTCGCTCCTCACGACTCGAAAGGTGAAAGTTGTAATAGTTTTTAACGTGAGAATTCGAATCGGCATTCATCACTTGCGCCAGCGAGTGCTCTCACTCTCTCTCTCACACACACACATATATATATAATGCAGTCCACCTTAAAATGTGTTTCCAAAGCTACCCGCAAAGTCTTTTGGGTTGGATAGGCCTGCTCTAAACGTCGTTTTTTGATTTTTTTTTTACATTTGTCGCTTAAGGATTTTGAATTCCACAAAACCAAAAATAAAGAAGAGTCGGTATTGATTAAAAAACGTCTTAAATGTAAGAGGTACTTAAATAGAGTCACACCTTAATAATCACACCTTAATAATAATGGGATGGCAACACATTAGGATTTTATTGGTTTTAATGTTATCGTTTTCTATAAAGTATGTTACAAAGGCTCTTATCGAAATTGAATAACTTTAAATACAATAAAGTATTCCAAATGAACTTCTAACTAGTTAATACTAACAATTACACAGTTGATATTCTAACATCTTTCTTAAATTATATGCAACGGAATTTATAGTATGATATGTGTGTGAAAGGTACTTTTGTAATTAAAAAGTTAAATACCATTTCATAGTTACCGTCTCCCTCCACCTGAATCTCTAGATCATCCTCGGTTGCTGATAGAAACATAATTGTTTTAAATACCATTTTAGGAATAATTTTGTAATGAAAGTAAGTTTTTGAAGCTATTTGCAAAGTAATTTAAACATGTTGGCTCATTACTTAAAACTGCTCGAATATTCCCAAATATTCGTACTCAACAGTTTGAATAACCTTGTTTATTCCAATTATGCCGTATGATATCCGTATATATTTAGAATGAAGCTTTTATAAATTGCTCCATTTCGGGGACATTTAGGTACTGCGATCATTTTCAAAAATAAGTTCATGATGAAATATTTTTAAACATATGAGTATAATTTTCATTCAGGAACTTTCAATGCTTAGCCTCGCATTAGAAATGCATTGGAATGCTTTATTATTCTTTCAAGGTATCTGTAAAATTTGATTCAGAACTTCTTATTCCAAATTACTTGAACAACGAGTTTTTTACCAATTGGTCTATGTGTTTTATAGAAGTATCAGATATTTCATGAAAAGTACATTTAGCACAACGAATTAAAGAGACAATTAACAAAATTTCGTTTCGTAGGGTAATGATTTTATACATCAGCTGTTTTCATACTAACGTTTGTTTTAATAAATAAAATTTTATTTTATACTATTATTTTCCGAATTAGTTGTTTTTTCTATTCAGCCTACTTTTTTCTTCATAACTTTATTTTATGTGTCCATACATGTTATACATAAACACATAAAATATACATTTAGGAATAGTTCTTTGGAAGGAGAATTCGTTTAAGAAAAATAAGACAGTTTTTATCTTGTTGATAAAATAGTGAAAATAAATTAAGAAGGTTTAGATCTCTCCTTCCTTAAACACTGAAATAGGACGAAATCGTACTAATGAAAATTAGAAGATAATGAAGGAAGAAAACCTAATCATTTTTTGAGAGGATATACAAGAGTTTTCTGAACATTATTTTGAAACGGACGGGGAGGCATAACCTTGATCTCAAATCTATTAAATATAATTATGTATTATCAAAACACGATGAAAGAGAGATACAAAAATTCACCCTACTTATTTTCTTATTAAAGTAAAGTTTCGTTGACTTCGCACGAATTTTCTTTTTATCCCAATATTCCAAATAAACGAAAAATTTGTTTCATTGGTATCAAAATTTCTCATAAAAATTTAAAAAGTATTTATTTCCTTTTAGAAAAAACAAAAGTGAAATCGATAAAATTTATATTTCGTTATTATAATTATATAATTTCGTTGTTCCATACATAAAAAACCACAATAAAAAAGTGCTAATCGTCAAAACTAGAAAATGTACTAAAAAGTGAATTATTTAGATTAAATGCATAATAATAAGACTACTAAAATATACTAGCCAAAATTATAAAGGAGGAATATTTCATTCATTCTGACAAAAAATATCATAGATTTTGTTCTTTAATGCAGTCATTATATAATTCAAAAATTTTCGAATTTTTAGTAAACTTTGAGTTTCATTTTCCAAATTTAAATATAAATTTATCAAATTTTATTTATTTACATAATTACAGAACATGAAGATACCAACATATAAACTCTTTATATTTCTGTATTAAATCAACACGAGTAACTTCTAGTGGTACTTTAGCTAGGAAAAAAGAAATGAGGTAACTTTATTGCATGTGTTAGTCTTTGTACATTCTCCGGTTGGTTATCTACAAATGCGTCCACTTTTGTTCCCAGTAAAGATTGGCTAACGTCAATGAGTTTTCCCTTTACTTGGCAAATCCCATTCCTTCTACGAGATTATCCCTCGAATCCTTAACTTAAGATTGCTTCCGCTTTATTTACTCAGGAAAATCGTTTGGTTAGGAATGCTTTAACGTATGGAGGGAAAATTAATGCAGTTCAAGGGCTGTAGGCTTTTATGATATTAATTATTAAAATGAAATTATTGAGGAAAATTAAATCTTCATAATTATTTATATAAGTTACTCGTATTTAATATAATATCAAGTTTAAATCAGTGAGAAGTTCGGATTGATCACTTGAAAGGCTTTTACAGATTTATATGTTGAAAAATGAATGTTTAATAAGTTTAGTTACTATATTATGATATAGCAAAGTAACGATAAAATGGTGCTTTAAATAATAATACATGTCACCTCGATTATTTTATGTTTAAATGCTTCATAAAATACTGCAAGAATATGAAGCAGAGCTAAAACATATCTATTTTCATAATTACATTAACAAACCAGTAATTTTTTCAGTGAATTTATTTGTTTTATATTCTACAATAATAAGAGAAAAGAAGTAATTGCTTTATTTCTTAAGAAGGATATGCATAACATAAAATAAAATAAAATATCCTACAAAAGTGAAAATTTAATTATTTAAATTTTCATTACCATTACTCCATTACTAGAATGCGAAAATTAATTGCTTTTAATACATTTCCATCTCAAAATACATAATTTATATTTTTAAAGTTTAAATAAGTTACATTTCTAATTGGATCTTACGTTTGGAATGTGTTCTTAAAGATATCCAACTCTACTACACTGCAGTTAACAAATCATTCTAGATCACATTTATTATTAGCCACCCAAGGGGCTATTGTCTTAGTTAATCTAAAAATGTCATACCTGACCACTTCTCAAAAATTTATCATGTTTTTGCATATATATTTTGATGTTTGCCTTCACCAGTAAGAAATTTAGTTTTCAAAAATACGTCATAATAAACTTCTCCTGAATTTCTTAAAGGATTGAAATAAAACATATGCAATATATGTCTGATATCTGCTTTCTCCACAAATGAGCTCAATTTTCAAAAATATGTCGTAATAAATTTCCCCTAATTGTTTATTGGATTTAAGTGAAACAAATATTAAAATTAAGTATTTTATTTACTTATCGATTTATATATTAGTTTAAATTATATGTACGCTGGAATCAAGATATGAATGAAAATAAATAAAATCATTTAGAATTTTAAGCTGTAAGGCAGCCTTTTTTTCCCCTCAAGAATTTTAAACTACATCTTTTTAGTTTGGCTTCCTTTTCGGAGTGTTTTTAGGTCAAATGATTATAATATTGATTTACTATTATTAGTCACCCAAGGGAATATTGTTTTAAGTGAATCCCTTTTGGCATACTTCTCAATTTTTTTTTTTCATTCGCTTAAATTTTAATTATATTTAGGTTAAATATATTCAATTTAATAATTTATCGTTTGATTTAATTTTAATTACATTTTGATGAAATATATTTAATTTAATAATTTATCGTTTCCATAAGTTTTAAAATCGGAAAGGTTTACTATTGTCCATTTCTCGATATTTCATCGTTAATTTTAATTCTTGTATTTAATTGTATAATTTAATAATAATGATATATAAAAGCCCAACTTAGGTGCCTAAATCTGTTTTTTTTCAAGACTTTGTATAAAATCTTTTTATTTTTATTATTTAAAATTCTGAAAAGGTAAGATTTTAAAAATCATGAAACATTCGTGAAATCGAATTATAAGCCAAAAAAAGGAAACTTGAAGGCATGATATATTTTAAATGAATTGGAGATACTATTTTACCCTTCCTCCGTTGTATCATAATCATAAATGGCAGAACCTTGAATATCTGTTATTCGTCTTTGCTTCCGTTCAAGGTTTTGATTTTTTCATTACGAATGCAGTATTTTGAAAACTATATTTGGAAAAGGAGCGTTACAACTAATTCATTAAGTAATATTCTAAAAAATTGTCACCACCTTTGTAATTTACACGTTTGAATTTTTAATCGAATTAATTTAAATTCTGTAAATGGATGCAAAGCAGTGGCAATGCCAATTGCCAATATAAAAGAAGAAGCATTACTAAATATTGAACAAGTTTAATGTAATTACCACTTTGAAATTATCAAACAACAGATTTAATAAAAATGTTATCAGTAATTGTACTAAAATAATAGTTTTTCTTGACAGTAAAACAAGTATCATAATTCAGTAATGTATGCCATATTATCCATACTTTCAATATATTTCATCATGAATTTCAAGGAAATTCACCAAGATCTTACTTAATTGATATTAATTTATAGATTTCAAGAGATTCTCTTTCCATCACTATATCATATTCTAAGTGAATTAGATTAGCTTATTAAATGTCTCCTTTCCAGTAATTTCTTACACTAAATAAAGAATGTATTTAGTTTGCGAAAGATACATGGCATATCAATGATTACAAACAATACCTTTACATTAACAAAACAAAATTTTAAAACAGTTCAGTTAGTTAATTTAATAAACCAAGCAAAAAAAATAAATGATTGTACCTAAAGAATAGACGGAGAAATGCCTCTAGTAGCTGAAGGTAGCAAATTTAATTGCTGATTACACAAATTGAAACTTTTATGTTATATTCAGATTTAAAATAGCAACAAGATTAAACACATATTAAACATTTTTGTTTCTACTTGACACAAATGAATGATATATATATATATATATATATATATATAGTAAAAAATGTAAATGAGTCACTGAGAGCAGTTAAAAATATGTCTAATATAAGAGAAAAACGATGTGTATAATTTTCTAAAATATATTGGATAAATATATATTTCTGCAGATTTCAAAGGATTTGAAACAATTTCGATAGTTTGAAAGACTAATGTGTGAATTCTAATAGCAGGACTGAGATAACTTTAGAACTCTGATATGAAGAGTATTTTAATAATGTTTTTCCACACATGGTAATTAATACAATTATTTTATTTATGAAAGTCATTTTTATTATATTTACTTTAATGTATGGAAATGTTTCATAAAGGTTGCTGCTGTTGAAATAAACAGAATGAATATTTACTCCCTATATCCTTGGAATTTCTTTTTTTTTTCAATTAATGTTGAGCCAGATTTAAGCAATTGTTATTGACAGCTTTCTCATAATTATGAGACTCAACCAATCAATGATAACTGTATTTGCGCTAGAACAGCATTCTAAAAATTTCTACTCAACACGACGGGAATAAACTTCCAAAGCTTTTAAACTTATGATGCAACAGCATTTGTTATCCGAATTTGTAGCCGAAACTAGTAACCTATTTGAAACGATTTTCCTTCAAAACTGTCGTTCTCATTCTATGAAAGGTCGATGAAAATTTGAAAGACAAGACACTTTTCTCCATGATAAAATGTGGAAAAGTGTAGGAAAAAGTATTTTAAGGTAACATGATGAGAAAATATTTTATAAGAAAACAGAAAAAGCGAACCATATTGAATTAATTATACATCAATCTTCTCTTACTCTTCTTCGGCTACTTTCTAATAATTTTAAATGTAGCATTAAATGATAACAAAATACCAAATCCTTTTTCTTAAAATTTACAGAATTGTATTACGAGTCTTATTTTATGAATACGCTATTTTTCTTACAATAAAATGTAAATGGATGGTAAATTTTTCTTTTGTTTTGCAATTGAAAAATAATGTTATTGCATTTGATATAGATAAATAGAAAAAAATAAGTAATAATTTTTCTAGATGTTTCTGAAAAATTTTTTGGTATTATTTAATAAAAAAATATTGATGTCCTCAAAACAAATTTAAGTATTTTACCGTTATAAAAAATGGACTACCTTTTAAAAGAAATAAGAATTTTGAAACATTAAACTAAATTACATTGCCTTAAAATGTGATAAAATTGTATATAAATTATATTCTAGCTGATTCTTTTTTTGCAGTCAGCTGTCAATCAGTATTTCTGTTAAATTAAATATCCTTACAGATATAAGAAACAAGTTTGACTTAAATATAACTTTTAATAAAGACAATTATTTCGGGAATATTTAAAAGAAGTTTTTCATTCTCTTCATTATATTTTTTACTGAAAATGAAATCATCTATTGTATGAAAATTATTTTTAAAACCCTTTTTTATTCAGATCATTTCCCTCAACACAAATATAATTAAGCAATCTAAAGATTAATTAAGCAATTATCCGTTTTCTCTGCAGTACTTTCTTGAAACAAAAGTACTGCTTATTTACTGTACAATTTCATGTTAATGTAAAATGAAAAAGTACTAAAATATTTAATTTTACTTTGGTTTTCATTCATTTAAATAACTGATTTCTTTTAATAAATTTAATCATGCCTCATGAAAACTTTCAATATAATTTGCTTTTTCTATAGTAGCAATTGATATATCTGAGTTTTTAAAATTACTCTTACGTATATTTTTAATATCACTTAAAATTGAAATATTCAAGTTGCTGCTAATTTTAAAATTCGAGATTTTAAATTCTAAATTCGAGTTCGAATATAATCAATTAGAGATTAAAATTAATTTCTCTTCATATTATGAGAGCTAATTTATTTAAGAAACATATTGAATAATTTTATTGTTCTTCATGAAATAACTATTATTCAAAGTATCCATTCTGTTTAAAACAAACTAGAAGTTTGATTGTATAAACACGAACTTACCACCATGAATTAAAATTTAACATTTATTTCTGTATGCGATGAAATGCAAAAATTCAAAATTAATAAAATTCTCTAAGTGGAGCATAAAGTGAATTATAACTCGTTTTGTTTGAACTAGAAGGCTTTCTCTCTAAACTATAAGTTTCACTCTTTAAACTGAAAAGCTAGACAATTTTTCACATTTTAGAGATTAATTCGTTTTCGAATGAATCAAAATAAAAGAAATTCTTATATCGTTTTACAAATGAAAGTAACTAAAATATTAAATGATATAACTTATTTCACAATAATTTTTTTTGTCCCAGTACTTATTTTTTCCATAATTTTAATACTGATTTTAAACACACATTGATATACATGCCTCCTGGCTAAAACTGACGTTTTCATTCTTTGCTTTTATTTTCTAAATAAATTTTAAAAATGTTTAAATTATTAAGCAAATATTTCGCATCATCACTTATAAATTAAACTAGTTATGAGCTTTATAAATTCTAAATTATCATAGTATGGATGGGAAAAGCAGTTTTGTAGCTCATGGAGCAGCATTATCGTCTCAATATGGCTTAAAATTATGAGGCATATTTGATGTATTAAAATGATTTTTGAGTAAAGAAGAAATAGAATTTGCAGATAAAATGCGAAGAGAAGTGTTACATATAAAGCTATATTTAAAACATTCTATTGCTTTAATTATTCCGTTTGATGCAAAATTACAAAACATTTACGATTTAGATGATATTTATCAATCAGAGATGAGAAAAATATTTAATAATACCTAACAAATCATTGTTTATTTCTTATGACAACTATGAAATCAAAACCTATTTAAGACTCATATATAGTAAATATGATTAGGTAAAATGATTAGTTTCATATCTATTGAAAAATGTTCTTAGAATTTCAAATTCATTCTTCTTAAATTTGTTGTAAGGAAATCGATAGAGTTGAAACGGTTTGCTATTATGAGAAGATGTGACTTTTCCACACCCTCACAATGACATAATGAAGATTGATAATGTTGTCTTTACATTCAAGGCTGAATTAATGTAATTAGAAAAGTTTTAAGTTAATATGTTACCTAAACAAAAATGTTATTTGTACTTTATGTTGCGTCCATTAGGACATTCTTTAATTTTGTTAATGTTAATGCGTGAAAACCCAATGGCTTCGGAAGTATCGTGGACTACTTTTCTTTTAAGCTTATCAAAGAATTACAGCAACAAAAAAAATCTCGTCTTATCATATTCAAAATTTTTAGACAGAGATATCACTTTTTAAATTTCAATTGAATTTAAAAAGAGGACTTGGAAAAATGAAAATAATTCGACTTCTAATCGAGCGACACAGTTTTAGAGAAGTTTACATCATTCTAAAAGTACATAATACAATTAAATAAATCAATCTACTAAATTCAGATAATATATTTTAATAAAGGATTGAGGAAATGTAAACTCTGAAATATATTTCCTTTTTAAGTACTCATAGAGAGTTATATAATCGTAATAATTAATTTTTAATGAAAGTCTTCCATTTGCATAACTATAATAATTCGATTGAAACTCATATATAGGCAAAAAGTAAATGAAATTAAAACTATTTGATTGCTTAGGCATTTCTTTTTAAGTAAAAAAAGGAAAGTAACATATTAAGAAGTATGTTTGCTGTAGTTGCTTGCTTGAATAAGTTAAATAGTCAAGAAAATTATTTGTTTTTGTTTATTATTTATACGACAAGTGTAGTTTTGTTATTTTACGGCACATGTTTCATGTAATTCAAATTCGCAAACTTTGGGAAACCGAAATTTTTTTTTCATTCATAACGCTATAGAAATCGTATTAAATGAAACTTGAAAGAGCTTCGCTAAGATATCTTTGAGTCGACTTTTATGATAACCATAATAATAACTGAGCTTTTTCTATCCTAACTATTACGTTTATATGAAACCCATACGAATATAAAAAGTGGACCAGAATAAAAAAAAATATTCATGTTGAGAGTTTAAAACTAATTTACAACAGCATAAGTATTTTCTATTTTAATTTCAATTAAAAAGCAGTAAAATCATTTTAAACTATTAATACTGTTTTGAAACAACCACTTTAAAAAAAACACACATTTTAAGCGCTTATACACATTTTTCAAAATATCTTAAGCCTCTAATAATATACAATTTGCAGTTATTCAATGATTTATCATCTTTTCACTTCTAAAAAGGAATAGCTACAAGTACGATAAAAGGAAATAATAATTTGGAAAAATTTTATTCTTGAAATCTTCCAGAAATAAAAATGGGAATTCGGAGGAAAAAAGAAAGAGATATACACACACATTTCTGCCTTTTACTTTTTCTTTCGTTTCGAAATTCTCATCGTAATCGTATTCGCTTCAAATAATTTATTTTCGAATACTGATGCCACCTCAAAGTCAATGATATCCCTCGTTCATTAAGGAAAAAAAAGATTAAACTTCTCTATTTTCTCTTCTTATCACGTATTTTTGTATTTCGTAATCTTTTTTCATCGAGTATTTCAAGGATAAAAGGATTTTTTTACGTTCTTTTAGCTTGCACTAGAAACGTGACTAAATTGAGATACTAAAAGCTACTTTAATAGCATGAATAAATCCCTTGATTCTCTTAATTGATAATTTTTACAGACTTTATGAAAGTATGAATGTTGTTGCCAATTTGAATGAGGAAACAGTTTCGGAAAATTCAAGCTTGATGATTTAATTTTACGGAAAAATTAATTTTTAGTATAGTTTTAAATGTGTTCTTTTTTAAGTTCATAAATATCTTAACGTCTTAAAAAATGTTAAATTATTTAAATGACACACGTCGGTGATCTCATGTATATTGAACATAATTACGTATTCAATCGAAATCCCGAGAACTGCGAATAAAATGTTTTTTATTAATCCTATAAAAATATTTTAAACAGATATAAAAGAAAATGACGAAATAAAATTAAAGTTCATACATATATATATATATATATATATATATATATATATGTGTGTGTGTGTGTGTGTGTGTGTGTATGACACATATATATGTGTGTGTGAATGTGTGTGTGTTTGAATTTCAAATACTAAATATTAATAATTTATTTTATATTATGGAGCAGCAATTATTCTAAAACACCTCTAAAAATTATTTTTCTATTCACTGTAAAATGAATATTTATTTTAACTTAAAATTTATTTGGTTATTAAAAGGAGGTTAATATGTAATAACATTGGCAAGACATAAAAGTGAAATTAAGACATTGTTTAATCCATTGTCGAATTCACTTGCATATAAAAAACTAGTTGCAATATAATATTTTTTTTAAGAAAAAATCTTTTTCTATTTATTATTTGTATTCGCCATATTTTTAATTTCAAATTTGTAGGTATATCAATGAATCAAAATCATAGAACACCATTTCTTTTCACTGGATAGTTATTGGACTGAACTGAATTTAACTCAATTGAAAGTAGTATAGTTATATATTTCATTTTTTTCATGCAAAAATGGGCACACATTAAGGGCACATATCCACACATTAAGAACATACGATCCTTGAAAAAATGATCCTGCTAGTGATTAAACTTTTATAATAAATGATCAAAGGAAACACAACCGAAACTTAGATTAATTGACACACATCATATTAATAAAAATAAACATATTTTCAATTTAAGCAAATTGAAATCATCCTCTTATCTGACCGACGTCTTCCACGTATATACGAACTGAATCAAGTATCACTAGTAATTTAAGCTGGGAATACTTTCGTTCAATAAGTAAGTCATGTAAAACTTAAAATTTTGAAAAACTGATAAGATAGAAAAGGAAACAAAAGAAGAGCTAAATAATGAGTCATCAAATTGTGAGCATGAGTATAAATACTGCTTCTAAGAAATGAACATAAGAAATATTGTGAAATATTATGAAATATTAACCTCCGGAATTTAAAAGGATGAAATTAGTATTACGTCTAGAACTACATAACTATTTCCCAAAAGTAATTATCAAAGTACGTAAACATAAGATACCATACATTGATTAAGTTCACGAAAAAATTGTTTAAAACTTATGTTACTGCCAAATATATAGTTAAAATATACTGAAAGTATCATATAAACATTGTAAAATTTAAATAATCAGAATTAAATTAACTTCTAAAGTAACATTAAAAAATTTTGTTTTCTTAATCATTTACGAAAATATTTATTGTATGAAATGGGTTATTTTCATGTTTACTAGACCTATGTTTCTTTTAAAAAAACACTTTAATGTAATTTTTCATATCCATTAATATACAGGGTGCTTAAAAAGAGCCATTCCATCAAGAAAAATCATAGTTATTCAGTTGTATGACGTTTTGATTAAATAATGCATAGATAGAAATAAATCCTTCTCCAGTTGTAGACAAATAACGTAAATGTCTTTCCGTTCCCCGCCACTTCAGTATCTGTCTACATGGCGAAATAGTTTTGTATTCTACACTTCACGAAGTGTGAGTTCGTATCAACTGTTCAATGTGATTTTCGTTGACAATATCTTGAACTTCCTTCCACTAACAGCTCTAGGCAATGGTATAAACAATTCCTAGACAAGGAGTATTGCATAAAAGGGAGATTCCCTGTCTTTCCCCGCCTGTCACGGAAAAAATTGGCACATTCGATAAAGTTTCACACATAATCCACACAGAAATCCACTGGCCGTGCCGGTAGGAACTAAACATTCCTGAAACATCTGTATGATGTGTTTTGGGGAGATGTTTTGTTTTCAAAAATCACACATATGGAATTTTGTTGCTTGAGTTCTCTTCGTGAGGTGGTCCTGTTTCTCATTATGAATAAGTACAAATCTTTGATAACAACTTTTTGTATTATTCATGACAATAACAGTATTCATATTGTAAGGTGATTCAAAAACTCCTTTTGTGGTTTTAATTTTAAATTATGTACATTCAACCTCGGAATTATAAATTAGTTAAATCTCAAAGTATTTATTTAAATTTTATTTAGGAAGACAAAAACCTTTTCGATAATAAGGCAACGCTTTAAATTATGTACATGGAATATCAAATTAGATGAAAATTAACTAATAAAAGTTTTTAAAACATACTATAAAATTTAAAGAAAAATAAATACTTACAGAATATTAAGAAAATAAAAACAAATAATATTACATAAATACATATTGACATATTATAATTACTATTTATTGTCAAGTAATTAAAAACAGGAAAGGGGGAAGGAGAATCTCTTATTTTACGAGTAAGCAAATTGAATTTTAAAATAATTTTCTATTAATATCGCTTAATATCTTGGGTGCACAGTAACCTGGTTGCTAGAGTTTAAAAAAACATAAGTGAAAAGTAGAGAATTCAAGTCTCATTTTTCCAAACCCGATCGTATAGTTAGTCTGATGCATGTTTAACCACTCGAAGAAAAAATGCTCATGTAGTTGTTGGCAGACCTCTTCGAATATCTTTCAACCATCTGACCTCGCAGTCTGGTGATAGGTTAAAAATACTATTTTATCATTCGGAAAAAATACAAATTGTGAGTGTTTTGCCTGCTCACTTGTAATGTTATCATTAACGCGCTTTTCAAGTACAGTTTCAATATTAAAAAAAAAATGCAACTTTTCTGCTATATTATTTCAAGAAAATATCTACCTTAATGTATTATATTCAACATAATTATCTCCATTATTGAGACCTTTATCATATCTTACAACTAGCTTTTGAAATCCATTCTCATAGAACTCTGCCGCCTGTTAGGCTCAACAACTTTGTCATCATCATCGTCATTTTGGTGCTGACCGCTTATATGCTTTTTTGAAGGAACAAGAGGCGCCAGATAAAGGCTATACTAAGAATGATCGCATAGCTTCCAGTCATATGATGCAATGAGATGTTGTGTTCAACTATCCATGTTTGGAAGGGCATTTTCATGCAGTAAAGAAATTCCTTTACTGAACATATCACACTTTTTGTTTAGGATTGATCGACGCAGTTTACGTAAGAAGTCACAATATGTCTCGAAATTTATTGTGTCTCCTCGTTTATTGTGTCGAAAATTCTTCAAGTAACACTCCCTGCCTATCTCGAAGCACAGTTCACATAATTTTGCGTGCTAAATATATTGTTTTCTTGAACTTCACTTCTTTCGGATGATATTGAAGGCCTTCATTCTATGGATCACTAGTTTGTTTCCAGTGTTACATGAGTCACATGTTTACAAGCTCCATTAAACTGCAGATAATTTCAGCAGATTTCACTCCTTTTACTAGCAGAAAATGAATCACAGCGCAATTTTCAAAACTGGTGACATTTTCAATTATATGAGGCATTTTAAATGCATTCAAACGTAAACACGGACGAATGCTTCTATGCTGGCATTTGTGACTAATTTACCAATATAAGTATTGAACCTGTGAGGAAGAGCGACAATTGCAACAGTTTCCATACTTAAAACGATACTTACTTAAAAACACACCTAGTATTTATGCCAGTGCAATCATCAGTTTATGAAGAAGTGCGAAAGAAAGGCAGCTCCCTTTTATGTTATAAGACTAATGTCCACCAGCAACTACCACCATCAGATCCTAACTTCTCACATGGACTCGTCCATATCTTATTTTCGATGATGTCCGGGAACCATCAGGTGGTTAAAATACATCTGTAATACGTGTATTCATCGTTCTCAGTGTAGCTATCCAAAATTCTTTGTAGTCTTATGCTGAATCCAACCTTCATCACCCGCAGCCTACCTAACTAGATTTCCTTGTTGTGCTTTCCATGCTGTGAACTCTCCAATCCTATTCTGTACTTTCCGTGGTTACTCTTAATACGAGTTATCATGCTGTAACACCCGTTCATTCCGGGCGTTATCCTGTGCCATCACTAATTCTAAATATTAAATACTACGACACCAATAATTACAGAACCACTAAAACAACTTTTACAATTTATTATTATATATCTGCTATGACATCAATAATAGTGCTCTCCAGGTTAAGTTTACTAACGCTTTAATTCAACCCACCAATAATAATCTAACAACTTCTTACCAATATCTCTTATCTAATCTCTATCTTATCAATATCTCTAAGTGTTAAGCTTATTTATTTAGTAAAATGTAGTCGATGAATTATATTTTGATAAATAAGATTTTGAGATTTTACTTTTTGATCTTGAATATCCCTGATTTTTTTTTCTGCGCGTGCAACCTACAAACATTTTCTACACTCAAGCACTAAAGAAATAAAAACTTCTTTTAACATTTTTCTTTGCAAACTGTTTGAATTTTCGTATTTTAGATGTAGTTTTAACTATTTTGAATTAGTATGTGGTAAATGAAAAAGGATTTATGTTAATTTTTTTAACGCATCGATGAAAAATTTACTTGCATGACATTTTTTAGTTTTATTTTTGGAATTTTATTTGGCATTTTTCTCTGTTAAGCTATATATTTGTATGAGAATTTAAATGATTTCGTCTTTCAACTGTCTTGATTTTCAAGAATCATTTGTAAAGTAACCATTAATGCAAGTGAATGATAACTGCATTCTAATTCTTGGGAAATATCAATTTGTTTGACATTTAAAATAGAATAGTCGTTTGTAAGAGCATTTAAGAGCCACTTTATATACAGAATCAAAAAGATGTTCCTGCTCGTAAAAGTGAGCACTCAAATTATCCTAATGTTTTCTATCAATGAAATTTGTCTGATGATTAGATTAAATGTTTATATTCCAGTAAATATCTTGCTTAAAAATTTACAAATCAATTAATATAAATTACAACCAATTAAACTTAGAAAATTACAAATCAAAAAATTTATATGTCAAATAAATTATTTAATGGATCATCCAAATTTTAATGCGGTTTACGGTATTTTTTTCTTAAATAGAAAACGTAATTAGTTAATAACTCATTAGAATTGAGCTGCTTTCAAAAATTTGAATTTCTATACAGCTGAATTTTTTTTTCTAATGTGAAAAGAATTCTTCAAACAATTTTTTTCACACTCATTTTTTTTGTGAATTTCTTATTTTTAAATACATTTAGCACTGATATTCTCATTATAAAGTATCAAAAATCTGTAATTTCTAATGACAAAACGTTAACCATACAATGGTGTATAAAAGAAAAAAAATCATAGGCATTTCCAAACAGAAATATTAAAATGTTCTGTAAGTTCAGATGAGAAATGAAATATAATACACTTTTCATTATAAATTTTGCAGTAAAGTGTATCAAATACCAATTGTTGGAGTTTTAAAATTGCAAGTTGATAACTATTTTGTAGTTTATGGTCATATAAAAGCAAAAAAACGCTCAGCCTAATATGGTATTAATTAAGTCTCCCACACAAAGCCGAAACTTTTAAAAGAACTTAAAAAATATTAAAAGTATATTCTTACTGATAGTACATTAGTATTTTTAATTTTCAATTGCATAAATTGTTATAATTAAGAGTCAAATAAAAGTAGGAAAAAAATTCAACCTTATCCATTAATATTTAGGTGTCCCATAAAAGCCCTAAACCTTAAGCATTTTATGAAAACATTTTAAAAATAGAACATTTTTTCGAATTGTTTTAACATTTTCAAGCTGCAAAATCACTTTCAGGTTTGATTCTTAAAAATAAATGCAACCTTATTTTTCAACATTTAAGTATCTACAAAATATATTTATTTTTGAGTATTATTCAAATTTTGACGTTAAAGAATTACTATTCCAAAAACTGTATGTCTAATAAGTGTTTGTTTGTGTTGCATGGAATTCTTTTTTATTAGAATTCGATGGAATTTATACGTAATACTGCCTTGAACTTATACAATCGTCTCACCGTTCTACTCCCAAATAATTTTTGGAGGCTTCCATTACTTCTTTAACTATACGTTCTACACTTAAGTGTGAAATGGAATCACTCTTCCCTCATGCTTACGCCTGTCTCAACAAAGTTATTCAGCTGCTGAAATACTTATATTTAAAGTTAGTTGTGGCTACTTTAAAGTAGTAGACTGTCATACAATGAGATATATGTAATCTGATTTCTTAAGATATACTTTTGTGATACTAATTCTTACATCCCTAATATTGATAGGTTTCTTACCTTTTGTGTCATTTTTAGAGTAAGCAAACGAATGTATTTTCTTTGTTCAAATGACATGCTCAAAAGAATGGTTTCAGAGTAGGGCATGTAAGCATTTATTTATAAAAGGAAATGAAACACATTTTACAAATCTTCCTATTCTATTGACAGCAAGGTCAACATTTACGTAAAATTACACTTAGAATTGATCTTTTGTTATAAAGTTATCTATGCATTTAACAACACAGAGAGTGAATTCTATTTATGTGCATCCAAAATTATTTACCTTTTGCTTTAATTTAATTACCCTAAATACTTACAGATTTAACTTTTTAATGAATAGACACAGTTTAAAGGCTCAACAATCGTTACATTTTTCTATTACACTTGTTACTTATTCTTGTTAAAACCTATAAATAATTCATCATAAGAAATTTTTTTATACTTCTTAGCAGCTTTACCTTTTAATGTTCTTTCAATTATAATTAAGAATTGCAATCAGGCATACAAAAGCTGTGCAAAATTTTGAAAAAACTTGATTCGTTTAAAAGAAATTTAGGGATTTCATAATGAATGTCAAGGATCATCTTAATTGTTAAAAAGAAAGTTAAGTAGAATTCGCATTCTTTTATTCTTTGATGGCCTTTTAAGTATTAAGTTTATAAAAGATAAAAACCTTAAAAACTTTTTGACAAAAAGAATATCCAATTAAATAAAGAAAATTTATTCAAATGACATCTTTTGCTACTTGAAAACCTTCCAAAAGAGTTTGTCAACTGGAACGTCTTGATAAAATTGATTTACTTTTTCTTTCTTTTATATATTTTTCACTTAAAGGGGCTATTCTTAATTAAAAAATAAAGAAGAACGATTTTGTACTTTTTTGTTACCATTTTGTTCCTAAACATTTAATAACGAGAAATATTTTTCTAAGTAAAATGATTTTAAAACTGAGTTTATTATGAATATTTACTTTTACCAACCTAAACATTAAAACTCCGTGCAACTGTTTTATATGTATCCCTTTATATGTGCTTGAATTATGTGAACTTAAATCCAAAATTACTTCAAATAGGTTTATTAATTATAAAACTTAATTCTCTTCGGAAGAAAAAGTTAACAAAAGAACAGTTTAATAGTGATACTAAATTACACTATTTAAATTTTGCTTACATTTTATGCATATTCGATGAAACAAGACTTTAAATATATATTCGATAAAATTGAATTCATTCTTTAAGAAGAATATGATGCATAACTGGGTTCAATGGAATAACTCAAACAGTTTATTTCTCATATGCTACTTTATGAGTTTATAAATTCTACAATAGTTTTCTTCAACATAAAAGCCTAAATGACAATTTGTAGTACAACCCACCAGTAGAATATCGATATATATAACCATAACGATAATTCTTCCATTTCCTATCAACAACTATACTCCGGCCTCGTATTCATAAACTTTATGATAGTGAAGCTCAGCGGAGATTTTTATAACTCTCTACAGTCTTGCAGACCCAATCGAAACATGGCGTTCTCTCAACGTTAAAGAAATATCATTTACTCCCTTTTGCGTCTAACTGCTTCTCTAAGATATGGATTGCTTCCCCCGCAAGATATAAAAACAAGCATCAGTACTTTTGATGTCCATAGACCACTAAGCACTCCCATTTCCTTTCGGAATGTTGGAAAAGCTCTAGGTTTCCAAGCTCGTAGTCTCATAAAAAAATGTCATCGCCCGCTAAAGCTAATATAGAGGTTACTTTATTGTAGCCAAGGTAAAAATTGTTCAGTGATATTCCAAATTGCATAACAGATAACAGCAAAAAGAGAAAGGCCACAGAACATTTTTTGTTAACCAGGCATTCCATTTGGGTTGTGAAAACTATGCAGTAAACCTTTTGTCATTGTGCGGTTAGAAAATTTTGTAATTTTGGCATTTTGATATCAATAACTATTAAACTAAATTTCATGGATTTTTTATTTCATACGCTCGAATAGCACATTGAGCTATTTCATTCTCGATAATCAAAATATATCATGTAGAAATATGTAACGAATCACAATATGATGCCAGATCATTAACTCATTAAAGTAAGGATAATTTTTAAAGAAACTTATCTTTTAATTCATAAAATTATGGGAGAATTATCAACTTGTTTTTTAAAATTGAAAAAGTGTTTATATAGGAGTTATTAAAGTTAAAAAAAAGTGGGACATGAATTAGTCGTTTCTTGTAAGCTATAATTTTTACATATAACTCCTCCCTTTTACTTAAATTTTAATTAAACTATTTGAGTTGAGTTGTTTATGTCAAGAAAAAATTGTATAGTAATTCATAATGCCATGTTTTAAGTGAACGTGTCAATCTTTAATTAATCTTTCCTCTGTAAATTATTATGAAGGGCAGCAACGACATTTCCAAATCTGTTCAAATCAGAATTTGTAAATTTTGAATAAAAAAAACATAATGTTTCTTCCACTTAGCTATTTGTAATTGGAAAAGTGACATATATGTATTAATGCGTTGTTTTAAAATTTATTTTTTAAATAATAAGCAATTTTTAAAGTTAATTAAAGAACATTTTTTCTGTTAAAAGTTTGCAAACATTTGCCTCGTCGTTGGAATAGACATCGATATTAAATATTTTAAATTTTTTTTTATTCTTATTTATATGCTGATTAAATATTTTAGTTAAATTTTGTGTATATTATAATATTTGCAATAGACATTCATTTAAACTCGAATTTAAAAAAATTTATTAAAAAGAAATAACCATATATTTATGAACGAGTAATCATTAAGATACATATTAAGGCAAATTTTTTTCAGTCTTACGTAAGGGTTAATCAGAATTCAGTTTGTTTCATTTTTAACTTTTTATAAGATATTATAAGCTAGAAATAAAATATCATTGGACCTCAAAAGCTCCTTTAAAAAAAAGATTTTTTTTTGTATTTTCTGCAATACATAATTTGCACATCAAAATGAAATATATAAATATAACTTTCTAAAAGTTGAATTTAAATAATATTCAGAAGCCCATATTACATTTAAAGGTATAAAGAAATACATGATTACACTTATTATTTTATCATTTTTTCTAAATATTTGAAAAATTGTATTATTTAAAATTTGTTATTAAAACTGTCTCTGTTATTTATCTAAGATCTGTTGTTACTAGTACTGCTTCCTCGATTATCGAAGAAGTAATACCAGTAGTTTAGAATCATTTGGATTTAATATAAATAATTTTTGTTTTCATTTAATATGTTTAAATTTACTTTTAAATTACGAAAATAAAATTACAGACACAAAGATGTATAGTTCTATAATGAGAATTTTACATCATAAAACTCTCCATAACGTAATGCTTTAAAAAATATAAGAAAATCAATAATAAATAAAAAATGTCTTTCTTGTTTTAAAAAGCTTTCCTATATTTTATCAATAAAATACTTAAATCACTATAATTTTAAAATGCATTCCCTGATATTGCTTTTCATAATCTCCTTCTTCTATAACCAAGTATATCATGATCATTTTCTTCAGAGAAAATTAAATTTTATTTCATACTTCTATATGATTTCAACATAATCATTGATATGAATAATCAATTGCGGCAATTGATTACCACAAAAATGTATTTAGATTTTGTCGAATGGGAAACAAAAAGCAATGGATAAATGTTAAATCTCTTTAAATAATTTGATATTCGTTCAACAATAAACACATATTAAAACAAACTCTGGTGGAAAATTGAGAAGGACAGATAACATTTTAAATGATAGAAACCACAAAAAGAAAGAAAACAAAATGTGCAATTTGAGAATAAAGATACGAGAGGTAAAAAGGAAAGAAGTGTGTATGCAAATATTTTTTTCACGCTTGTTAATCACGTGATAACACTGATAAGAGATGTAAAGGATTTCACTCAAATGAAATTCTGTTATTCCAAATTAAAATTTGACGAGAAAGAATTAACTCATGAATTTGAAATTTTTGCTATATCTTCCCGATATCACTTAGATGATTTTAAGCATGGCCGTAAAATTGGAAAATTGAAGATAGGCGAAAAATAACAGTCATTTCTAGAGTTCAACCTTGTCCTCAGCGTTGATTCACGGAAGTGGAATGCATTTAAAGCAATTGAAATTTGTAACAAGTGGCATGAAGGAGGTCGCCGTCAAAATACAATTGTAGCAGGAGATAGACTCATTGACATACATGTAAAAAGAAAACGGTGCACTACAACAAGAGCAGGTGGTAAATTAGCCTTTATCTGTCACAGATTAGATGATTTCTCGAAGTACTGTATCGAGATGTCTGGGAGAAGAAGGACTATAAGCCCACATACCTGTTATTTGCGTGACATTGCCCAGATTTCAAAGTAAAGCCATATTGAAATGTTGTCCTAAGCAACGAAATTGGATAGATCTGGACTGGGAATGCATTTTATTCTCAGATGAGAGTATTTTCAGTCTTAAATCAGATTGTAGAAGCCAACTGAGAGTCGCCCTGTATATCGTCGAGAAAATATTCAGGATAGAAGCCAATATCTAATATACAGTATCATGGTATGGACTGGAATCATAATTAATGACTACAACCCCCTACATGGGCTCGCATTTAGGAATATTAAGAGCTTAAGCTTCCCTGATGTAGACTTAAAGCCTCATATTCGCATTTTAGTAGTGCTGTGGGGATAATTTTGTTTTCGTGGAATATACACCACATCATGTCATCGATCAGTCGCCGTTCAGGAATGTCTAGATAGAGAGAGTATTCAACACCTCATACGGCTAGCTCGATCTTCAGATCAAATGCTTATAGAAAATATTTGGGACGCATTACGTGGGTTGCTTGCTTGTCGAAAATACCCTGCAATAAATCAGAACACTCTCATCTGGGCTCTGACAATGGAGTGAGAAAAATTGCCTCGACAACTGTTGAATAATATTATGCAAAACTTGACGACGTATGAATATGTTACATTACATGCTACATTGCATTCTACTGTGGACATGTCCCGTATTGACATTTTTCTTCTCTGCTATCGTATACATGCATTTTCTTATACCTCCGTGCGCAGCCTTCGTTTGAGCAAAAAGGTGATTATAACCTTCTGTATTTTCCAGAACTTTAAACGTTATTTGTTTTGATAAAAGAATCGTGTGGCAGCCTTATTTAATTATTCTCAGCCTCCACCTCTGCTCTTTCTTTTTTTTACCCATCATTATCCTTCCTTACCAATTGCCCACCTCCCATCTGTTATCCAAGATAATAAGACTGACATGAAACTGCTTGAAAATATCAAAAATAAGCAAGCAACTAACAAAATTATTGTTGATAACAATTCCTGCGCATTTAAAATTTTATTTATTTAGTAGTTGAAGTACTCATTCTTCACAAAAATGATTTTCGAGAGTTTCACAAACAAACCAGCAAGAAATTATGAAATATTTTTAATGATAGTCCACCTCTACACAGTACAAGCCAAAGTATCAGAAAGTTTATTAAATGTATAGTTAAGTATATATTAAATTTTGGGTGCAAAGATAGTTCTAAACTAAAGCCATACATGTTCAATAAATTATCCCAAAATGGTAATTATAACATCACAAAATATCCACTAATAAAAGAGTATCTTAAATCTAAAAGTAATAAAAAAAATATTACAATAAACTATGAAGAAATATTAATACGCAATCTGAAGAGCCTCTTGATAAATAGTATAAAATATCTTTCCATTCAAAACAAAATTGTTCAAATTTTCAAGACTGTAAATTTTAGGCACAGCTCACGAAATGTCTTTCTTAGCATTATTATTTATAATACTTCCTATGAATCTACATGTTTGTTTATGCAGAAATGTAGTCAGCCATCATTTCACGTTGAATGAAGGCAGCGTTTGACGCTAGGTAAACAGAGTACACAAACCTTATACTGAAACTAAAATTTACTTTTTGAAGAACTCCTTGTGCAAATAATCGTAATGTTGCTACAAAAAACAGACGTTAAATAAATATAATTACCGTATTAAACACTTCATTGGGTGTAAATTATAGGAAGCAAAATACATTATGAAATTATGTGATTTAATAGACACCATAGCTACATGAAATGGAACCAAAAATAGGCCAATACGCCATGTGACGCTTTATGAGCCCGACACATATACAGCTCAAGACTAAACCTTGCTCAAAAAAATTCTCTTCACTATCATGAATTTTTTTGTACAGAATTTCATGGTACTGGGGCGTTCTATCTTTGAGCTTTGCCATCCACACACAAAAAAATCTTCCATTATGTAACACAGATATAGAACAAAAACTAAATGTGTCTATTATATTTTAACCAATATCACAAGAATTTAAATTGTGTTAATAATCACATAAAAGACTACATTTTTCAGTAGAAACACTGCGAAAAAATGTTTCTCCTACTAGAAAACAGAAGTAAGCGGACAAATAAAACAAACTTTCAAGTATATATATATATATATATATATCATGCGAGTATAAATATTCACTTCTGGATATCTTATGAAAGTCCTTTTCTGTCCTTTACATTACACAAATCCACACCATTGATCCTATCACAGCATATTTGTTTGTTTGTTTTGCTGATGTCTGGAAAGAATTGTAAACTTATTCCCACAAAAGAAATCGAAATGCATTTTTGATGATATTTTTAGAACCCTGAATGTTTCCCAATGAATAATCACGAAGAAGTAATCTTTCAAAAAGTAAATATTAGTTTTTTTAACACGTTTACCTTTCTTCAAACGCTGCGTTTATTCAAAGTAAAATTGGAACTGATAAAACTACTACAAAAACAAACAA
Source organism: Nephila pilipes (assembly GCA_019974015.1). Classification (NCBI taxonomy): domain Eukaryota; kingdom Metazoa; phylum Arthropoda; class Arachnida; order Araneae; family Nephilidae; genus Nephila; species Nephila pilipes. Next base: position 1,304,492 of record BMAW01028255.1, on the reverse strand, counting down.
GCGAATTTTCGATTGTTTGTATTTGTAAATATCACATTTGGAAACAGCACCAATGCTATTGGGGACATATTTCGTAATTCTAAAACTCGGTCAAGTGATGAGGTTGATGCCTGACCTGGCTCCCCTATATTTTCTAATCTTCTACATGATGCCAACAGGATTTGGAGCCTAAACATATTTAATGCCCATCAGTCCCACTGCATTTCGGATCTTAAGTAGTATCAAGACTCGAATCTTCGACTCGACGGATACAACATCGCCCACGAGCTCGTGACCGCAACCAGGACCACTCTGCTACAGCGGTCATAACATGTGGAACTAAGCTATTATGTTATTATTGAGTATTTTGTATAGTTTAATAATGATTTTTGGACAATTTATTGAGCATTAATGGCTTACTGAAGAGCTCATATATACCCCTTCGAAATGAAACTATAAATTAAAAAAAAAAAAACATATATATATATATATATATATATATTCTCGTACCGTGTTTAGATGTCATTGAAATATTTTATACTTGGTAGCTGGATTGCTGAGTTTTTAAAACCATCCGTGTGAATAACTAGTAATGTAATGTGTTTTATTGATTACGTTTCAGATCACGATTTTTGGTTTTTGGAATTTCCTCATTTATAAGAGATTTTGTTTTCTGACTTTGAAAGTATTTTATCAGCATCACATTGTTCATAACATTAAAAAATAATAATATTCACATTTCCCATTCTAAAGAGTGTAATATTAACGAGAATAGAGAAATAAAAATAAAGCATAATTATTTAAAGAATAAATTATAGTATATGGTATGGTTACTCACAAAATAGGAGAATAAATGATTGCGCTATTTTAATTAGAATTTACGAACTAGATTGATAAAAATTAAAATTGTTTGAAATTGCTTAAAAATTACAGATTTATTTATTTGGGAGAGTTCTCAAGTTGTAGAAGGGTGCTCATGGCGATGTGAATGCATGCGTTGAGGATAGAATTTAAAGCAAAAAAAACTATTCGTCACCAAGAGAATCTTTTTTTTAAAAAAAAACATTCCACCTCATACCGCGTAAACTATTAGAAGACTCATTAAATTACCCATAAAGTAAACCTCCAACACTTAAATTAACTTTATAATTCACATCATTATGTCCTTAAACTGAGAATTTACATTCTCATACTCATTCTTTTAAATAGTGTATAATGCAAATATTAGGACTAAAACAATATCCCTGTAACATTTTGATTATTAATGGGATAGTATATCATAACAATTTTGGGAAATTAAAAGCATAGCAATTATCTATTTTACATAAACAATCATATTTCGGATTCTTAGTGATTATGCTTCTATGTATTAGAAATTATTCGTTTTCAAAACAAGATTTCAACCTGAAAATAGTGTTCTGAATTTTACTAACATACCTGTCTCCGAGCAAGTATTTACATTTTATTTAATTATAAATATCTATTAGTCTCTTTGAAATAAGTAAGTTTTTGTTATTATTTAACAAATAGCTTATAATGAATTGATCTTTCATTTATGAAAACGAATGCAATATTTTAAGCGAATGCATGTAAAATGGCTGATAACATAAATTTTTGTTGTGGTCTTAGGGTTCCATAGATTATACCAGTTTTATAGATTTTTAGATAGTTTGGGGAATTTTTAACTCATAGAAATGGAAAAATTAGGAAGTCTTATTCATTGTGATAAAATAAAAAAAACAATTCCGTTCCATTTTTATACAAAAATGAAGATGATAAATTGAATGCGAGTAGCATTCAAATTATTTTACAACAGTCAATTAGAAATAAATCTTTCTTGTAAATTTCTATTACTTTTAAACACATAATTCACTCTTCACTATAAGACGTTAAGTTACAAAAACTGGAAGAACACAATTTTCCCCATAAGAACTATTTTATTCTATTTCTAGAATTGAATATGACTATTCTTAAAACTTTGAATGGCTTAGTTTCATATGTGTAGAGTTATTTTAATGACTTTGAACTTTTCGCTTTCAAAAGAAAGCGTGTTAAAAAAAAACTGTCGAATTCCATAAATAGAAATGCCAAATGTTTCCTTTTAAGAATGTCAACGACATTCAAAAACTATTTTTCAAGTTCTTTGTGAAAAAAATTCCGAATCCTTTTAGGGATTGTTTCCGCAAGACATTTGCCTTCAGTCAATGTGGAAATGAACTGTTGCCAAGCAACCGTAACAATTTGCAACCTACTTTTCTGATATTAAAAGAAAAAATTGTCCATTTTTGGAAAGTATTTAAATCGGGTGATCAATTTTCCTCCGCATTCTTGGGAAATGTAGCTGAGAAATGACAGATGCGAAGAGAAGCATCATGATGTAGGGACGGGATTTAGCGTAATTTATCGCAATCCTAAATTTCGTTAGTTAATACGAAATTGCTTATATACATACATACATACATACATATATATATATATATATATATATATATATATATATATATATATATATATATATGTGTGTGTGTGTGTGTGTGTGTATATTAATTTTGTTCGTAAGCAGCTATTTAGCATATTGAAAGATAATATAATTATATTCTAGATTTATAATACTTAATTTCTTCCCCTTTTGAATACATTTTGAATTAACATATGTAAATAAAAATCTGAAATGTAGGAAAAGAATATGTGGAACCCCTTTTTTTCTTTTATCGAGAATTTGGTTTAGTTTTAACTGTTTTTTAAATTCTCATTTCTTATCTAGCACTTTTAGTTTTTAGAGAATAAGTTTTGTCTTTCTCTTCTAATATTTGTTTTTCAATTTTACCATTTATGAATACACATATAGAAACTATACATTTGGATCATATAATTTTAAATTGTATAGCTTTTCATAATCAAAGAAGCTTTCTATGTGCTTCATAGTTGTGATTATATACGTTTGTCATTTTTTTTGTCTAACATATTAATATATTTAAATAAAACTTCTTTTTGATTTTTAATAATTTGGGGAAAAATTATAATATAATGCAAAATTATATTTACTAACTCACATTTCTTATCTGTATAAATTATTTTGCCCGTATTGTATTTTTCCTCATGCAACGTAAGAAATTTTAGATTATTAATTTTTTAAGTTATTTGGTTATTTAGTCAATGACTGTCAGTATTATTTTAAAAATATAGATGTATTTGTGACACGTAATTTGTACATACAAACTGGATGAGTTATAATTTATTTTATCATTACTTTCCTGCTTTTACAAGTTAGTTAAATTATTCATTAAGAGAATTGGTACATATATATATATATATATATATATATATATATATATATATATAATACTGAGAATAAGAAATGTTTTACAAAGGGCATTATTTAATGGCAACTCAAATAAATTAAAATTGTTTATTATTATGGGGTTTTCGATTATTACTCTCACAAACCTCGTTTTCTTTCGCTATATCTTATAAAATTGAGCAGAATTATTTAGATAAAGGGATCAGCTTTCCTACGATATAAACACTCTTAAAGAAACTCTCAGCATTAATAATTTAATTGAATAACTTTTACTTATGATTAAACCATGACTCTTCTCATATATTTAAAATAAATAATTTATTCCATGTATTTCTGATATCCAAATATTTATGTGTCTTTTTTTTTTTTTCAGAACAGATGAAATGATTAAAAATTGAATTCAAGTTAAGATCATATTATATTATGAGTACAATTCTTTTCATATTCCCTATATATTAATGTAAATGCATGCATTCGAAAAATACATGTGCCTTGGTGTCATTTGTTGTAGAAAAGGGGAAACATCACAAATTGTATTCTTTTATTTATTTAATACAATTTGTTTAAAAATATATCCATAATCCTATAACAGACATTGAAAATATGCATTGACATTTAATTATTTTATAATAAAATTACCATATATGTATTTAACTTTTCACCTTAAGTTTTCTTTGTAATTAATAAAATTCAATTATGGAAATTATTAAAAAATTTTTTAATTACTTAAGGAGACCGGTACAGCTCTACCTCTCCTGTTAAATTCACCAATTTTATGTACCTTTGTCTCAGATATGGTGAAATATAGGATTGTGAAGTTTTTATCGAAGTTAGAATTATATATTTTACACACATTCTTTGGCACACCATTTT
>BMAW01028255.1:1254102-1300329 GCA_019974015.1 Nephila pilipes | reverse complement strand
TATCGAAGTTAGAATTATATATTTTACACACATTCTTTGGCACACCATTTTCTTTCTAAAATAGAAAAATATTATTAATTAAAATATATGTAATATAACATAATATGTAAATGTCATTTAAAAAACTAAATTCTTAAGTTTCATATTTGTGGATATTGAGAAAAAGGAACATGAACCTGAAAAATCCATGTTTTGAGAAAATCGCATTTTAAGATTTTATTGATACTTTTATTGCTGATAGCTTATTTGAGAAAGTCCCATTGCGTATGAAGGAGTATGATATTCTTTTATTTTATTAGAATTTTCAAATTTTCTGTCTGGTTTTTATTTCTTTTTCTGGCATTCTTTTTTTAAATTTTTGAATAGTTTCTGTTATCTGCCAATAATGAGGTCTTTATCTAATTCCTTTATACTTTTTACACAGTGATGACGTAGATGAATTTGTATCCTGTATGAAGTGTGGCATTCTGTAATATTTCCAATATTAAAGCAAGAAACAGCTTTCAAAACAAAACATTTTAATGTTTGGAAGGTCACAAATACAATTTTTGATAGACGAGTTCAGGTGACACTGTTCACAGATTCATTTGGATTTTGTGCTTTCCTACAAAGGCGTTACCTTCTTGCTATAGATTTGCTAAATATCTAAATGCAGGCTTAATCACTTCCTTTTTGGGAGAGGAACATGTGTGTTCGTGGTGTGGTCATATTTTTTCGCCTTTTGCGCGGACACGATGAAACTCACACCAGTTATGAAATCCAGCTGGATTGAGTCCATGATTTGGATTTCATTCCTAAACAGCAAATGAAAATATTCAGTCCAAATCACTTGCTGCCTTTCTTGAAGAGATCCAACATTTTCAAAAGATCTTTAATTCTTATGCAAAGTGTATTCGGTTTTTACTAACACAGATATACTCCCATTACAGTTTTGAAAACAGAAAATTTAATCAATACATCATGTCAAATAATGATAGAATTTCGTATCCAAAATATGTATTTTCATCATTTGCATTATAGTGAAAAGAAGAATTGCTTAATATGACACTTACAGTTCGAACATTTGATTCAATAATAGTCTCAATATTACTGATGGTTGTTTTTTCAACATTTTTATGATTTTTACACTTATGGACAAAAAAATTAGCGCACCAAGAAATAATTGCGGGATCGTAATGAAATTTGGCATGAAGGTACATGTCGATGAGATATGCAAATGATTAGAAATGCAGCGTGATTGCGCATTACGTATAGCCGATAGAAGGCATTTAACGTCAATCTCCGTGGAATATAAAACATGTAACTAAAGCTTGTTTGAGTGTGCTGAATCGTTTACAAAGGAAGAGCTGAGGTAGACATGCAGTTACGTCGTTTTCGAAGACAATATGAGCAGCTGTCACAGTTTGAGAGGGGGAGAATCATCGGTGTGATGGAAGTTGGGTGGTCAGCTAGGAGAACAGCTCCTCAATTATTTCGCTCTGAATGTGTTGTGAGGAGGTGTTAGGACCAGTGGATCCGAGAGATGTCATTTACACGAAGACCAGGCTCAGGACGCCCTCGACAGACCAGTCGTCGAAAAGACCTCCACATCGTAAGAAATGCACGCGTACAGCCAACTGCTTCATCGGCTGCCATCCAGGCACAGGTAGCACCTTCTCTAGGGGCCCCTGTGCCTTCTCGAACCATACGAAGGTGCCTGGCTGAAGGACATTTGAGATCGTGGCGCCCATTATGTGTGCTGCCCTTGACGCCACCCATCGACGCCCCCGTTTGGAGTGATGCCGCGCACGAGGAAACTGGACTGCAGCGGAATGGAACCAGGTTGTCTTTAGCGACGAATCCAGATTCAATCTCAGCAGTGATGACAATCGTGTTCGTGTGTGGAGACCCCGTGGTGAACGCCTCAATCCGGCCTTTGCTTTACAGCGACACACCGCTCCCACAGCTGGTGTGATGGTATGAGGTGCCATTGCCTACAATACACGGTCACCCCAGTATTGATCTGTGGCACCGTGACAGCCCAGCGGTTTGCCTATGACATCCTGCAACCACATGTGTTGTCACTCATGCAACGGCTCCGAGGAGCCATTTTTCAGCAAGACAATGCTTGGCCTTACACGGCAAGGGTGTCACAAAACTGTCTCCACACTGTTACTACCCTTTCTTGGGCCTGCCCGTTCCCCAGATTTGTCTCCAATCGAGCCTATCTGAGATCATTTGGGACGGCCAGTTGGGCCTCTCACGAGTTTGAGTGAACTAGAGGCAAGGTTACAGCAAATATGGAACGAAATGTCTCAAGACATCGTACTGAACTTGTATGCTTCAATGCCCAATCGTATCGCATCGTACATTCGCTCTACAGGGGTTCAACAGGGTATTAAATCCTCCGTTCTTTTGCCTTTTTCTCTGAAATAAATGATCCTTTTTCTTTGATTTTCTAATCATTTGCTTATATCAAAGTAGCCATTACGTATGTAAAATTTCGTTTCATTTTGACGACTTCTTCTTGGTGCGCTAATTTTTTTTGTCCATGAGTGTATATATTCTCTTACTTCATGAAATTCTAAATAAGTTAACTCTGTTACACCAGTTGAATATTATTTCATAAAGAAAATGTAGGGTAATCTAAGTTAAAGATAAGATACGCAAAAAATAATTTTAAATGGTGAATAGTTTTTATTGTACATGGAGTAAAAAAGGCTATGATCCCCAATATTTAAAAATCAAACAAAGAACATAAAGAGTCAAAACCTGTAAAATACAGTCGCAATTTCTTTTGCTGTTTCCAATTCTTCAGTCGTAAATAAATTAGAAGAGTAAAATGAAGATAATATATGTAAACATAAATAAGGACAATGGTAAATGAGAATTAACCTTCACAAGAGGTTAATTCTCATTTATCAACTCTTTAAATGGTCAATAATTTGCTAATTGCTCTAAGAAACAGTGAAAAAATATAACACTTTTGTTTTTTTTTATAACACAAGAGTGATATATTGTAGGGAAACAGTTTTTAAGCTACTTAATGATATAAAATTTAAAATCAAATTTTTAGTCGATTTTCATTGCCCGGTCTCCATAAACTAAAGTAAATTGACTATCTAATTTAAATAATCGACTACTATTAATCTTTGTAATTTGAATATTTGAACTTGAAATCAATGTGTGTGTGTAATGATTTCACTTAAATTTTGTTTAATTTCTTAACTTATCCATGATTTAACTTTCCCAGTAACGAGTTTATCTTTATTGCGTGATACAATTCCATTTAAACTTTTAATTTATTCTATCGTGCGATTTCTAATTCTGCATACATTGGAATTTTCTCGTACTATGGAGTGGAAGTCATAATCCGAAATGGATTCTTCATCTCCATATATAATACCTAAAGATCCCTAAATCTAATAACCCATGATATGAATAATCCTTACATTAACTTCTCAAAAAGGGAAAGTTATTCTCTCTTTTGATCTATCTACGGAGGCGAAAAGACGCCTGTTGCCTCACCCGCCAATTTCATGATATGTTCTCTCTCTCTCTCATTGAATGTAAAATTTAAGTTTAAATAAAAGAATTAGTATTCCTTGAACCATGACTACAACGCATTAACGAAAAATGAGTTAAAATATATATCTATAAATTAATTAAGAAATGGTTTCGTTGACTCCCTATATATATATATGTGTGTGTACGTGTTTGTGTTTGTGTATGTGCGCACATAACACTGTATCGTTCTTGTTCTACATAATGGACAGTAAGTGTATTCGCTTCTATTAAAATCAATTTTTTAGAATGCTGATAAAGTGCTATCATGCTAGGTAAATTCGCAAATAACTTATAATTATTTTCTGCAATAATTTAAAGCAGAATTTTTTTTTACTGCCATCATGAAAAATATTGTTTCTAAAGTGGTTAAAATGTACTGTTATAAAGAATTATGACATCGATCGAAGAATTAAAATTAGCATTTGGAGACAAATTAAAATTACGTACTCCGTTTGTTTTTATACATTACTCTTAATAACCATTATTTGTTAATAATTTGGAAGTTTTTTAATTCAATTATGAAAAGCAAATATTGAAAAGGTCTGAGGAATGTGAAAAAGATCATGATATTTATTTTCACAAAGAAATTTTAACGAAAATTATTTGTGAATAAAATGTCGTTAAACTCTTTTATTTCATCTTTAAATGATTCAGTATTTACATAAGAGTGACATAACCATATCACTTATCATACCATTTACTATTAATGATTTTAGTTACCCTTCATTCTTACATTAGCTTCAGTCTAAATATTTTTATTTTCTTTACGTTTTACATTTATCCATAATAAATAGTAAGACATATGTGATACATAAATGCATTTATAGGGATATTAGATGTTGAAAAAGAAGCAATTTTTCTAATACAATCTTATTTTAAGTATTGAATTTTAAAAAATTTCAAATTCCTAAGCTTAAGTTGCTGAATGTAAAAATTTTCTTCATGAAAAAGTTTTCGAATGAATTTGAAAAGTTTGGTTGATATATTTAAAAAATACAGACTGTTACATAAAATATGCGCAATGTTTTGTATGATGATGTATCTATTGAGAGCACTCTTAACTGTAAACCTTATAGTCACCCGGAAGAATTTAACACATAGTATTCATTTATAACTTAATTCAATGGACACATACTTTATTTTATGATTAACAAAACTTTAATGTCAAGATTTAATACTTAACAAACGTTTTCGTTAAAATTGCTAAAAAAAGCTACAAGGAACTGTAATAATAGACCTGATGTTACACACGCTGAAACAGAGTCACGTGTTACCAACATGCTCGAAGCACGATCAGCTAGAGTGAACACATCAATCACACCTGGCACAAGTAGTTGAAAAAGAAAAACAAGCTTTTCATTTTTTGCCATAACGGTTATGAAAACATTTGCAATAAATTTAAGCATAATCTCGGTATTTGGTACTGTAGATGCCACTCTTCATTTAAGTACAGCGAGACTCAACAGCGATTATAAGTCCCCATTCAGAATTATTTATGAAAATGTTGCTTTTTTAATCAGTAACTTATAAAAAATTACAACAACGATTAAAATGAAATCAGATATTAATTATAAGCATATACACCTACAAAAAGAGGAGAAGAAAACGACGTTACTTTTTTAATTAAAGGTTTGTGCAAATTAAAATTAATTCTCTTGAAATAACTTGAAAACTGCAAATAAATAAGTAAAAAATTATAGTGCTCTCGATTTTTGAATCCAAAGGAAGATGTTTATTATACGAGTATTGAATAATAAATTGTATAATTCTGGAAAAGATAGGTTATATGTGCATGAGACATTTTACTACCCTTTTAAATAGAGGCTGATTTTCTTTTTCTTACTCAGTAAAGGAGAACTGAGCACAAAGATTTATGTTAACTAACATTCCGAATTTTATCAAACTGAAATCTTAAATCTGTTTTAGTAGTAATTGAGATTGTGTAATTTTCATGGCATCAATATGCCAAATCAACCCTTTCGATGTATGAAAATTTGTAAATCTGTAATCCTTTCTGAACTTTTTAATACCTTGAAAGATTTTTGGTTCATTATGAATAAATATTTTGATATTCGTCAACAGATAGCAATTTTTTAAAGTTTAGCTCTTCAATAAAAATGCAAGGATATTTTCATAATTTTCAGGACATACTTCTTGTTCAAAGTATTCATTTAATCAACAGAGTCGGCCATTTGGAGGAGGGGAGAGTGTGAACGATGCTCTGTAACTGGCCTCCGTGATGATGGAGGTCCCAAATTGGATCAAGAACTAAAGTAATGTAATCTTGCACATGAAAATTTGACAATATTCCTATCGTTATCAGTATGACGTGACGTTCATTTTATCGGAAACGTTATTATGGTAGATCTATAGATTTCGGCAATCTTCTCTACCTCTCAAACTAATTCTTGATGATGTGAATGATTAGTTTTTGTAATTCCGAGAACTCCCAAGTATCCCCACTTAAACTAAACGTTTTAGTCAAGCATGTGCGCACAACGCTTAAAAGTACTTGCTATGTTATGCATAGAAAAAGAAATTGCAAAAAATTGTAATTTTTCTGAATTAAGTAATGTATTAGCAAAAACAAAATCACGCAACAAATAAACATACGTTAGTAATATATTTCCGTGCATGTAATTTTTTTTTTACTTTACAAAAAAAGTAGGTCCCGAAATGATTTCTTGCACCCAGGACCCTTCATTCAGAAGACTGTCTCTGATAATCAGGTAACATATTAACGTTATATGTATCGCATTCATTGTTTCCTTAGCTTTATTCTCTAATTTCTCTTTAGGACAAAATACATTGATACAAAATTGATTACAAAAATTTATTATTGATTGATTACAAAATACACTGATATTTATCCATAAATGGATATTATTCTCAGATATATCACTATATCATTCTCAGATATGTCATTTATGGTAGAGTTTTTGGAATTCGAATTAGAAAGCAAGTTATGTGGTAAATTTCATACTATTAAAATATGCAATCAAAATAATAATAGAATTAACCTCACCTCATAAAAATATATGATTTACCTAGATGTATTTAAATAATTTATATAAATAAGAATTGGGGGATAGAATGAAAAAAGAAGAATTTTATGAAGGTTATTTTGAATGCATGGATATATTTATTTTATCTAAAAAAAAACCAAAATATTTTAATTGGTCTCAATAATAAACTTTATTTTTATCGTAAGAAGCCTTATATTCTGAAACTATTGACAGTCTAAATGTAGCTAGTTTTACAATTTAAATATACTCTCAAATTTTCTCTGTAAGCCTCGTGTAACTCTGGAAGCAAAAAAAAAATTAAAATAAATTATATAAGACGAAAGTTGGCTTAAAATATTTACTTCTGCTACATTTCTTCACCATGTGAAATGTTGAATATATTGAAGAAAATAGGGTAAAATAACCAAAATGATAATATTTCTAAAACTCTTTTGTAATAATTAAATTCAATTAAAATATTATTAGCTTTTATTAATTATTATCTACCACACATGGGCTTTTGTTTTCTTTTAACCACAAAATGATCCCAGATAATTTTTTTAAAAAAATAAAATGTTAAATGCGCGTGACTTGTGTTAAATCTAATTTGATTTCTTCCAATCGGTTCATTATAGTTTCAGTTAGAATCGAAGTCACTGCTTTGAAGTATTAGTGTTGAAAATAAATCAATACGTAAAAATTTATTTCATTATCAGGATTTATATCATTTTTCATTTTATGGCATCAATAATTAAACTTAATTTAAGATAGAACTATTTATCTTTTGCTGCAGTTGAATTATTTATCGTTTGCTATAAAATTAATGCCTACGAAGAATATTATTGTTCATTTCAATAATTCATCGTTTGCTTCAATTCTAATATTTGATTGAATAATTTGATTCCTATAGAATAATTGTTTGTTTTCATATCTTGGTTATCAAAAGTTGGTATTGTTTTTCTTACGTACAAGATCAATGATTGTGTAGTGTAGCAAGAAGAGATAGCAATGGGATAAAGAATGCAATAATATAATGTGGAAATAATCCTTTTAATTTATAATGTTTAGACAGTTATTCAAGATATAGTTATTTTACGGGTAATGATATATTGAGATTATATATATAAAAATTTAATTGAATCCAGCAATCAGTAATGTTGTGTTACTGTGAGGAAACCAATATAAAAAACCCTTTTTTTTTGATAATTTAATTCCCAGCTGCTTGCGACACAGAGGGAGTTTAACACGCCTTCCAGAAAATTGACTCCTGAAGAACGTGACCGATCTAAACAGATTTGGCGTGAGGAAAAGCGATTGGATCAACAGAAAAAAATAACAACTGAAAAAGGAAAAGCATAGCTTAAATAAAAAAGGTCAGCATCTTTGATGGCTAAATTTATTCTTTGTAATACTTTGAATAGAACAATTGTTTCGTTTACTTTGATAACTTGAATTAATGAATATTACATTTTAGGGCATGTTTGTCACTTTTAAAAATATGACAATATTTCTTATTAAACTAAAATTTAAAAAAAATTATAGTTGATTTATATTTACTTCATCAAAATATGTAAAGTTTAAAAATGGTTTAAATTAATCTTCTTTTCATATTACTTAACTTTAGCGTCTTCCTGTAATAATTTTCCACGTGATTCTTAAATACATTATCGATTAAGAATTTATTTCACATTTCTTTAAAAATTATCAACCGGTACATATATATATCAAAGTAAAATTAGCAAAAAATAAAATTTATTTTTCAAGAATATATAAAATACATTGATTTACATGTTTCAAGAAAAGATTAAACCAATGATCTCAACTGAAATTTACATAGTTATAACATTCATGAGTGTAAGTTTCAGAAAAATTCCTAACATATAACAGTTTTAAAAAGCCTGCAAAATTTTGATTTCAAATAATTTTCATACAAGATGGGATTATAAGCTTTTCCCATGCCTAAATTACCAAATTTTAAGTTACTAAGAATTTATCAAATTTATTAAAGAGAATAATACTTGAAATAGCAAGTATATCAGTGTATCTCTTTAATGGTCAAGAGAATTTATAAGATAGAGATGATTATTCTACAGGTGCATAACAAATCATGCAAAGATCACCGAAAACAAAGGAAGATTTAAAGGTAAGAATTGCAAGATACATATGAAATATCGGTCAAAACTATGATAGATACTTTCAGAAAAATTAAAACATTTAGGAATAGAGTAAACCTTAAGCTGTGTAATGTAATATTACATTTATTTAGGATTAAAATGAAATTTTCTTCACACAGACATTACTTTTATTGATTGTTATAATTTTTTCTTAAGAAATCATGGATTATATCACAATATACTAGTATAAGCTCATTTTTTGATTCAATAATGTTATTTGAAATTTTCAACGCCAGAAACGTTGATCTTTCCAAATAAAAAATAATCTTCTAATATTTGTAAATATTTAAATTTAAATATATATATATATATATATATATATATATATATATATATATATATAACACAATTATCACACACATATATATGAGGTGAAGTTGTTAAATAACGAGAATGATTCTGTGGGTGCTACAGAAGTCGAAAAATTTCACGTCTATTAGCAACGCTTCACGGTGGTTTTTAATAGAATCATGACTCAAATGCGTAATTTGACAGACGCGTCAAAGTGACGCGTTAGCCGTGAACACGAGATAATGACCACTCGCTTGCCGCGGACATTTTTTTGTTTTCTAATACATAAATACGTATTCATATTTCCAAATTATCTAATATTTCACCTCGATTACTAGTGCTTCCGGAACAGTTGTCATAAAAAAAGAATAAACATGATGTGGTTATTAAAGAACGAGACTGACGCTACTGAAGAAGTACGCATGCACCAAATGTCAGCAACTGACAGTGGTTTAATGTAAAGTCTTCTCTTTCGAATGCAGTGCCTCTCGCTTCTGTAAACAAATTTGTATAGCCATAGACTTATTCGCATTAGAGTTATTTTTTTGTTACGCCAAAAAAATTACAAGTGAGCATCGAATTTTACGTGAGAACGTGATATTTTTCATGAAATTTGGAAACATCATTACATGATTTTATAATTTTTTGAAGGAAGTGCATGGCAATGAATGTTTATCGCGTGCCCGTGTATTTTGAGTGGTTTCAGGGTTTTAAAGATGACTGAGAAGACTTTGAGGAGGATTCACTCCCAGGCCTACTTCCATGTCAAAAAAGAATGACAATATTGGTAAAGTCGGTAATATGGTACGATCTGAGAAATTGTCAAAGACGGCAAATTTTACGTAACAATTTTAACAGGTACAAAGTGTGTGCCTAAATGGCGTCTAAAATTTCTCATATCTGAGAAACAAGAAAGCGATGCGAATTAAAATATCAAAATAATTTTTATGCGAATTAAAATATCAAAAATTACATTTTTGCTAATACTATTTTAAAAGAAGCAATATAAATTAATAACTAAAGGAAATTTTGCGAAACTGTATTTTTATTGTAATTGTAATAACACGGTATACTCCGAATAATATAACTGACTGCACATAAAAAAATTAATCATTTTCTCATTGGATTGGATTTCTGTAATTAACAGTAAATTCTTATTATTTTATTATTTTATGGAAATACCCTAAAGTAATTTCGAATATTCTTATTAAATAACTTATTGTACAAGGAAATTCAATATGAGTAGACATCGTCTACTCATATTGATGCACAAATATTAATTAATTATTTTTCGCATTAACTTTTTTCAAATCTGCATGTAATTATAAAACTTTAATTTAATACTTCTTATTCTTCATCAAATCTCTTTTTCTTTCGTTTCATTTAATCTAATACTCACATAGACCAAAGCAACAAAAAAATGGAGGTGAAAAAACTGTACTGGTCAGAAGCTCATCGATAAAGTGTGTATTTTCATTCGAATGCTTAGAAAACAACCGAAAAGAATGTAGTTTGTATTAATTTATAAATAATAACAATAGAAATACACAGACCTTCAAATGCATTTAAAATATTTAATTCCGTCAGAAATATAATATATTAGATAGTATTTTGATGTTCCTAATTGTTTATTGTTCCATTCTTAAACATTAATATTCGCGTACAAATACAATAAAAAATGTTTAGAAATAAAAAAAATTAATTCTTCAGAAAAAATTTAAAAAATTGTAAATTTGATTAATGGATACGAAATTTTCTTTGATAAAAAATTCTTAATTGATATAATTAAATTCTTCACAAATATTAATTAATTAATGTACAAATTAAGATATTGATGTTCACAATTGTTTAAACATTAATATTTATCTAACACAGCTTACAGTACTTCGTAAAATATCAATTTCCTGAACCGCCTTTAGAAAATAAACCTGATGATTGAATTTATTTCTCAAAATAACCTATCGAAAATGTGTAAACTACATTTCTTGTGTTGCATAGAATTGTTGTTTACAAAGCGGGATAAACAGAAATACATTTTCATTCATCTACAAATCTGTTATAACACTTTTTTGATATAGAAGTATCAATAAAAAAAATCACAACTATTTTCATTGTCGAAAAAAAACATGTAAGATATTTTAGAAGACCAAGTAAGTATATTTTGTAACAATAAATCTGTGAGAGTGGTAAATAATATAAAAGATAAAACTGTGAACTACAATCCATTCGCATGTTTAATAATTTTTTTAAAAAATTTAACTTATCAACTTTTATCTGCTGTTGTTATCCAATGTTGTGCTTTTTTCACTTATTTAAATTTTTCATGTGTCAGCCAAAAATGTCATTTACAATAAAAAAATAACTCTTAATAGTTTCATACCTTACTTTTTGCTATTTATTATACAAGGTATATGTTAAATAATAGTGAGAGCTAAATGCTTATAGCTTGGGAACAAACTATTGCAGAAAGATGAATTATATGTCAAATTAAAGAGAATTTTTCTAAGTTTCTTGCTTTGTTGGATGACGTCACTAAAACGCTATGTATGTTAACCAGATGGCCTTGATTTACTCAAGAGCGTTCAAAGTGAGAAAGCCACCTCAGACATATGTTTTACATAGACAACAATTTGATGACATCAACCACTGTAATATTTCCCCGCTAGATAACGGCACCGGGGTCTTAGGAAACCTTAGTTTTAATGGTAAATAGTGTAGAGAATGCAATGAAGACACTCCGTCCCCGCGTGAAAATAACATTCTAGATGGGACAAACAACTCAAAAGAAACAGGAAACTTACTCAAGCAAGCACAAGATTGCTTCAGTGTTTGATGAAACAATTAAAGCTGTGAGAATAAATCTGATGCGTATTCTGAAGAAATTCGAGCAGAAGTGTTTTAGAAAGTTGAACATATCTAAAATAACTGTTCACAAACTTGCCACACAAATGTCGCTATAAGCACTATATAAATATTCCCATGTGGTACAGTGAAATACTAGATGCGTGACAGTGAAAGACTATATGTGTTGCGCTGTATTGACACCTTTTTTTTTACTGAAAACACAACAAAGGTAATCATATTTCTGAAGATGTTAGAAGAGTATTTAGTGCACATAATACTTGAGAATTCCATTTTCAAGTAATATGGAACAATAATCCATACATTCCGTGCATTTTACAACAATCGAGATCGGAATTTTGTTAACGTTATTATACTCGGAAATGAGTCAGAAGAGAGTAGATTGCCTTTGGACCTCAATCTCTAAGCCATATCCCCACATTTTTAATTTTTGAATTATGTAAAACACAATTATAATCTATTTCATTTTGAAAACAATATAAACTTTTGATGACAATATAAACGTAGCTGTAGTGCAATAAAGTATTTAAAAACTCATAAGTAGATCAAACAATTATTTCACGTTTTTCTTAAATTAGCTATTGGATTTTCTGTGTGAAAAGTTTTACTTCTTTAATAAAAAATCAATTAAATATTTTTTTTTTTTTAAAAAAAAATCTACACGTTTTGTTTTATCAACATTTCAAAATGCATAATGTGAACCACATAATTTAATTCAAGTAAATTGTTTTCAAAAGGGATCGTTAATTTAACATTCATTTATTCTATACCCGAAATTTTGCATGTCTCTGTAATACAAAATTCAATAATATTCATTTTTTATTTACATTTTATTAAAGAGCGTGCGACTTTTTTTTTTTTTACAAAAGAGAGGAACTGCTATCTTTTTTGATGTATGGACAAGTTTACATCTGACATCTCTTCATCGATGACCAAACAAAAAATTGACGATTTCTTTAACTGCCCAGACATTCGGGTACATAAAGTAGGTCAAAAGGATTTTTTTTTATTTTGTCTAAAAGCATCTCCCACTGAAAGAAAATCTCAACATATATATTTTTATATATCTAATGGCGAAAAATATCTTCAAGCTTTCCTGCTTTTAAAGGTATTATCAAGTGGTTAGGTGACTTTTTTTTTTTATCGAGAATTATTTTTCTACAGCTATCATAGTAAATTTAACTTTTGAATTTTTGACCGTAACTTAAAAAATATCAAAAACAATTCATATAAATGATAAAAGATCTAAATTATAAATTAGTATTTCATAATTTCAAATTTCAAATATTACTTTTAGTGGTTAGAATTAATCTTTGGGTCACTTTCACTTTTATTATACATTATAATAATATGTGAATGTATATTTGAACAGTATGTACATAATTTTTTTAAAAAAGAAATAGAGTAATTTAACACATTTTATATTATTAATTAAATTATACTTCAAATATGTGTTTGATACATTTCAGAAAATATTTTAAGTAATTGCATCTCTTCTGCTCTATTTATTATTTCATTAGTTGATGTTGAGGTACCATTTATGAAACCCCCTTACAACTATCTGTTCTTTATATATGAAACCTGTCACTATTAGTGAATTGTATCGATGAAATTTACGTTAATAAATAAACTAAACAAAAAAGATTCCTTTTTATGAATACATCCTACTGTAGGTATATTAACACAAAATTACTTTTATCCTCTTCTCTTCCTCATTTTTATTCTTCTTTTATTATAATCATTTTCTAACAATGAATTTAGAAAGATTCTAATGGCATTCTTTCATTACCTATATTTTTTTAAGGTTTAGTGTTCCTTCTAAAATTTTCATTTTCTTAAACATTTAGTTTAATGAAAAATATAATCCTTTTCATTCATCTTTATAGTCTCAGGGTCTCGTTAAAAACTTTAAACTGGAAATATTGAAGGCGAGTCCTGTCTACATCAAATTCTCGTCGTGCGAAATTACGATTACATGAAGATGTCATGCGGCATGACTGAGAATTTGGGAGATATCTCAATCACGTATCTGCCACTCACATTAATGAACTCAACCACAAATGAACTTCACATTTCTGTAAAGCAATGGTCTTCAAACTTAGTCGACTCAGAGAACTTTTGGAACTATTAAGCGTTTTCGAGGAGACCCATTCCAACTTTTCGAAAAATGTATTTTAAAATATTATTATTAAAAGTAAACCAATATACACTCATGGACAAAAAATTAGCGCTCCAAGAAATAATTGCGGGATCGTAACGAAACTTGGCATGAAGATACGTGTCGAGGAGATATGCAAATGATTAGAAATGCAGCGTGATTGCGCATTACGTATAGCCGGTAGAGGGTGTTTAACGTCGTTCTTCGTGGAGTATAAAACAGGTAACCAAAGCTTGTTTGAGTGTGCTGGATCATTTACAAAGGAAGAGCTGAGGTAGACATGCCATTACGCCGTTTTCGAAGACAATATGAGCAGCTGTCGCAGTTTGAAAGGGGGAGAATCATCGGCATGATGGAAGCTGGGTGGTCAGCTAGGCGAGTACCTCGTCAATTAGGCACTGCATTCAAAAGAGAAGGCAACTGTCAGTCACTGGCGTTTCGCCGCATGCTTACATCTTCTGCAGCAGCGTAACCTTGGTTATTTTACTGTCACACCCCGTAAGCATTCTTTTTATTAAATATGCTCCGGTAATGCCGGATATTCGATGTAAAGTATTGGACCGTTTGCAAGTATGAATACATATTTATGTACTTGCAAACATAAAAAAGTATCCGCAGTAGCCGAGTGGTCATTACCTCGAGTTTACGACTAACTAAGTTTTGTCAAGCCCCGAGTTTAGGTCATGATTCCATTAAAGAACCACCGTGAACCGTTGCTAATGGACATGAAATCTATCACGCTCACTTTCTTTGGAAGTTCGAAGAATAAAATGCGGCTCAAGTGCCCCGCCGCTTGATCGTAATGCAAATTTACGAGCTTCATCGCCTATATTCTATGATTTATCTCCGAGCGTCAATTAACAACTAAAGCAAAGGGTGATCAATTATTATAAGGATTAATTATTACTAAAGATTATGAGTTTAGGGATAATAGCCAATTTTGCTCAATATCCAGTAAAACTAATGGACATAAACCCAATCAATAAATAATGAGTATATGTAAATTGAATTTTACTGACGTTTTATTTCTTTGACAAAATTTAGAAATCGCTAACTAGATAAAAATATCTGATAAGGATCTGAAATAAAAATAAGGCATTTTTTCAATATTCTAATGATTATCAGATATCTTTTTCTGTTCGGTTACTTTCTTGAAAACCAGAACCACTTTCTCCATGCAGCTAATTAACCATTTCGCTACCCGAGGGAGAAGAAAGAAGTGCTTCTCTGGGCCCGCGGCTTCTTACTGCGGAGTGTTCGAGCTGTTCCCAGACGATTTTGGATATTAAACTTAATTCTTGAAAAAAATTCCTCTAAAATCGGCTATTCATTAGAATATTTTGGTTTTTACTTATATTATTTAAAATAGATTAAACTTAATATATACTAAAGAAAAAAATATTTAATTGAAAATTGTATCTTTTATACATAAAATTACGTAAAAAATCATATCATTTAAGAAAATACAAAATATACTTACATTTGTTACATACATTTCATGGTGTAATGATGTACTATTACATGGAATATTAATACATAAAAAAATAAATCTTATTTTGCTGCTTGGAATTTTTATAAGAAAAAATTCTTCAACGCATAGTCCAACATCACATGCCTTACACACATATTTTGTCAACTTTGAAGCTTCACGCAAGATTTTGAGCAAAGGGCACATCTTCTTCGTCCTTTTTTTCGTTTAATGGCTATGTACAGATTTGAATTATTTTCGCTAACATTACTGTCAGATTCATTCATTAATTCGCAAATTTCAGTATCAGATAAACACTTTCTTTTCGTCATGACTGTCATTACAAATAAAAACTGATCCAATGAAACGAACAGCTGAGAGCATCTGCTACCAAAAGCCCTAACCCCATAAACATCCATAAATTCTCATTCGAACTTCTAAGAAGAAAAAAAGAAAGGAAAAATCAAACCGAATAAAGTGCACCCTTTAAATCATGTCATTACATAAAGAGCCGAGCCGCAGCACGTGCTTTTAACATTTACCCCCCCCACACACTTCCTGATAGCTAGAGAGGAAATCTAACCCCATATCGGCAAGGTCAACACTCCAAATAATCTATCTATATAGATTTCGAGGTATTGTAACGCCATATAGTAACATTTAAGAAATCAAATGAAACGTTCTCATCAAAAGTATCTATATTGATACGTTGGGCCGTAGAAGACACTCACGGAGTGTATCTAATGTGATACGCTGGGCACAGGAGAGGAAACGCGAGCGTATCAAATATGATACGCTGGGTGGAAATGGGTTAAAACTACAACGGACATACTATCCAACAATACATTTTTACGAATACTCCCTACCATAAGTTGATTATAAAATCATATAAAATCGCTGCAGTATGTAAAACCTCAAGAGATCATTTGTAATGTTTGATTGTGGTTCGAAAATGTAGTGAAATGAGTTACGACATTTAAAACTTAACAAAACTTTATTTGAAGAGTAAAATAGGCTTGTAGCTACTCAACTGTTCCTATGCTACTAAGTCCTTCAACTGACTCCACAAAACTCACTTTTCTCTACCTCCTCGCGGGCAGTACTGCCAGCGCCACGTAGCGGAGGCTCTGAACCATTGCTCGAAGGGGATGGGAACACTACATCTCCCCACCAAGCTCTGACGTTATATTTGTTTAGAAATTTAAGTCAGCAGCTGAAACTCTTAAAATTAACACTCCAAGTATTCACACAATGCAAAATTAGTTAACAATTATTAACACTAAATGCACAATAATAATTATAAGAAAAGAAGTAACACATAAGCGCGAACACTATTGCACATAACAAATCATCAAAAATCATACACATTATAAAACATTTAATGTTCTAAGCTTCCTGATTTTAAAATGACTCAAATTAGTAAGATATACTAATTGCAAAAGAATTGTAAGAATACATAAAATAGCACAGATATACATATAAAGAAATCTAAATAATAGCCGCGATCAGCAATAATTGACAATGTTCACACTAAGCGTGATAACGCATCTGCATGAGGCATTTTAGATCCCGCACAATGTTTCAGAGTTATGTTAAATCTTTGCAGAGAAAATGCCCATCTTTGCAGTCTAGACAACTGCGGTGCACTTTTTGTTAAAAATGGGAGTGGTTTATGATCCGTGTAGAATTCAATTTCGGTGCCAAACACCCACGATTCAAACTTTTTCAAACTCCACACATGAATGCTTCTCGCTCAATGTTTGACCAAGCTTGATGGGCTTTGGTCAATTTCTGACACGCATAAGGTATTGAATAAGTCTTTTAATCCAATTTTTGGGATAAACATGCAGCGATGCCGACTGATTAAGCATCTGAATGAATGATGTACGACCTGTTCATCACAGGTGTACATAAGGAAGGAGCATCTTGAACACTTCTTCATGTATATCAGTCCATAGAATTTTGTCGGAGACTCTCTTTTTAGTCAACTCCATCAGGAGATACACAAGCTCCGAATATTTGGGAATGTACTCGTGATAGTAATTGCATAACTCGAGAATACTACGCAACTCTTTCTCATTAGTCGGAGATGCTAATCTTCTTATCGCATGCACCTTTTCTAGATCAGGCTTATGTCTTCCTGAACAAACAACGTGTTCTAAAAATTTCACATAGGGGTTCATGAAATCACACTTCTTAAGGTTCACAGTGAAGTTTAATTCTTCCAACTTCGATAAAATGATTTTTAAAGGCTACAAATGTTCTCTGAAATTTTTCGCAAATATGGCGATGTCGTCTATATACGCACGGGCGAATTCTCTATAAGGAGCAAGTGCTTTATTCATTACCCATTGAAAAGTAGCAGATGCATTTTTCTGTCTAAAACTCATGACTTTAAATCTATACATTTGGCAATGAGTTTTGAAAGAAGTAAAATCTTTTCTTCCTTCTTACATCGGGATTGCCCAATATCCCTTCAAAAGATCCAAAGTAGTTATTAAGTAGTACAAAGTAGTAGTACAAGTTCAACACAGTTATCATCAATCATCATACAGATCAATAATTATCATCGATCCGGAATGAATTAAAGCCGTTGCACTCATTAAGTTGACAGTAATTTCAACATATTACAGATCACTCATAGCTAATTTTGGTTCGTTTGATTCTTTCTTATTTCTGCTTTCTAAAAGGAACTCAGTCCAAATTTCCTCTGTTACTGCCTGATCATCTTGCTTGTGTCTAATATCAATATAACCATTCATTCCAGTCGCTTTGTATCTTTTTGGACAGTTCTTCGCCAGGTGTTTAATCCGCAAATATAACATTCTTTCGTTGATGTTTTTATTTCTTCCTTCTTTGGAGTTCTGGTATTTTTCTCTTGAATGAGGTGGAATATATCTCCGTATTATAATAAATTTTGCTGTTCTTCCCATGGCGGTCGTTTGATAAACGCTGAATACTCTCTTCGGAAATTTTCTCTCGGTTTTCTGTTGACACTCCCTCTGACATTTTCATAATCGTATAATTTGAGGCAATTTGATCCGGTTTTTTGAAATGCGTCCATTCGTCAATAAAATGATCATATATTTCTGGCGGATTTCTCCTTTTGATTCGGTCAGTTATTATCAAGTCGCACAAATCTTCAAAAGTGTTAATATGTAAGCCTCGAATCTATTCGTGAAAATAACTTGTCAGTTCGTACGCGAAATCATTCTAAGTGTTATCTTGTTTTTTCTGATGTTTCCCAAACAATTGTCTAAATTTCTCTGGTGCTAACTTATATCGTTTCAGAATTTCTACCACCTTATCGTAATCGTTCGTGATTTCTTTGTTTTCAAGTGCGATGATGTGTGCAACATCGTATAGAAATAATCCGATCAAATAAGAAGTCAAATCTTCCTTTTTGATTTCAACTTTTTTTGCTTGTCTGTCAAATAACATTAGATATCAGCTAAGATCCTTATTCTTCAGATCGAATTTTGGGAGAAAGTTTTGCTGCTTCACTTTCGATTTAACAACGAGTTCTGAATTAGTCGTTTCGCTTATTCTAATTATTTCGTTTTCTAAGTGTAATTTCTGAATTTCAAATTCCATTTCTTGCATGCGTTTCCTTTCATCATCTTGTCTTTTCTTTTCATCTCTCTCATTTTATCTTTTCCTTTCATCCTCTTGTTCTCTTCTGTGTTCTATCTGCGTGTAATGTTTGATTGTGGTTCGAAAATATAGTGAAATGAGTTATGACATTTAAAATTTAACAAAACTTTATTTAAAGAATAAAATAGGCTTGTAGCACTCCCAGGGAGGCCCACTCAACTGCACCTTTGCTTCTAAGTCCTTCAACTGACTTGACTAAGTCCTTTTTCTCTCCCTCCTCGGCTGCAGTACTGCCAGCGTCGCGTAGCGGAGGCTCTGAACCATTGCTCGGAGGGGAGGAGAACACTGCATCATTTATCTCGAATTTGGCTTTTTTTTCAATAATCATATCTATTTGACTTTCTTAACAGCTGTTTCATGCACAGGCAAACTTACTTTTACAATACCATCACAAGAAAACATTTCGAAATAGCAAATCGCGCTCTTTCCATATTGTTTATATACTAAGTTCGAAACCTTCAATAAAATTAGAGTAAACTGCATGACTTCAATATTTATGAAGAGAAGGTAAAAAGAGTACTTAAATTTAGGAAGACTAAGTAATTTTTCGTCATTTTTTACCGTTACTTTGATGTTAAAATTTGCAGTCTCTCATCATAGATTAAAAATAAATTTAGTTTTAACTCTGAACTATAAACATAATGTTAATTTTTCTTATAAGAAATACTAATTTAAATCATCGATAACCAAATTTTAAAATAAGTCTTTAGGAGAAGGAATGCTTTGATTCACAATAAAATGAAGAAAAATGAAAATTTGATGCAAAAATCGTATTATTGTCTTATAACTTATTGATGTATAATGTCATTTTTTGTAAATTGGTCTTTTTAAATCTATTCATTTTTTGAAGTTCTTAATAACATTTTATGTATTATTTTCAGTAATATATAGGTTTTTAATGACAAAACTATGTTAATTACTTCCTATTGGAATCAATCTGTGCACAAAGAGCAGCCTTACACAAAAATGATTTATAATGTGGTTCAGTATAGAAAGAAATCGATTTTTGTGAAAAACCTGAATAAATATAATCGTCTTGAAGATTTATGGATTTATTAAAATGGAAAATTGTAGCCCCACGAATGGAAAGGAAGAAAAGTTGACTTTAGAGAGAGAGGATAGTATCGATTAACTATCGATTACCTTTCGTTCCAAAAGCGCCGTAGAGATTTTACATTCTATCCTGAGCAAACTTCAGTACGCCTAAATTGAAGGTTTATGCTTTTATAAAAGAGAAGATTTGAGAAACAATTCGAATATTTTGTTTCAATAGATACTCCTGAGGTTCCGATTTACCGATACGTGGAATCCGAGTAAACGCTATGCTGATTTAAGATTAGATGCTTCAAAATCAAACGACATAAAGCGTAAAAAGAACTTTATCACTTCAGTTACGAACATCGCAACTGAATATTGGATAAATAGCAAACTGGAAATAAAAAAGGCTTTTGAAATCGATAGCTCATGGTGAATAAATATGTTAGTGAAGTTTAACAATAATGACATTATAAACATTGATGTTTCACTTACTAAGATTATTGTTTGAATCGCATGTGCTTTGTATTAGCCACCAAAGAGGCTGTTGTTATAATTAATGACTGTATGGTCATCCGACAACTTTTCAAAATTTTATCGTAAAAGGTTTTCCGTACATGTTTGAGGATTTCTATCATCAGTAACGAACTTAACTTTGGAAAATGCATCATAACAAATTTCTCTCTATTTTTTTATTGGATTGAAATGAAACATATATAAAAATTAATTCCATTTATAGTAAAAATAATTACATTTAGCCTGAAATACAATCATTTCAAAAATTTATCATTTGCTCTAATTCTAATATTTAATTGAATAGTTTAATAATTGTTTTAATAAAAATTAGCATATTTGGTGGTGAAATCTGTTCTTTGCAACGCATTACACAGAACAATTTATGTTATGTTATCAGCATGTACTAACACATTTCTCTTTTGAGAAAATGGCATCGACAAAAATGTTGGGCAAAAAATAAATATTACAGGGTGTTAGGTTCAAAGGTTTTGTAATATAAAATAAGGGCTATTTTTTGTAAGGCCCGATCAGTCGCTAAATGAAAGACACAATGAAAATCTGAACTGTTTTATTTGGAACATTTAGATACAGCTTCAAGTTATTTCTCTTAATAATCGTCCCTCCGACTGAGACATTTTTCGTAGTGTGGTACCAACTTTACAATATCCTCGTCATAGAAGGCAGTCACTTTTGCTTACAGCCAATTCTAGACATTGGTCTGCAATTCTTTATCCGAACCATTTTGCCCTTATAGCCAGCGTTTCATGTGAGCAATGGGATGGAAATCGGAGGGAGCTAAGCCTGGGCTGTATGGTAGGTGATCAAACGCGTCCCTTAGTAAACGCTGTAGGAGCTTCTTTATTGCAACTGCAATGTGCGGCAGTGCATTGTCATTCATGACGGTTTTTGCGTCACATTACTCACTCGTCGATGAAGATCAACTTCTTTGCACCTCTAGGTATGCAGAAATCGAATGGCACTCTGGACTTCACACATGGTGGGAGACTATTGTTCGAGGTATGTTTACGTGTGCTGGCAGAACTGACAACTTCGGCCTGATGCAATCGACAAGCATACAAAAAACACTGCGCATCACATCTGCGCATAGCGTTATCGGATTTTCACGGGAGTCTTCATTTCGCGGCTGATCGGATCTTGAAAAAGAATAGTCCTCCTATACTATGATTAAAATAATTACATTTAGTTTCCTTGTTACATTGTTATTTATCATTGGATTTTATTTTAATATCCGAACGGAATATTATAGTACTTTATCGTACGCTCTTATTTTAATATTTAATTTAATAATTGATTTTCATAGCAGAATCGTAAGTTTTTATTAATTTTGTTGTTAACATTGGTAACGTTCTTGTTCTTTAAAATATTTTGCTTGTGAAAATAAAAATGCATAAGGAACTGGAATAATGTATTTTCTTTTCTTGATAGTATTTGTTTTTTGGGTGTCCGGGGCTCAGAATTACGCTTACTTTATGCTAATTGATATTCATTTGGAAAAACTCTGCATTTTCGAGTACTTAACAGGGGAAAAAAGTTATCACGTGTTAAAATGAAATTAGCAAAGGCTGATCCAATTTTTTTTAATTATTTTACTATGCAATGGTATTTGATAGATCACAATGAGGGATGTGTATAATTTAAAGAGTTAAATACGAGGTATATATAATAAAAATATTAATTATTTTAAAATATCAATTGAAATATTTCTTTCATTTATATTTTATTTATATTTTTCTAGAAATAAATACGTTATAATAATTTTGATAAAATAAAAATCGCGCAAAGGCTTAATTTCATACTTTGTAGCCGCAAGATATATTAATTTAGCCTCTCTCTCTCTCTCTATATATATTCTTAAAACTTTTTGTCAGCATATCTTAGTTCTGTTTCTTTTCACGCACTCCCAATTATGTCTAAATTTAAAATTAAGACATAAAGTTTGTACCTTAAAAAAGTTGTGTAACTGCGACAAAAATGGGTGTATAATATAAATATACATAAAAAGGTAATGATCAAAATTTCAGAACATCTGTATGATTTATTCCAGTGTTTGATCATTACAAAATGATGAATTCGCTAAAACGTCGGTCGATCGATAACCTGGATGTAGAATATGATTTAACGTAGCATAGATTATTAAATCTCTCGATGGTGCTGTGCGGTATTTATTGTCAAATTATCGCCAAATGTTCAGCTAAATCAACATTGTTAGATAATTGAAGGCGCCTTCTCATTAGGTCTCAAATTCTAGATACAAATGCTCATTAGGCCTCAAATGCTAGATACAAATGCTCATTACGTCTCAAATAAAGGCTCTCACTCTAGAGATCATTCGAATTTACTGGCCAAGTAAATATACAGCATGCTTGAAGACTATATAAAGTAAGATCTGCCCGTGCATGGCAAGACATTATCATGTTATCAGAGTGGTAGTGGGAAATTTAGAACCACAACAGAACCACAAGATAGAATGATTTCCAAACCGGTTGTCACAGCATCGAAGTAATCGCTAATAGTTATTTGATTGTTGGTTAAAACACAAGTTACCATTAGTACTATCGAAAAAGATGTGAGAGAGTGAAATCTATGCTTTCTCTATGACAGTTACGACGTTTACCCATCACCTCTGTTTTCCGTGCCTCAACAACCGTGTGCTATGCTTCAACAACTTGGAACATTCTAACCAGGGACGAATTATCTTTAGTGATGATGACGATCATCAGAGTAGAAGTGTCTGGAGACTTCCTTGTCTGAGTAAAGATACTTACCGTACTATTGTATGCCACACAATATCACATTAGAGGAATACAGTCTAAGGTGCCATTTTTTTCTTTGAAAGCCGGACACCTTTGCTCATCAATCATAGCATAGTTTTCTAGTCAAGTAGTAACGTTGGGCACCTTGCATCCAGGTCAGAGGTGAACCAACGTCTTTTCGATTTCCTTACATTATAACTATCGAACTGTAAAAGATATCTTTTGAATTTTTTGAAATTCTATTCTATTCAATTAATTTTGTCGCAGTTGAACAATTTCTTCAAAGTGCGTGCATTTTTATGCCTCATAATGTATATTCCAAAACACATAGAATATAAAGTTTGGTATTTGATTTTTTTTTCGTTGAGTTGTTCTTTGCGAAAGATGGCATTTATTGCTTAAAGATCTTCACTCTCCCAAGACTGATTATTATGTAGAGTCTTTATGATCGACGTAACTTTTACTACTGGTAAATACTTAAATAGAGCCCACAACTGCCTTAAAAAGCACTAACAAGAATAAACATTTGTGTTTTGTTAGTATTACTGCTTCTTTTTTTTCTACTTACTAAGAAAAGTTGTTTCTAAATTTTTATTAGGAATTATTTCAGTAGTACCATTACAAAGTACTGGTAGCATACGTAATGCAACAGCAGTTAGTAATTAGAATTACAGCTCGTGTAATCATATTCCTCAGATATTACTTGTGATAAAGTTCATAGTATAATTTTGATCTGGTTGCTATTAAAAAGTTAGATACACTTACATTTAACGTATTTTATAAAAATGAATCTCTCGACCTTCATCAGTTGCTTTAACAACCGTAAATTTTCCGATTTTTATTTTAAGGAATTAATTTTGTGAAAATATACTTTTTCTAAGCTATATTTGTTAAAAAAAAAGGCTTAAAGCTATTAGCTTAATTCCTGGATACCATTTGCGTACCGCCAGATAAACGCTTACAGAGGTTAATAAAAACGGCTTTAATCTCATGTAGCCAGATTATGCCACATAAAATCCATTCATATTTAAAAGGAAACTTCAATAAATTGTTTCATGTGCGGTTATAGACGTTAAACATTAAGTGATATTCAAAATATATTAGATGAGCTGAAGTACCTATAACTTGCTCTCTCTAGCGGATAAATTTAAAAACTAAACATTCCAGATATAGTAGATAAAAATAATATTTTAATGAGAACCCAACTCTATCATAATGCAAGTTAACGTATCCGAAAATGCATTAAATGTACAGTTTCATTTTGTGATGCAAATATATCTCTAAAGCAAAGCCATATATGATCAATAAACTGTTCCAAAAATAATAATTATACAATACGAAATATCCACTAATAAAAGAGTATCTTAGATCTAAAAGTAATTTAAATGCAACTTGAAAAAGGTCTTGCTAGGTATTATTATTTCTAATATTTCCTACGAATCCACATATTTATTTTTGGAATAATTTTGTCAGTTATTATTTCGAGTTCAATAAGCACAGTATTTGGCGAAAGGTAAACATAGTATAAACCTAATGTAAGTACTAAAATTTAATTTCGAAGGAACCTTTTTTTTAGTAATCATTGGAAAAAGAATCGTTACATTGCTACAATGAACAAGCATTGAATAATTATAACGATCACCAAAAACTTTCATTAACATTTTCATTTTTGCTGGCTCAAAAGCCAGAGCATCATTGGGATCAGAAGGATTTTCGCCACTAAACCTATGTCCACAAAATTACGGAGAGATAAGCGAATTACTTAATAATCTTCAGTAAAGTACGTATGCAGTATATGTCTTACAAATTTTTATTTACACACACACACTTTATTTATTTAATATTTTATATTTATATTTATATTATATTCCATTAATGCAGTACTATCTCGGTAAACAGGCTCTTTGATTTCTTTTGATTTTTGATCTCTTCCAGAAATCTGATGTTTATACAATGGCTAGCAAATCGTAGAAAATTATGTTATAATTCCTACTTCAATAAAATAATATAGGCTTTTAATACAAAAAAGTACATTGAGTTATTTGGAATGTTTGACACAGTATTTTCATGTAATGTTTTAAATCTTGTACTATACATCGCTTCAGTAGTTTATATACCTTATTTATAATGATTTTCCTGTTATAGGGCCTTTTCATTAATCAACTGTGCTCTGGTTTATTATTTGTTTGATTATAGAGAAATTACTGTATACATAAAGTGGTGTTGGGATAGGGGAGACATGGGGGAACTAACCCCCTATAAGGATTGCTGTATACTGAAATCTTAAAATTGAAATTTTTACACTGAATATTTTTTTCTGAAAAAGTTTTAGGCTTGAAATCCCGTAATCTACATAAACAGTCTTTTCACTTTGAAAATAAACAATGAAATTTGAAATTTAATGAGATAGAAATTGAAGAGGTGAACCCGCATGTTCTATCATATATATATATATATATATATATATGATATCTCTTTCTCTGTATATATATATATATATATATATATATATATATATGTAAACATTATTCCTATCGACTTTTGTAAAGTAACATAATATCAAATACAGTCGAGGCGTATTGAATTTTCACTTTTATTTAAAACTGTGAGAGAGACCATTTTCATTAGGTAGTTGGTTACATCATTTAGGTAAGAACAGAACAATTGTATGAAAAAGAGCAAGCGCAGTATAAAAAAGAGAGCACGTTTTTCGTTGCGTTTTTGCTTATATACTAGGGAAAATTCCCATCAAACGTCATAAGCACGTGGTAAGAATAAGGGGATTCCAGGGAAATATAGTAGATAGGGAATTAAAAAGGGATTGTTTTTGATAGATTTATAATTAGTTTAAGCAGAATTAATCCTTTTCAAGAGCGCGTGATGTAATAAATTATAGGATACTTTTGGAAGGGGATCAGGAAATAAGAATGAACTCTTTACTTTTGTATTAGGGAATGAGATAGAATAGAAAGTTAATTTATTATTTAGGGTAATTATTGAATTAAAAGTTAAATCATTACATATATATATATATATATATATATATACAGAGAAAGAGAGAGACAAACTCTTTTTATTTTGTAATGATAAATGTTGAAGAAAGTTTATGTTTGGAATCGCAAAATCATCATTGATATACATCTTAATTTTTTTACTACAGACATACTAATCACTTCATCAGTTCATACACAGACACGTCTCAAACCTCAATTTTTGAGATCTACTACATAATTTGCAGCATTCGCAAGATCAAAATAGAAAAAATTCAGATATATAAGGTCTAAACCTCGATTAGAAACTGTACTGTAAAGCCAAACATCCAAAACTATGGCAGAACTAAAACTCACCAACTATCAACAAATATCACATGCAACTTTACTGTCAGGAAGTCTGAGATTTGACTATTCACCTTTTATTCTTTGTTTATGTGATCAAAATCACATGCATCTGAATTACTTTTGTCTCATTTAGAGTAGAAGGTCGAATCTACAAATATCTTAAATCTTACAGACATATAATGCGATCTTATGCCTAACATATCAGTTTTTAAAATGTTTGTCACAAGTCTGCGTGGTGATAGGGAGTGAACGAGATAACGCTCTGTCACGCCGAGGTGCCAGCCGTCCTGAATAGGTTGGGTATAAATTGTAAGGAGAAAAATAGTCCATGAACTTTACTATGCAATAGAGCCATCAGTAGAAGAACCAAAATGAACCATGACATCACGTGACATAAAATACGGCAGACTTTTGCGCATCGCAGTTAAAATCTTTCTTAAAGATCACTTCTTCATTTAATTTTAATAACTCTAAAGAGAATTTTGTAAAAAAGTCTTTTCCAGATATGTGCACCATCATGACCAAAGTTTCAAAAAACCCAATTTTGTGCTTCTGGTCCATTTCATCTTTGCTCTAAGCCGTCAATAGGCACACGCACATATATTCAAATCTTCCTGTTATTAAATGCAGATTTAGCCCAGTAAATAAGAAAGTTCCATTGTTTTTCAACGAATTTCATAATCCAATTTGTTAAAAATTTCATTCAAATGTGCCTTTTTTTAGCACATTATATTTGGGGAAAAATAATAAATCTGCTGAAAAACTTGAAAACACGGTGAAAAGGGAAGATTTTGGAAAAATAACTCCATAAATAAATCTGAATTTTTTTGTGAAAATATTCTTAAGATTCCTTTCATACATTAGTGAAGTACCCTAAAATATTTTGAGTGTTTCGAGAGAGAGATGAACAGTGTGGATACGTATAACATACAAATAAACAATCAAATTTATATATAAGATAATAAAATCTATGTAAACCTATATCTACGCCTTTTTATTAGTGCTTTCATTTTTCAGATAAATATAAGAAATGTGATTCAGTACCTTAATATTCTCTCTTAGGAATTTATGCGGCGCGATTGCAGAATTTTCATTTCTTGTATTCCCTAAAAAATGTTCTTATGTATAGGTCCATGAATTTTGTGGAGCCTCGTGAGTTTGCATTTTGATTTTAGTGACTGTTAAGTAGATCTCACGGATAAAAGTTATTAATATTTCGTTTAATCCATTGAATATATCAGATAATTTTCACTATCATTATCCATATTTATCATCAATTGATTCTTTTTGAAGTCTAATTATTTTATTCAGAATAAACCACAACTTTCAATGCAACATATATTTAATAAATAAAACTTTATTTGATATACATATTAAATTTGCATACGTATTACTTTAAAAACAACTTAATATGTTCAGATAAAAAGGACACATTTTTAATTTCTTAATTATTCCTAAGTAATATTTAATATTTTATTCTACAGCTTTATATTTTATATTCTTGTATGTTATACATATAAACACATTTCTTTGAGAGGGAGAGTCTAACTTAAGAAGAATTTACAGTTTTTTTCTTACAAGAAAGTGGTTCGTAGATAAAAAATTCCATACAGCTTGCCTGCCTTAAATTGCAAAGTAAAGAAGGAAGAAAAGATTATCTCATAGACTTGCAAGAGTTTTCTAGATTTTATTTTTAAAAAGACGGCAGTACAATCTTGATATCTTCTGTTTTAAATATTGTTTATTTTCAGAACAGGAATGTATGAATTGGGGTGTGTATAAAATTATCAAGGTCATTATATTGTTTATTTTCAGAACAGGAATGTATGAATTGGGGTGTGTATAAAATTATCAAGGCCATTACATTGAATCATCTTTCACGAATAATAACTTAACAGAGGTTATTTTTAATCCTCAATATTCTAATTAATCAACAAATTGAATTGTTATACTGGCATCAAAATTGCTGTAAAAAGGTAATGTGTGTCTTAAGGATTACAAAAAATCCAGGGTGTTTTTAAATCTATTTTATAATACAAACTTGATAATGAGCTACAAAAAAAATTTCATATACAAAACTTATAAAAAGATATGTCAAAGTGAATTATTTAGAGGAGATGAACAATAAAAAAAAAGGAAATCTTATATATTGGTAAAAAAATCTACAGATAAAGCATTTAAAGTCCTTATAATGAAATATATTATGTTTCTTTTTCAGTGCAATTGCTACATCTGTGTATAGTGAAATTTTTGAAACTTTTAAAACATAGTGACTATTGTATCTATTTTACCTAAAAATTTTCAAACATTATTATTTCTTTCCAAAACATGAACTCATAGACATATAAATTCGTAGTACCGGAAAATTATCATCTCCTGTATCTAAATATAAAGAACGAAGCCAAATCGGAATGGAAACAAGCGAGTTAATTTAATTACTTTTGTAACAGCCTTACGTTGTCCTCCGATCGATTGCCAACAGTACTTCCAAAATTTTGCTAGAACCGCGAACACATTCTATTTTTATTCTCAGAGGAAATTGGCTAGCGGCACCCGGTTTTCTATTTACTTAAGAAATCCCATTCCATCTTAGCGATTATCCTTTGAATCCACGACTTAAGGTTGTTTCCGCTTTATTTACCAGGAAAAATCCTATGATAGGGACTCTATATTATTTGAAGGGAGAGCTGAAGCTTTACTTTAATGCAATTCATAGGCTATAATTATTTCTGATGTTATGGATCGAAAGTGATTTACTAAAATGAATTAATTCCTCTTAATCACATTTTAATAATTGCTGACACATTAATGAATCTCAAAATATTAATACTATTGAAATGTTCAGATTGATCACTAACAATCTTTTCGTATATTACATATGAAATATTTTTAGAACATCGTGTCAACTCATTATGATACTACAAAGCAATAAAGCAAAATCAATTTTTAGAATATGTTGCATTCTTTTTATTACTTCAATATGACTACATTTTTTTTAAAAAAAATTAGAAAATATGAAATTCAACTAAGCCACATCTGTTTTGAAAAGTAAAAAGAAAACTTGATTTTTTCAAATCCAGGTATTGATTTAAGCAACTACAATAATATAGAGATATATATGCTTCCGTTTCCATTCGAAATAATAGAAAAGTAGAATAACATTTAATTAAATACTTTTTTTTCCTGCAAAAACGGATAAAATTAACTATCTTATTTATGGGTATATTACTTATAGATATCTGTAATTATAGATATTCAAGTTATTTACTGATAACTTACTTTTATAGCAAAACAAGTAATTTATACTTTACATATTTAAATTAATCATATCTTCATCAATTCATCTTGAATTTCGGTGTATAAAAATCAGAAGTTTTATACCAATTAAATCATAGTTATCAAATCACCCATACCAAGCCTTGTTTAGTTTTTCCAATGTCCAATAAGACTTTTGTTCTGGATTATCTCTAATAATTCATTTTGTAAAACAAGCATATCTAATTCAGCCCGGACATCGCAAAAGAAGATTTCAAACTTCACAATTAGGTTATAAGATGCTATTGCTAAGTTGTTGTTCCGATTCCCAGCTCTATTTAAAGAACATCATAGATCAATCGATTGGCCGAAGATATAACTAATTTTGAAAACATGTTTTTTTTTCCGTGATTTGACTACTAAGAAGGACTTTTAATTCTATCTATATTTCTCTTTTCTGACGTTATACTATGCGAAAGTTGCAGAAATTTATTAAATATCTTGTTTTATAATAAGTTATGTGAGATCATATTTTTTTCAGATCCTTTAAAGGGTTCAATATTTGAAACATTTTATATATGAGGAGAGGTAACTGTAAATGAGTTTACTTATTTTCCGAATTTTGTTTAAACTTATCTCAAAATGTGCGCAAATTAAAAGTAAATTCTAGAATAGTCATTTATTTTAATCGTTAAGAGACACAACGATGTGGCTTATAATTCATTCTATGTTATTTCAACATAGTTTTCGACAAGAAAGCTCAAATACTTTCAGAATGTTTCTCATTCATACAAAATTAAATAGTTTCTATGTTGTAGTATTAATGAAGTAATAAACATCGTAGTTCGGAGAAACTAGTTCTAATTTTATTTACAGTCTTTTCTAATAGGAAAATGTCAGCAATAAAGTTTTCCCATTGGTGATATCAAAGGGTAGATCATTACTGATAGAACTACGTAGATAAAGAATAATATATATTATCTCATTTTATCTCCATATTAATGATATTGATTGTTTGTGAGTTAATGTGTAATCAATTGTTCTACCTTTAAATCCAGACGTATGTTCTAGTAGAGAGAGTAGATGGAGAAGTCTTTTCTAACTGCATAAACTAAAGATTTTTCTAAAAAGAATGTATCTGCTTAATTCTCTATATCTTTCTCTCGATTCAAAGTTTCCAGTATACATTTTAATTTTTACTTCATGTTCCATTACTACTTTTCGTTATTATTTTGAAATTATTCCTTTTATTTAAAATAATTTTAATCTCTGTGCTTGAATTCAAAAAATTACTTTACTATAAATATAAATCTATTGTACAAGCTTCAAATATGTTTCTTTTGGTAGTTTGAAATAAGTACTTTTTAAAAAATGTGAATCTAGTTTACTTCTACTTAAATATGTGTTTTCTTTTCCATCCATTATTAAGAGCGCCATCTGCCTTTCATACAACAAGTACGTGATAAATGCTCTTTATGTGAGTGTGAACAAGAAATTTGGATTGTTTATCATTTATAATGGATAATGTTATTTTATATGAAAATTGCATTTTACATTTACGTAATTTTATCCCATGTCAAACGTACAGTGAAGAAATAAAAAAAATGCTTTTACCTAAGTATTCAAAAATCAAAAAAAAATAATGAGCTTCTTTAAGAAAATGTCATGTGTGATGAAATTGTAAATAAAAGAATTACGAAGTTTTTTTATAGTACTTATTTATACAGTTTCGAATATTTAAATCTCAATATGATAACACACATGCTTTTAATCATAATACATTGAGCGTTTTTGCTAATGATTTACTCTATGTCAGTGGGGTTTTTTTTGAATTTTTTTTTTAAAATATTGATAAAAATTTTAAATAGCAAATTAATTGATAGATTGATAAAATTACACAATACGAACTAATCATAGGAATAAGAGTAAAAAAATCAACATATTTACATTTTTACTTTTGTATCCCTATTTGAAAAATCTGATAAATTTTACTAATTTTCCTACCTCGAACTCTACTTTTGTTTAGGAAATGAAAAATCAATTTTATTATGAAATAATAAAGAGAAAATGGAAAATACGAAAAAAATTTTTTTTAAAAAAAAATCTAGAAGGTTTATAAGAAATTAATCCTTTTTTACAAAGGACTGCCTTTGGCTAATTTAATTAATAAACCAAAAAATAAGGAGTTAGGTGAAATATGTTAGGGGAAATAAACAGCGATATTCTTAAGTATCAATTTTTAATGATTAATGTGATGATTGAGCCTGCATCTGCTTAACAAGTATTAGAAGTTTTGGTTGAGTTTTTGTCAAGGCCAATCTCGCGTTATCTAAAACATTCAAATTATTCCTGATTTTTGTCCTGATCTGCAGAAGAGTTAAATATTCTCTTTCGCAAAGGTAAGTATCACCAAATGGTATTAGCATTCGAAAAGAAAGGTAGAAATTTTACGATGCGAATGACGCATAGCACACTAAAACAAAGGTAATGATATTTCCCAAAATGAAATCAAGCGCCGAGGAATTCCCAGCTCCAAAATTTCATCTTGCACTCCTTCAAGAATAGGGTAGCATCCATTGTGGATGCAGAGGGTACTAGAACCTAATCTGGCTATGCTGCACCAAACAGTGAGTGTATGTGATCTAGACGTTAAAAAGGATAAAAGTAAAAATCGGTTGACAAGAAGAAGGGTCGAAAATAAAGAAAGATAGCTAGGATATTTTGGAGAAGTGTCCCCCGTGTGTACCAAAGATAGTAAACTCCATTGAAAAGAAAATGATTTTTGTAGTATTTTGGAGATCTTACCATCAGAAGGT
Source organism: Nephila pilipes (assembly GCA_019974015.1). Classification (NCBI taxonomy): domain Eukaryota; kingdom Metazoa; phylum Arthropoda; class Arachnida; order Araneae; family Nephilidae; genus Nephila; species Nephila pilipes. Next base: position 1,267,437 of record BMAW01028255.1, on the reverse strand, counting down.
AAAAGTAGAATATTGGGTCGGTACCATCGAAATATATATAAAATGGTTTTTTCGCACTAATATAGCTTCTTGTTCAGAGAACTCCTTTAAAAAAACATTGAATTTCATATTGAAATGGATTGAGAGTTGATATTGATTACCTTCTCTTAGATAAACAAAATTCTAATTTCTAATCTTTTAGTCTTAGTGCAAAGGATATAAAGTTTCCAAAACTTACTTAGCACTAGTTTCGCAGCTATAATACGGACACCTGGATGTTTCCTTAGAAATGAATAGCATGCTTTTCTTTACCCTGCAATTTCAAATTTAGTATATTCAGCTGATCTGTGATATCAGATAAATAAGATGGTCTTTAGATCCAAATTTAATTATCAAAATGTGTTTTCCTTTATTTTTTAAGAACTGTTTCTTTCCGTTTTTCAATTCAAAGATTCAGCCAGTAACATTTTCTTTTGATAACCAACAAACATCAGAGAGGAAAGGAACAACTTCGTGATCAGAATTAATGTTCTTGCACAGTTACTCAAAGAGACGTTTTGAGAAAGCTAAATTTTATATAATTGTCGCAAACGAGTCCTGCAGTTCTTGCAAAGGCTTTGCGAAAATCTTAGTATCAAGGGCAAATTGGTGAATAATGCAGTACATATACTTTGTTTGGGGTGCAATTTCTTTCACTTTTGATTGAAAGTTCATCCTGGAGCCAAGCATCGCTAATGCTCCATCGCTACACACCCACATATGCTTTTCCATTGTAGGTTATTACTTTCAAAAAGTGAAATTATCGGCACAGTGTCTTCACCTTTTCTAGTAGTGTTTGATGTTTTACGAACAGGACCTCTTCATTGATATCATATAAGAGAATATGTCTCACGGAAAGGAGGTATTGGGGACACATGAATTAACATCGGTGGACTTGTCAAGTTCAAAGGAAAATACAGTAGTCTCAATTCTGGATTAAATTTGCTCAAAGGAAATGGACACGTCGAAAATATGTTTTTGAGTTGTAATATTGGACAAGGAAATTTTACGTTTTAATTTCATTCCCTTCTTCATGAATTATCTTAATTGACTTTAATAAACAGAGTTCGAGTAGGGTTTCTACACTCTTAAGGGATTTTCCTCCTTTTACAATATTGGTATTGTGTGAAAAGAACACGGCCTCTATGCCAACCCATTAAACATTCAAAGCTTCTTTCATTCAAAACCGAGGCGTGTAATAGCGGTTACTGCCAGTCGTGGCGACAGCATTTAATATTGATTTCATTACCTTCTTCACTTCTTAGAAGGGTACATTTCAATTTATTTTAACTTTGCATTGTGTGTTATCTCTCTAATAAATCTGATAGTGAAATAGTTTATACTTCTGGATGTTGAATTTTTGATGACCAGCAATGATCTTCCAAAATTTATTACACAGAATGAGTAAAGTAAAAATAGTTACGATAATTTAAAAAATGATTTCACTTTCACAATCAAATTTATAGTTTTATTACCTAATGAAACTTGAAAATGCATTTTTGAATTCAGTTTCTGCGGCATCATCAAAAAATGTCTTTAATCTTCTTTTCACTTCAGGCGGTTTTTCAGTACTCTGAAAGAAACATGTATTTCCGCGAGACATAATTCTAAATTCGAAATAAGGAATTTCCCCTGGATCCCCGCTGGCCCGTAGCCAATATACATACTTATAAAACAATTGCATGTCACAGATTGATTTTTTTTTCGTTGTGGCTTATTTCTGTCTTAATATTTGAATCGCACTTTTTACCTTTGGGCAGAAATATTTATTTGATTCTTCTAGGGATAGTGCATTATTTTTTTTCGATACATATTTTGATTCTTGCTTCCTAAGACGTTTATCTGATTTCCGCATTTCAAGATTAGTCTGCAATTTATCTTTTATATGCCATCAGACTTTTTCTAACATCTTACTAACATTTTATAACGGTTATTACAGATACACATTTAAATTTTAAATGTTTACCACTCTATTAAATACGTATTTTCTTTTATTTTATTTACTGTCATACTATAAAAGAATTTAAAACAAAAGGAAATGTGATTTTTTTTACACTGTCAAAAGTTTTCAAAATAAGATTTCTTTCGACTTTTGTGGTTTCTTTTAATTTCATTTCCCAAATATTTTAAAATACATAAATTAAAAAAAATTATTCTTAAATTGTTTACTCTGGTTAGATGCGAGTCTATTAATAGTTAGAGTTTTGACAAATTTATATATACGTGGCCTTTTTATTGAAATTGACCTCAACATTGAGAATACTGATTTCCTAAGGAAATTGAAAGCAAAAAGAAAGTTAATGTCTTTTTTCGGATTTTTGAAAATTAGAGGAATAAATCACAATAAGGAAATACATTTATTTTAATTTTTCTATTTTCTCAAAATGAATCTTGAAACTCATATTTGAATATACTTTTTAAACCCCAATTCGAATGCAACTATTTTTAATATATAATGCTTTGGAAATTGCATGAAATTAATGAAACAGAATACAAAATAAAAAAAAAAAGATTATAATATGAAAAAAAATTGATTCTTCGTTGTGTGAGAGAGCGAAAGAAATACAAGAGAGCTAAATAAATTCTGATTATTCATATCTAGTAAATAAAAGAATGCAGATAAGATTTGATGGTATAATTATTTACCTATTTCATCAAAAGTAACTAAAAATCAGAGAAAATGCATCCTTATAGATGAATTTTTAAAAAGAATGCAAAACTCAGTCATTCAGATTGATTTGGTGAATCTAGAGTTAAATTAAATTGTTAATTTTTGCATATATTTTAAATTTCTTTAGCTGAAACTCTATGCAGAAAGAGAAGGAATCAAATATCTTGTTATCTTGAATAGTATGTTCTCGAATTTTATAATTATTCAATTTTTATCACATGTCATTAACTGCTATTGTAAAAATATAAAGCTAAATATAAAGATTGTGCTTAGACCATGTTGGTACTGTTGTAATTTATATTTTAAAATAAAGCGTTATTTGGTACTGAATATATTAACTCTTCGTTTTGTCAAGAATTATGTTCAAAAATTAAAAATCGTTAAATGTTCACTTCTTTGCATGTCTATACATAACGTAAATTATTTCATTTGATTAGTGAAAATTTTAATTCCTGTATTTTTATGAGTTGTTTTTTTACAATAACACCTTACTTTTTTTTTTTTTGTCTCAGGTGCATAAGCCTTGAAGAGAGCCATGAAATGAGAGGCAACTAAGGTCTAAGATCGCTTTTACACTGATTGCAGAATATGTGAATTGTAAGGCTTATACGGTTGCTATGGATTAACGCACCTCGAGGGTAATTTCGTTTGGCAATCATTTTAATCCTTGCAATTGAAGCTTCCATTACCAATCCCTTTTAACAATTTCGAATAGGCAGAACGAGATCAATAAGTAAATTCGGGCAAGTGGATATATTTTAGGATTATTTAGTTCCTTTAAATCAAATTTTCCTTCGGTTTCAAGATATGGAAAAATTATTTTTGCTAAAAAAGATAACTTTTAATTGTTGAAAATTACTCAATTTTTGTGAGCTCGTTGATTTTATATCTGTATTGTAAGCTAAAGTGTCTATCTAATATGAACATCTGCCTGTAATTGAATTTTTTTTACTAACATGCTCAAAACTTACATGTTCTTGATAATTTATTGTGTTCAATCTACTTTCCAAATTCTCTGTGAAATTTACTTCTTGTACCAGGAATTTACTTGCAAAGTTTATTTGAGATTTAAATAAATGATACTTTTCCCCAGGATGGCGCATACCGAATTGTTTCCGCTGCTAAAGTGGATTTTTAACGAGAGGCCGATATTGTAGCTGTAAGCCCTTGCTTCCAGTACCTATTGGGTGAGAAGAAAAAGCACAACAAGTTAAGAGTTTTGAAAAATTTGCCTGTAAAAAAAGAGTTTTTGAGAAAATAGTAAATTGTCTTTTACTATCTGGATATGATACATAAACATAATATCCAAACATTACTTTTCAATATTCCTTTTCTGAAACAAAGCTTCCAAAAATAGGGTACTTCGCCACACTTGCATTTTACTTTACAGTCTCCGTGACATTTTATAAGCCTAAATTTTGACATGTCACTCACAAAGTTTAATACTCCACCATTCCTCAATTTAATTGAAAGTTCCACGATTTAGTGAAAAAATTTTTTTTTAATTTCAATCTATGAATTACCCTTGCCGTTGTCACTGGACAATATTTGCGATTGTTGACTCCTGAATAATTTCCATCCAACACCACTTCATACCAAGCGCATTTTTATAAGGTACTCTGACGTGTTAAAAAGGAAAAGTTATATAGTACTTTGAAGAACAGTATTATTCTTCAAGCTGATTGAGTGCTAAAATAAATATCTAATCACGTGTCTGTTTCGAAAATTCCTCTTTGGGAAAAATTCGCGAAAATTTCACATTTGAAAACCAAGTATATAGTATTGCTCCATGTATTTTAATAAATGAATGCTTACTCTTCTATTTTTTTAAATTTAAATGTTAAATATATTACAATATTTTCTTACTGTATAACATTACATATTTTATTTTCTTTGACATATTTTTAACAGCCGTTAAGAAATAAATTTTCCTAAATTTTGTGTTTGTAAAGTATGGGGCGACTAAGTTTTAAAGAAAATTGTTTTGTCTCCATTCGCTTTATTTTCAGAACTTTACAGAAGAATTACACTTGTCGCCGATTCGTTAGATACACAAATATAGTTATATCTACTCAAAAAAAAATTCCTTCACTTTTTTATATTTGAGAAGTTGCAAGAATTTGTAATTTTTAATACACTAAAGAGCGTTGAAAAGTATTATAGAGTGAAAAGACTGCTGAAATCAAATGATACGATGGCAACTTCGCCTTTAGAACTGGATCTGATTTCAAGATTAAAAATTCAATGTTTTGGAAACACTAACTTCTGGTTATATTTTGCCACATTATGTTCTATTTCTGTGCAACAATGCGATTTTCTCCAATTCAGGCATGCTTTTTTCTGCTTTTCTCTCTTTGATATTTCGATAAATTATGACGAAGGGAGTCTATCTACTTTCCTGTCCTGGAAGTTATTTTTAGAAACCAATCACAAGATGTATTATTATGTCTCTTTCCTCTCGGAAATGTAGTATAATGTTATAACAAAAACATTCTTTTCCTTCCTATTCTTTCAGCAGGAAGTACGTAGTAAATGAACCATTACTGAAGTATGCATTCCGTAAAAATAATAAAAATAATTTCGGTTGTATTTTTATTTCCGAGAATTATATGTCAGAGTTCACTAACTGTATTTTTTTTAAAAGAAATAGATATGTTTTGAAAAAGGGAGAAATACCCCCTTCTTTACTTATCAACCTTCATGAACTCACATTTGATGCATTTATTTCAACATATTTCAACAAAATAAAGTTCGGAAAACAAAACAATGTATTTGACTTTTCCAATCTAAAACCGCTGTAATTGTAATCGCTGTAATTTCTTCTCAATGTTATAAAACATTTCTTCTTTTTCTTCATTTGCCTGATTAAAATTTGAAAACATAAAAATAAAAAAATATGATAGCAATATATTTCTATATTATGTTAATATTTTGCAATTTTTAACAATGCAACATAGACATTTATATGATTTTTATTAATGAAATCCTTATTAGGACTAAATTTGAATTATTGAAAAATTGAAGTAGAAAATATTATTTAGGGCATAGAATTTAAAAAAAAACATGTAATTTTATGTATGATTTTTATTGCATATCTTTCAAGTGTAAAGTGCAATCCAAATAACTTCCTGATAAACCCGCGAGTTAGAGAGTAATGTTCCATTTGATGGTTTAAAGAAAATTCTGCTGAAGTAGAAAATTATAAAACACAGAGAGAGATAAACAACATTTACCTATTTTTAAAAATGACTGATTCCTTAATATTTATTACCCTTTTAAATTTGTACTGCATTGTAAGTTCCAAAATGTGAATTAATTATCCAAATGAAAGAATTTTCTTCACAAGAAAAGCAATAGTGATAATTTTTGTCACAAATTCTTGTTTATGTGTATCATGTTAGATGTTCAGCTTCGATATAATTGTTTGGATAAGGACCTTCCATGCGTAGTAAATTGATGCTAAAAGTATGTTCTAATTGTTCACACAAAGGAAAGAAACTCTGTTAACAATTCTAAAGCAATATACACCGAAAGAAAAGGATATGTTTTTATTATCGAGGAAAAAAAGTCTTAGAACTCAAATAGCAAAAAATAAATTAATTTTTTATGAATCCCAACGTTCTTATTGGAATTTACAACGAGACTCATTTGCAACTTAAATTTCAAGTGTCAAAATCTGTCCATTTTATTTTCTTTTGTACAAATGTAATCGAAAATCGAAAAAAACCTATCCTTTTGATTCTAAATGGAACATTCTTCCAAATCTTTCGTTTCGTCTTCCAGATAGTGACTTGTTTAGTACATCTAGAAAATTTAACTCCGCCAAAATCTCCAAAACGTCTTGAGTTATAGGGATTAAATCCTGAAATTATTGGAAACGAGAAATCAAGAGGCGAGGCGCCACTGTAATCCAAGCATCTATTTTAAAGCGTTACGTAATTCCATGAAAGATGAGATGAAAGGAAAAGGAAAAAGAAAATAAAAAGATTTAAAAGAAAGTAATGGATTTCTCATCTTGAAATTTAAGGACTGAAATGACTTGTAATGTGTTCTCGTTAAATTGAAAATACTGCGGATTAAACGTATTTTTAAGATTTCAGTTTTCAGTTTCCAGATGAGTTGCATTTATTTAATATTACTTTTTTACACTCTGAACTATATATTAAGGGAACAATGTAATGTAAATTTTAATTTCTATTTTGATATTTGAAAACTTATGAAACCTATTTAGTAATATCCGTAAAAGATAAGCGAACGTTATATATGATTTATTTGTAAATTATTAGACTCCTTTTATTGACATGCCATGACATACAAGTGTGTAAAATATTTGGTTGAATGAGCTTATTACCTATACACACATGGAAATTGTCTTTCACATTATGTTTGTTTAAATTACATTTAATTCAATGTCCACATTTTCAATATTTTCTGAAGGTATGAGGTTAATAGAAATAATTAGAAACATTTCAGTCCAATTGGTTCTAAAGACTTTTTTGTATATGATTTTAAGTACATTCATACTAAAGAGAAATTAATTTGTACTGAAAATGCATAGAAACTCTCAAAATAATATAATTTGCTTAAACGAATTTCAATTAACAGAAGAGGAAAATTTCTGTTAATACGATTACCATGTTTATAATCTCGAAGTTGATTGTCTTAATGTAAAAAAACTATCAAACAGTGAATTTTCCGAAGGAAAACGAGTTACGTTAGTATCCACATTTTAAAATTTTTATGTGTACTTAAAAAACATATATATATATATATATATATATATATATATATATATATATATATATATATATATATATATATATATACACACCTTGTCCCTAAAAGTTCCTGTTTCAAGGTCGTCCATAAGATTATTACACACAAAAAGAAACTTAAATACAATTATTTTTATGCTAATAGTGAAAACAATTCCAACAAAATATAGATTTTTTTTCTAATTTACATATGCCATGAATATTTAAAATATCCATGCTTTTCTTAGAGTCAAAGCTTATGTCCCTTGATCATATTTTGAAGAAACACGTTTCAAGGACACTGAAAGGAACTTCTTGTATTCTTTGAATAATGCCTATTGTTAGATCATCTATTATTTGAAAAATATTTTTGCAATTTTTGTTTAAATATCTCGTTTGAAAGGAGTCAAGGAATTCTCAAATAAGGTGAATGAGGTTCTTGGTTCAAAAAAGTGTGCGCAGTACGCCACAAAAGGAAACCGTGCTTTAAGAATATTTTCCATTTTAGGTGCTTGACTTATCTCAAAAACTTTTAAGCCACTTAGTCCCTCTGACTTCATAACCTTTTCATGAAAGGATATTTAAAGAACAAAATTGATAAATACGTAAACGTATACGTGTATGGGGGTGGAATTAGTGGAAAAACAGGATTTATAAGTGCGCATTTCGTTCGCAAGTGCATATTTCGCTGAACTTCTCCGTGTTTTTTGCAGCAATCACTTAAATTAAAATTCAAACAGTAACAGTGAGTAACTACCAACGTTTAGAAGATGGAATGAAGAGGCGAACTGTAGGTAGGCTAGAAGCAGGTCAGTCTCAAATCCAGATTTGCAGAGAATTCAATTAAACGCCCAGCGTTGTGTTCAATTTATGGAAATAGTTTAAGGTTACCAGATCCGTGGAGAGAAAGCCTGGGTAAGGTCGTTCAAGAACCTTGATGGTCAGAGAAGATCACCCTTTTTCCCTTACAACGAGGCGTAACCGGAATACCATAGCTTCTCATGTCTTTCATGAGTTTTCTCTAGCCACAATAATCCGAGTTTCAAGGGTGACTGTTTCCAAGAGACTTCATGAGAGAGGGCTGTTTGCAAGAAGACTTGTTGTTTGCTTCTCAGGACAGGCATCAAGTTGGATGGCTACACACACCTCTATGTCTTTGAAAGGGCACTGAGATTCTTCAGCGATATAGGGAAGACGTCTTGGAGCCCTATATCCGCCTTTTCAGGGGCCCAATTGGTCCTGATTTAAAAATAATGGATGACAACACGAAGTCACATAGAGCTCAGTTGGCAGACGAATTTCTGGAAAGTGAGGATATTTGCCGGATGTATTGGCAAGCCAGATCTCCAGACTTCCCTCCTATAGAACATGCCTGGGACAATCTGGGGAGGGCTATTGCAATTCTCAAGTCCCTTCCAAGAAGCATCCAAGGCCTGAAAACAAAGTTATGAACCAGTGGGACCAATTGCCACAGGAACTCATAAACTCCCTTATTTTCAACATAAAATCGTATTTCGAGGTCTATATATCTATAAGAGGAGACCATTCCCAATATTAACCCTATTGAGTAAGGTCCAAGCCCCATTGAGTACGATCCAAGCCCCTATTCAGTAAGGTTCAAACCCTTTAAGGCCATTGACAAAAGTAGTGAATAATGCCCTATGTAAGCTTCTGATGACTACATATTGGTGTGCTCTGATTTTACATGGCATGGATTGGTCCTCTGATCTAAATGAACCAATAATGGAATACAAATGGTTACACATTAATGATGGACATTAATTATATTCTTTTTTTTAAATAAAATTAGCTTTTTTAATGTCCAAAATTAAGTTGAAGTATCAAAACATTTTCCTATAAATCAATATAAAAGTATTTTAATGATCCCGGTAAAAAAAGCTATTGATAAATTTAAAAACATTTCCTCATTTCTTTCAATTATTAAAATTTTGGTTACTTAATTAATTAAATGTTCTTTTAGTTCTCAATGTTTGAGGAAATTATTCAGTTATTGATATCCTTGTTCAAAAGGAATTTTGAAAAGTCTCAAGCGAAAATAGTACGTCTTAATGAATATATCTATCATAATCAAAATTAATATCATTATTTTTTAAGCAAGTGATAAGTCAAGTATTTATGTGGATCTTCTGAAAGCAACGACTTATGTTTTTTTTATATAATTTTATAAATAATTGCACACGGGAAGTAATCCTGAACTTGTAATTGAAAGTTATTTTCTGCCTTTATCCAATATAATTTAAGTTAAATAATACTAATCTCCCTCTTCTCTCTATCTCTGCCGAATTAAATTTTAATTCCAGTATAAACATTTCTAACTGATGTAGCAGGATAGAAATCAATTTTTCATATATAAAGATAACATATATGTTTGTCTAAATAAAGGAGAATTTAGATTAAGGGCACAAGTGATATTTAAGTTCTTTTTCTTTCTAATATTTCAGTTACTCTGTCATCCCTTTGATATATATCCAGAATATCATATATTCTAAATATTATAAGTAAAAATTTGCAACATAAAATCGGTATTGGATAAGTTTATAAAAATAAACGCATGCGGGTTCATATCTGATTTAAATACAAGTAAAATAACCCTTCACTGAATATAATCAATATAAGTTAATGTTATTCCCTAAATATTTAGTATTTTGGAGAATAAGTAAATAATCTACCGGATCCCTTTCCAAACACAATGAAAGCTTGAGGATTAAAATGAATAGGGGTGTTTTCCGGTGTGTTTTTCTTATAATAAATTTTAGTCTTGTATATATTTCCTCACTATATTAAATAAAATTAAAAACTTTAAATAATTGTACCCAACGAATTATCCTTTAGTATTAAGATAATAGATTAATAAATTGTGAGTCAATTGTAATCATCATTTAATTCACAATAAGTGGTCAAATGTTCCTAATGTTCATCACTGGTAGGAGGCTAAACGCTCCAGTGGTTCTCTCTCCCTTCGGAGTAGCACAAAAGAACAAACTGCTGTTACCCGTTTCCGAAGTGAACACCTTAGAATCTTGCCTTACTATAATAATAACGGAGTTTCCCCGACCTGCATTTTGTACTCTGGCTGCCAGGCTTCTCCATAACATATTTTTGAGTGCCTGAATCTCACAAAACAGGACCTTTGTGTGAACCCACAATTGGTTATTGACTTTCTGAGAGTGAACGACATCATGGACTTGACTTGCTTGGCTGGACACGGAGATGAACAATAACAACATTCAATTCGAAAATTCAGAAATGTTGTTTGTATTAAAATTATTTTTTAAGTGGTGGATTTTCGACACAATTGAATCAATTTTATAGCTATATAGGTTTTTTTTTCCTATAAAAAATAATGACTTAATATGACAAAAAAATAATTTACTCTTAGTAATGCATTAAATTCTTGTAATTTCTTTCCAGAAACACAGCTGGTTTATAATAAAGAGTATTGAATAATTTTTTCAAAAACTAGCAGTTAAAAATCTTTATTTGTTTTATAATTATTTCAACCCTAAATTAAATATTAAATTTTTCAAATGTATAGGTACAGAGTTTGATTCATTTTTTGCTATTGACTTCGGGTGAAAAGTAATTTTGAATTAAATATTCTTGATACAAAAAAATTAAATTTACTTCTTAAATTAAATTAAGAATTAAAATATTTTTAAAGCAGTTTATGAAAATATCTACTATTACATGTTAAAAATTTTATATTTGCCCTAAGGAATAGCATTCATATGGTGTCCACAATATTTTTTAATAATTTCGTAATGTAGGGTTCACAATAAGACCTTTCTCCTACACATAAAGTTACAATCTCTCAGCGCTTGAGTATTTTTGGAATGGTGCATTTTGCTAAAGAAAGAGTGGTGTGGTTTATTAATATCCGACGACATGCCGAAAGACCTTTTTTATAATTATACAATTTTTTTTAAATGAAAGTAATATATTGTTATCAAAATAACTTAAAAAAAAGCTAATATAACTTTGATTAAATGGCTAATAATTTTCTCTTAATTCTTAATATTTTTAAGAACACAAAAATAATATTATACTCAAAAATTAATATTTAACTGCGGTTGTCAAGCATAATAACAGTTTTATCAATAAAATAAAAGCATTTATATATTTATTTATTTTATAATTTATAAACCACTGCTTGATTTAATTTTTCCAATCACCTCTTACATCTAATATTAGGACATTGTTTCTTGTATTTTGTTATTTGATGAAAAAAGACAAGCATTTCGCAACAGAAAGTGGCCGTGGTAGCCTAGTGGTCATAGACGTGGACTCGTGGTCAGTGGTTTTCGTCGCGTCGTGGGCTTGAATCATGATGCCTCCAATGGGCTGATGCACGTTAAAACTGTCTGGGTCCAAATTCCACCCGTTAGAATGGTGTTCCAGCTCAGTTGTCCTCGTCACATGATCGAGGTTCAAAATTACGAAGTCCGTCTCCAATAGCCTTCGCGTGACTTCTAATGCGACTTTAATAAAACCAAACCAAATCCGTAGCAGAAAACGCCCTTCTGTAGAAATTTTGCTTATCAAATTTTTTTTTTTAAAAAAAACGTTATTTCTCAGAAATCAACGTTAATATATACGCAGAAAAAAGACATAATTTATTACTTAAATTATGTGATACATACTTTATCGGAAATATTTTCTCAGGAGCGAAGAAAGTAATTAAAGGCGCATTAAAGGCAGTAGCAGCAGCTAAATGGGAGTCGTACTATTTAGGTTTCAAGCAATCAAAATAATGAATTTAGCTTATTAGAAACTGGAATCAACTAATTTCTTATATTATTTTACATCAGACTCACACACACAAACACACACGCACATTTAGTCCATTCTACATGCAGAAATTCACCGGAAGAACTTGGTGTTCAATGCATCCAATGAAATAAGCATGTATATTAAAAATATTTAAGCATTTTAATAAGAAAGATATTTTTTTAGAAAAATATTTAATCATTTAAGTAATAATTTTCTTTTAGATATATCTAATGAATACAGAGAAAAAATAAATCACAAAGCAATATATATATTTGTAAGGATTCAACTTAAAAAAATGTTTAAATTTCTTAATTTTTTTCATAATGTGACACATTTGTAAAGAGTTTAGCCTTATTTTCTGATACAATTCCAAATTATCCTTCAATTTTGCGATCACGCGTTTATGAAAGTTAGCTGAATCTGCTTCCCTCACGGTCGCAGACCTGTAGTGTTAATCCCTACTAGGGTAACAGACGCTTCCAAAGACCCGCAGCATCCCTTCATCTTATACCACGTGATCAAGAGAAACCCCTTCATATACTTTCAAAGGCAAGGTAACATTTGCTCCCTTATGAAATAATCCAGGCGACAAAGCTACGTCTCTTGCATTATCCATTTTAATAATGTATGTTTATATTGCCTCTCTCATATATCAAAATAAATAAAGAGTCTTAATTGAAGAAAGGCGTACACCGTGCTCGCAGTCGACTTTTAAAACAAGCTGAGGTTTCATCAAGAACTCGTCGTGTGAAATAAAAATGTTACTTTATATTTACTAAATTGGTTATCAAAGTCCTATCGCGGTAGTGAGTACATATTAGAATAATAAAATATTGCTTCGGATACCGTCTTCAACATTTGACCACGGCTCAAAGGTGCATATTCTATTACTAATTATTCTCATTAAGCTGTAAAAGAAATTTAATTCTAACCGACTATCACTTTTTCATTAGTATATAAAGAATTAAAAATAATTCAAAAGCATCATCATACCCAACTTTTGATGTAATATAATATATGTATAATATATATTATATATATATATGTATATAATATATATCATATATATATGTATATAATATATATTATATATATATATGT
>BMAW01028255.1:1189557-1254002 GCA_019974015.1 Nephila pilipes | reverse complement strand
TAAGAAATGAAATTTATTAGATTTCAAATAAAATATTATCATAAGTTTAAATAACTCTATGAAGAGAAGTTCATTCTAGTGGAGTCTCTCAACCATTATTTATATAAATAATGATGTAAAAGGTTTTTTATTTTAATATAATTCGAAAACCAAAAAGCTTTCATAAACTTAGAATCTTAATCATTTCCATTCAGACAAAAACTTCATTTCTTATCATACTTAACGAGAAATTGAGTTGCCAATGTATTTGAACTTTTTATAACCATATTATATAACTGAAAATATTTTTATTGCTTTCCACAAACGATATGATATACAGATCATTAGCGATTGCCCTATCTTGATAAGGATATGCCAATATCAACTCATTTCACGCCCGTAAAGTGATTTCGATTGATAATACATGTTCAAATGCTAATGTGTTATAAATCGTTTCTCCTTCAACCCTAAACACATCCATGTTGAAATTCTTAAGGAAATTGTCATTGATTTTACATATTTGTGAAGTGAAAGCTCTGAGTATGTTTTTTTAGGAAATTGATCAAAAAGTTTTTAAAAACTTTACTGCATGGCTTTTAAAAATTTTCTAGCATGGCTTCACACTCTTCTTTTGTCGTAGAAATTTGAATGACGTTGTATTTTATAAATTATCAAATGTTTCGAATGCTGGGATTGAATGTACAAAAATGTTTCTAAATCTAATTAAATTGATTAATCATTTCATGGAAATGAATTTTTTTGAAATTAAATTGTGGATACTAATTTTCCCTCATGATTTGTGTCCAGTACTGTTTATTTACAATATCTAACGAAGGTGTGTAAACAAAAATTCATGTAAAATTTTGTAAAATTATTAAGAGTATTTTTAAGACTTCTTTTCAAGAATAATAATTTATTATCACATTATGAACGTTTTTCACATAATTAAAATATTATATTATTTATTTTTAATTTCCATTTCTCTCGCTATGGAAAGTAATTAGCTACTTAAAAACTGCGTATAAAAATTGCTTTTTAAACAACTAAAAGTAAAAAATATAAGTTGGAAAATAAATTACTTTTCGCATAAAAAGTAATATGCAAGTTTTTTTTCAAAACATAAAATGAATAGTTTTTAAATTTACAACGTAGTAACTATATTCAGTAAATTATTTAATTATAAATGTTTTAATTATAAGGAAATTCTATTGTAAAAGGTTACAAAAATAATGGGAAAAGAATTTTATAATCACCCTAAATCAGTAGCTTTCATTTTTAATTTGTATTATTAAATAAAGAATCATTAATTAATCTTATCTCTGAGGCAAGTTAAATGATTAAAAGTAATTGAATAAAACGTTGTGAAATTTAAAACTAATGGGAAATATTTAAATGCTTCCCAAAATATCAATATGGTGAGAAAATAATTTTCTGAAAACTACTGTAAAAAATCCTTCATTAACTTTAAGAAACTTTTACAATTTTTATTCTAGAAGGTGTGCAGCAGAAATTTAAAGTGGATTTGTAATCTAGATTTTTCTTGGTGTTTGTCACTAGATAGCGTTCTTCAAAAATATCAAATTATTTTCGTAATTTTTCGAATTTTCTTTGACGCTTGTGTTTGTGCATGCGTATAAGTACTAGTTTATTAATTCAGATTTAAAAATATCATTGCAGGTGGCACGAAAACTCAGGATATGCTTCAGATCCTGGATATTTCATACTGAAAATAATTCAGATTAGATTAAGTACGATGGTATCTTTACCGACAATGGTCATTCCATGTCCAGCTGCCAGGTAGAATTTCAAACGTTTATTCGAAGTGCAGCCTCTGATAAATTATCCATAGGCATCTGCTTACATTAAAGTATCTGAATCCTGCATTCAATTACATTTGAGTGAATGTAATTCATTTATAAAATCTGATGCATTAAAGTCAAAATTTAAAAAAAAGGGGAAAAAAAAGTTTTTGAAAGTTGAACTAGAAGCAGAAAATTTATCTTTCTTGTACTACAATAGGAGGGGAACATAGACAAGAGCTCTTCTCGTGGCAATGTTCTGTCTCGTATGTGTGAATTGTGATAGGAAACTTACGTTTTTTTTAGTGAATAAAGACCCATTGATGCCAAAAATTTTGTTGACAAAGAGTTTTAAATTAAACTAGCATACGTACGTCACCTTTTTGAAAGTTGAATACTTTTAATCTTTCTGGGAAAAATATACACATCTGGAAGAAGATTGAAGTAATTTCAAAATTTATAAAAATGCTTAAGCTATGAAGAAGAAAACTAAATGAAGGGGTTTACAAGGGTTGTTTTCGCAACAATTTTTTACCTCAAATGGAATTGATTCCTCTCAAGATATTTAAGTTTATTTCAGCTTATCCTCCAGTTCGAGAAAGTGTATATAATTCTGCATAGATTCAAGATCCATTCAATTCCAGCGTTCTATCTGGATTCATTTCTCCAGAAGAAGATGTAATCTTTGTCGGTTACCTGATGGCAGTAGCTTAAAAGCGAAATTCGGCAGCGTGAAATTGACAAAGTTTTATATTTCAGTTAATGAAGAGTTTGTATCTTTGAGTGAAAGATATTTCAAAACAAGATTAATATTTGGGATAAATCTCATAAGATTTTAATTTCTTTTTTCTACTTCATATTTGTGCAAAGCTAGAAAGTGGTGATCGCTTCAATTAAGATCAAGTATCGAGGAAACCCTGTGTAAAAAAGAAACAAGAGTGGCCAATTCAAGTTCGATTCCAAGATTTATAGAAAACTGCAGTAAAATTTACTGACTCATCTGTCGTTATAATTACATATTAGAGCAGAAGTAATACAAGCAGGAATTTCTTCAATAATAGAGTGTTTGAATAGCTAATTTTATATCCATTATGAACTTTTGGCGTTATACAAACTTGAATTGTTTCAATTTCTTACTTATGATTAGTTTTGTTTTTAATTACGGTAGAGTGGCTTGAGGAAACCTTGGTTCAAAAAAGGCATCTTGAATTGAAGTTTGAGAAACTTTCTATTAAGACAATTACTCAAGTTGAAAATTACTAGCCGAAACCGTCTGAGTTAAGGAATGGTATATGAGTTTATATTACTTAATTATTTTGCCTCTAATAATCTGATTTTGAAAAAGGAGAAAGTTATTATGAATAGTTTATATGAAGTAATATAATATATGACCCTCTAAACATTTTTGATTTAATCTTTTGAATTAATAATTGGATCCTAATTAAATTTTGAATTATAGTCTTCTTTTCCATATAATTCAACAAAATGTAAATGTATTATGAGAAAATTATTCTTACAAATAAAATAAATTTATTGAATAATCCAATATCATAATTTTGTTCACCTTTAGCCATAGTATTCACAGGAATTAAATACAACTGAGATGAAAATACCGAAAGTTGTTAAGGGTGATCTACCATTTTTTACAATTGGCCATTGTCTATTTTGTCGTAAAAGCTTTTTATCATGTCATTTACTAACAAAACTGTTTCACTGATCAATTTCATTGTTCCATTTGAAATGTAGATTAAGTTAATTAAAATAAGAATCATTAATTGCTTTGCCTATATAGATATACTTTGCGATTTACAAAGTTATAAACCTCTTTTGGGGACGCTTATGTCCCACATTTTAAAAATTCACATTAGATGGCATAAAGCAAAGCATCGATTTTAGGATTTGTAATTTCTCGCCCTTTTTTACATTCCTAAGATAACGATAATCATTCTGGATAATGTTCATGGGATTCCCGATAATACTTCTTAATTTGAAAAAAAAATCTAAAAATTAATTATTTTTAATTAATATCTATAATAATTACATAAAATGAGAAAATTTAAACATTTGTACACCTTTATATATTGAGGTAAAAAATAAAAAAAAAATAGTATGTTAATTATTCATTTTTAAAGTATGTTTTAAAAAAGTTTTATCAATTTATACTTTTATCACTCAACCTAGTTCTTAGCTTTGTTATGAATAACCTTGCTAGAAAAAATCCCCTTTCAGCTTCAGCTGGTGTTGGAATATTGTGTTCAAAGCCTTACCTATTAATATAATATTTGAAGATCGATTTACTGATAGCTGCAATACTATCTTGTTGAAGCTATTTTTCATGCTGGTTGAACAACTAAGGACCTTTGTTCTTGAATGGATAGCTTTTTTTTTAATTTGTCGTCCAACTTTAACTTTTCCGTACTCTTTTCTTCTGAGTGCGAAAGTTGGACAAGAGTTATTTTAACTTGTTAAGACAGAGAGTTTTTATCTGATACACGTCGTAGCGACGAAACATTCCTATTCTCCTCTTGTACCATAGCTAAACTAAATATACTAACACTAAAGAGTCAATAAGTCATACAAGAAGACGTTAGACAGATTTATCACGCTGTATTTATTCCACAAGTTACTACTATAACGACATATGAATATCGGCTCTCCCAAAACAACGCTTTAAATGTATTTGCCTGTCTCACTAATACCAAATTAATAGAGCCTGTCTTACTAATACCAAATTACCCAAACGTCGATGTTGAGGCTGACTCTACATCTAAGCTCCACTATTCGTGGATATCATATAGCAATTCTTGGTCTTGTCTACGACTATAGGACAACTGCTCCACGCTAGAGTCCCTCGACCTCCCTCGTGTGTCTCTCGCTTAGTGTATATACTTCCTATCTACCTCACTTCATTTTATTTCTACATGCCTCTAATTTAAATACTCACGTTTCATTTTTGATTGGGAAGAAGTTGTTATTTATAGCAATCAATCGTATCTAAAAGTCTCCAAGGTTAGAGAAGAGAAAATCGCGAATCGCCCAACTTCACAACGTGAAAGATCAACAGCAACCACAACAGCGTCAAACATTCTCCCAAAATTGAAGTATTGCATTAATCGAACTAAACAAATATTGCTTCCCTCACCACTTATTTGTTCCAGAGAATATTTCATATACTTGTCTAATTTTGAAAATTGTTGGTTGAACTTTCCAATAATGAAGGAAAATACTTCTTTGGTAGCTTGAAAAGTCGTATTTAGACTACATAGTTTTTCTGGTGGGCTAATTTTTACAGGAATCAAACCTGCTACATTTGAATTCAGAGTTTCAAACTCTACAGCAGTCAACATTTGTTGTTCTTTAATATGAATAAATGCGTGTCAAATTGATGGTTTTATCTCTAAACCTCTTTAAAGAATTGTCAACGACTTATTCCTGCATGTTTTGGTGTCTAAATTAATCCCTTTTCACATCCAAACTCTACTTTAACACAATTTTATAAAATATTATTTTTGAGAATTGATTTTTTGAATATAATTTTACAATACTTCTTTTATATCTTTTTTGTAGTTTCGTTTATATAAGTCACATAACTTTTTTTTCTGTATAAGCTATATGAAACACAGAATTTAGTCCTATACCACTTTCAAATTATAAATCTAACGTTTTTTCTAAGTTTACAATTAATTCCTCCCTTTCAGCAATATTTTCTTCTTCTTCAAGCGATATATTTTCTATCTCAACAGCGCTTTCACCCAAATCCATTCTTTTCTTATGAAAAATATCTCACTAGACCGAGTGTATGGTATATACATAGCAAAAGTGATACTAATTTATATAACTGACTTTTTTGTCATTGGAATTACTTCTATTTTGGGTAAAGTATAAAGCTCCAAAAATGGAATTGGTGACAGCGCCATGTGAACGAATTCCTTTTAGTTTCCGTTTTTATTTTTCAACATTAAAACTTCATATTAATCCCGTTTGAGAATGCTTTAATATAAGTAAGACGAGATAAGTGTTTGAAAATTAAGGATTCTATTCGCTTTAAAGAACGTTTTTTCAAGTAAAGGGGAGTAATATGTTCTTGCTTCTCCTACATTATTAATATTCAATTATTTTATGAAAATAATTTTAGTGTCAAATATCTCATTTATTTTGAAATAAATCCAGTAAATTTTGATTAAATATTTCTCTTCCTAAGTGGCGCTCATAAATTTTTAATTTTGTCAAAATTCATGACGCTTTTATTTAATTTGCCAATTATTACAAATCTCCCGAATGAATTTTTCCTTTCATAAAATAGAAATCTTTTAGAGCTTTTATTTATTATATACTTAGAATAAGTTTTTTCAATTATTTATGACTAACACACATTTAGATGGATTTTCATTTTACACAGTCAATCTTCGGGAAAACCAAAAAGTGCTGACATGCGAAGTACTTTCCATTAAGGGCTTTCTTTGTATGACATAAAGTATGATATATGTTTTTTTTCCTTTATTACTTTTAAGCAAATATTTTTCTAATTCCAAAATTTCTATGGTATGGTAATTAGTTCGATTTATTCATTAAGAGCTAAATATGTTTGAAATACATTAGTCGTTTTAGTTAGTATAGAGTAGGCATTATATTATATCTCAATTACAGTCTTCATGGACCTATTCTCGAAATAAATTTTATAATCATTTTTTCCTACAAATATATGAATAATATATGTTACTTTTAAATTATCTTAAAGATTTCAACAATATTAATTAATTTTGTAACAGGTTGCGAACTTTCACTAATGTCTGTGACAACAAATACATCTTAATTATGAAATATTCTGAAGCTGAGTTTCTGCATTGTGCATAAATATCCGGGGCAACACACAAATGAAGTTCCTGCATAATCATTGCTAAATTATCTGTTTTAATAAATAAATTTATGATACTCTATTGATATACCTGGTGGTTATAATTAACGATTTTTGGCGAGAATGGAAGTTGATGACGCGTGGCCTTGAAAAATTCTATGATCAGATGAGACTTTTATTTAGATGGAACTGTGAATAGTCAAAATTGCCGCATATGGGGTACGTCACCTAATGTCCTGCATGAACAACCACTGCATTCTGTTTACATGACTGCTTGGTATGTATTTACTGCTGAGTTTATCCTCGGACCCTTTTTCTTTGAAACTTTCACTCCACAAGGTTCTAAAAGATGCTCTGTCACGAGTGCACGGTATAGTGAACTCCTTCAACAGCAGGTCATTCCTGCTTTACAGGACGACAATGTTTGAACAAACAACTATCTTTATGCAAGATACAGCAACTTCTCACATTAGGAGTCAAGTCAAAGCACTGCTTATTGCTAACATTGGCGATAATCGTGTAATATCTAGACATTTTTCGGATGCATGGTTTTTTCGTTCTCCCGACTTAAATCCTTGTGATTTCTGGTTGCGGGGATTTCTAAAAGACCGTGTTTATAGAGGAGGAATTGGGATTTTACCTGATAACATAGCTAGCGTTATACGCCATGTGGCTGAAATCCCTCGTGAGTTTTTTCGCGCTACCATTGAAAACGTTATAATGCGCATTCAACACGTTATTGATGTCAATGGAACACATACTGAGCATATTACATATTTGAATAAATTTTAACGATTCTAACATATTATTTGTCTTTCTTTGGGCATCCCACTTTCTCCTAGTGGTCAAAATTTGAACTATTTTTTTATTGCAGAAACCTTTTTCCCGTGGTTCATATAGCATATATTTCAAGTTTCATAAAAATTCGATAAGCAGAACGGGTTCTACAGGCCACTACACAGTGTAACTTTAATTATAACCCCCCGGTAAAAGTATACTAAATTTTCAAGCGCACACACACACACACATATATATATATATATATATATATATATATATATATATATAGAGAGAGAGAGAGAGAGAGAGAGAATAATTATTATTATCACTATTATTAATAATATGGTAATCTTTGTTAAGACCATTTTATTTCAGTGTATTTTTGGGAAATTGATGTGCACATTTTTTTTATTTGATGTTGAGATAGATTTGTGTGAGGAGTAACTTAGCTTCTTAAAAAATCCTTTTTTTTTGTTATATCATTCTTCAGTATTTAAAACATAACAAATACTTTCGTGGGAATTTCCATTAGTTTACTCTGATTGTATGCAGTGGGAAAATAAAATTTGTTAATTTAAAAGAATAATTTTCTTTAAAGTTTAAACTTTTTTTAATATTTGAAATTCTTTTATTATATATTTTAAATAGGCAGTTACTATTATTTAGTACTATAAATTCCGTATTTTCACGAGGATTTTTAAATTTAAATTTAGTATTACCTTTACAATTCGCGAGGTGGAAAGGAGAATATTATTAAAGCCAAATGAAAAATTACTGATAAATCTACAAAAGAATTGAAACACAATTTCCATGTTTTTGAGATACAACTTGGGGCCAATATCTAACGTGAGGTTAATCGAGCGCTCTGTAGAAAATAATAAGTCAATAAAACCGGATCATGTCAGTAAGGTAACCGTCCAAGCTAATGGATATCGATGCAGTATCACAATTCATTTGAGCTGTCACAGGTCTACACATTGACACGTAGACAAAAGATAAAAATGCCATTTTTCTGTATAACAGAACGTTTACGCCTAAAGCATACACATATAAGAAGTAACTATTAATTCATAGCATGCTTTTTTTACTGCAATTATTGATAAGAGTTAAACAAGGAGAAGAACGATTCATGAAATATGGAACTTTTTCTCGTGATTAATTTTACACTGTGATAAATTTGTTTTGTTTTTCACCTAAAAAGGACTGATAGTTGTGATAAAATTCTATTTCCTTAGGATGTGATTAACACTTAAGTTTACAGATAAATTATATGTGTTGTATTTTGGTTATATATAACTTGATAAGTCTACATAAGTTACATGTATAATAGATTGTGATCTCGTGGGGAAAAAAATCCTGAAACACTTTTTTGCATTAAACAGTAGAAAGAAAGACAGAAAATGGTGCAGAATATTTTAAGTCAAACGAATTTCGAACAAATATTTTCTTCCATAAATTAATCTTTGTATTTTTCCATTCACAATAAATTTTTTCTTTACATCTTAAGTATTTAATTCATATTCATTAATCTAATTAAAAAATTATTAACAAAAATTTCGAATAGAGATTGATCATTCACATTTTATTTAAAAATAATAAATAACATACTATTTTTTTCCCATTATAAACCCAATATAAACCCAAATTTGTATTCAATGGATGATCGTAGGAGTACCTTAACTCTTCATGAGTGACAAAAATAAATCATTTATCAAAAACTATTACTAATCTCACTAAATAATTTAATCACGCAGACATTAAGTAAATAGTTTTGTCTGTTAAACTTATACATATTTCAACTTGTAAAACGGTATCAAGTACAATATCAAACACAGATAAATATCAGGCAGGACGTTCAGCTGGAACATACAAGACCAAATTAAAAATATCCTTTTATTTTTTTAAAAATTAAAGCTCATTCAAGAAAATGTATTGGATAGTTCAAAGTATATTGTTAAGAGAGGAATCTAAATGATGCATGTGTGAGTGGGTTGTAATAATTTTTAAATTGAATCAGTGAGAGAGAAATATATTATTACTTACTCACCTTTAGGATCGGTAAATTAAAAAAAAAAGAGTTAGTTTTTAAAATTATGAAAAAAGTCATACGAGCTGCAAGTGTACTGAATTAAATCAGCAAAATATTTTCTTTCTCAATCAGTTTTAAGTTTAAAAGACAAATATATCAAAATGCACAGCTATAAATTTTATTACTCTTGAACAATTTTAATAAAGCTCAATACATAGTTGAGTGTAATTCCTTGCAATAAAATCAGTGATTATACGAGATAAATGTTGTAGATTTTTCTTAAAATAATTTAAGGTACATATAAATTGATTGAAGTAGTCATTTCAAGATATCCACACATGAATACTCATTTCACCCCGCAATATTTCATAATTTAATAAGCATTAATAATATGTCAAACAATTAAATGAATATAATATGTATATTATATTCATTTATAATATTCACTCCAATAATATTGCTGTAATTATTACATTCATTCCAATAATATTGCTATAATTATTATATTCATTCCAATAATATTGCTGTAATTATTAGTTTCATTTCAATAATATTACTGTAATTATTAGTTTCATTCCAATAATATTGCTATAATTATTATATTCCTTCCAATAATATTGCTTCATTGTCTTTTTGACTAGATTGAATAGATGTCATTTTGATAAGTTTATTCTAACTTTTTTTTATCTCTCTTATTTAGTTTGTAATAAAATTAGCTTCAATAATTTTCTGTAATATATCAGCATAAAGTATTGATATTGCATAACAAAATACTATAAAAATGCGCATATCATCAAAAAGGTTTTTTTTTCTCTGTTAATATGAAAAGAAGTGTATCACTTTTAATCATTCTTCTATCAGTATAAGAACTAATTACTTAACAGAAGTAGTAATTCCCAGCATAGTTTATCTCTTAGTACTTCGTGTGCATTAATTCATCTGAAACAATGCATTTATTTCTATTTATATATTTTTTTCTTCAAATAATTCATAAGTTTGTGATAAAGAGAATCCGTCTGCCTTTCTGATCTTGAAGAATTATTTTTGGAAATCACTCGTTAAATGCTTTATTGTGTCCCTAACATACTAAGAAATGCACAAGGCTATAACAATAACATTCTTTCTTCATCTCGGTGCTTTCTCATCCCGATGCTTACAGTGAAAGCACAATTACTGAAGCGAAGAGTCCTGGAAGAATTGGGAAAAT
The DNA here is from genome assembly GCA_019974015.1 of Nephila pilipes. Lineage (NCBI taxonomy): Eukaryota > Metazoa > Arthropoda > Arachnida > Araneae > Nephilidae > Nephila > Nephila pilipes. The sequence goes on along the minus strand of BMAW01028255.1, from coordinate 1,243,353 downwards.
AACTTCAGTTGTCATTTTCGTATTTGTAATCTTTTGAGTACGATAAATTGCATTTGTAATCAAAAGTTACAAATATTTTTGTAAATAAAATTAGAAAAGCATTTCTTTTATTTTTAAATAGATTAATATTTATTTTCTTTTGATGTGTTATATCTTGATGTAATATTTCGATGGGAAAAAAATGAAAAACAAAACAAAGTATTCGGGGATTTTGTTTTTATCAAAAACTGTTATTTTTCAGCTACTTTATGTATGTTTTCAAATGCAAAACTGTTTCTGAACCTTTATTTAAACGTAAACACGTATATACACTCAGAAAATGAGTTTTATTCACATTAAATCTAAAAATATTATCTTAACGTCTTCCTAAAAAATATTTTTCTTATTAGAAAGAATGTATTATTATAAGGTTTACGAACCTGTATAAAACTTTAACTATGGAATTCAACGACAATTTTATCGAATTGTGTGTCTGAATTTACGCATTATTGGAAATAATGAATTGTAAATCAAAATGGAAAACTGAAAAAAATGTTTATTAACTTATAAGACTTGTCAAATGAGAAAAAAAAATGTCATTTTATGTACGTTTTTGATGTATTTTACTCGAATGAAATAAGTAATTTAGGATATTTCAAATAATTTAGAAATTTAAAAAATAAACTTATATTTCATGGATCAATTTATATTCTATCGAGATAGCAATTACAAAAAAAATTGAAAATAATATTAAAAACGTAATGTATTTGTAGCAAATTCACTTACATTTATTGTCCTAAAAATAGTAATGTGTTGATAGTTCTACAATTTAAACTGATAATCCTGATAAGAAAACTGTAATTCTTTATTTCGTAAATCAATAAAATGTTCATAAATATAAGTCAAAACTTTAAATTCACAAAGGCTCAGAATTATCCCTTATAAACACTTTTTAGATTTTCTTTTAAATAATCCTTCATAAATTGATACTTCTGATTTACTAGCTTTTCAAATTAAATTGACCAAATTTATAGCATTATGATAATATGCACTGATAATTAGTTATTTATTTTATTACTTTTTAGGGGATGTTTTATTTATTTATTTATTTTTTTTTTTTGAAAAAGGAAAGAGTTAATTTAGTGTATTAAAGACATTTCGCTTTAGTATTATATTTTTATCTAATCTTTTTTTAATATATATTTTCAAGTGATAAAATAATTTCATTTTTCATATCAATGTACGAAAAAGAACCGGATGTATTTTATTCTTAAAGGAATGGCAATATTTTAAACCTCTTTTTTTCTTTCAGTAACGATAAATCTTGATACAATTATTCTTTCTTTCATACATTTCACAATTCTTTTACACATTTTAATTCCCACGAGTCAAACTTCCATATTGAATTAAAAAGACACCCTCTTGACAACATTGAAACTGAAAGGTATAACAACTAGGTTGGTTTATGATCTGAGCAATTACTTTCAAATCTTACCTAAATTTAATATTTGAAGAAAAATCAATAAATGATGGTAATGAACTTTTTATCCTTAAATTTAGCGATTGAAGTTGTATTTGAAGTCATCTTGTTTATTTTAAAAATGTTATAATCGTATTTTATCGTTTACTTCTCTTGCAGTACAACAATTGCATTTATTTGAACATTTTATTTCTAAGTTCTGATGATTTTATTCAAAGAGGAATACCTGATTTTATTTTCCCATTTTTATTTTTAAATGAAATCTTCATGATATCTGGTATATATATATATATATATAAGATAAAGCAATGAAATTATTAATAAAACACATAAAAATAAGAGAACAATTAAAATTACAAAATTAACAATAGAAAACATTTATAGACCTACATAAGGGTGATGAATAAAAATTGAATCAAATTTAAAACTAAATGAATAATTTGAATACCTAATAAAACAAAGCATGCACATTGAGTCTAGGGACTGAATTGTGGGATTAAGCATGCTCTACGGTACAAACCCTCCCCCAATGAATCTTGTGAGATAAAAATTGGATTACTCCAAAATTGAATATGTAAATTAAAGAAAAGGAACAAGATACAAAGAAGAAAATGAAAGGCAAGATTTCTCAATCTCTAAATTTTTTCAAAAACTGGCATTTTCCAATAAAATAAAATGATCTTTTCCTAAAAACTATCCAATTAAAATTTTTTTAATCAAAAACCATCCATTATAATTTCAATTAAAAATACCCAATTAAAATCTTTAAAAAAGCCATTCTATTAAAAACAATCCATTTAAATTTTAAAAGTTTTTTTTTTCAAAACATTAAAACAGTATAATTAAATCTTTTTAGTTAAAGATTTAAAACTTTAAAAACAACATACACAAATCCATGTTTTTCAAGAAAAAATCAATTCAAATCACACTGATGCAAAAGCAAAAAATTAAGATCTTGTGACATGTGATCATGAATTACAGTGCAAAAGGTTCAAGAAACCGTTCAATTGAAGATGTCTAATATTATGCACTGTCGCCAAATAAAATTTGGAAACCAATATTACTTAGTTAAGTTGAGTATAAAAAGTTTTAAAATTTGGAATATTTAATAAAAATCTTATAATAAACACAATCAGGAAGAGAAATCATATCCAATGGAACACATACCAGAATTTTAGTTCATAAAATTATTTGGAAACTAGTGAAAAAATATGTGTCTGTAAATGTGTACTATATAGAAATGTTTTAATAGATATTCACAACTAGACCACTAACTAGCTGTCTTTGTACACCTAATGTTGTGTGGAAGATATGTTTTTTAATTGAAAGCTCAAAATTCCATAAAAGTCCTGAAAGGCAATAGCCCTTATGTATAAGATAACCTTTTTTAATATGTCACCATTCCAAAAGATATTAGAATCAACTTTCACTCCAAGATGTAAATATTATAAATTCATATAAAGTAATTTATAAAATAGGGATCCTAGTGAGAAAACTGTCATAATATAAAAAATTTTAGAAACAAAATTCAATTTACTTAATGACATTTCAATATCCTCCAGAGTCCCACCTAAGAACACCTCAAGAGAAATCTGAAAAACAAATCAAAATGGACAATCATATAAACTATTGGGAATATATATTTTTAAAAAATCGAGTGGATAATCATATTCCATACATTTTCCTAATATTATTCAATCTATCTTTATCATGAGTAACTAGCAGTTTATTATATATATATATATACGGCGAATATAGCACACTAGTGTGTCTCTTCTTAGAAAAACTGTTTTGGTCAAACATCCAAAACCAAAAACAAATGTGTTGCCATTGCGTGAAACTTTACTTATAATTCACATCAAAGTTTTAATTATTACGCTATTCAGAATATCAATTATCATACACTTCAAAATATCAATTTCCTATACTGCAAAACATTAATTATCTTTATACTTCAAAATACTAATCATTATATGCTTCATAAAATCAATTTATTTCCTTCAGAGTACTAATTTTTTTTACACACTTAATATTATCAATTCTAGTACACATAGAAAATGCTGATTCTCACAGACTTCATAACCTCAAAATGGTTCACACAGAAAAAATACTGAATTTGTTAAAAGATTGCTTCAATAATACAATATTTCGTTTATGAGATTTATTTATTGCAATTGTCTGAATACAATCACTTGTATATTACTTCCATAAATCAATAATACATTCGCTTTATCTTTTGGAAATATTTAATCTTCAATATGAAGTTAAATACAAGGTATTGTTACCTGATAAATATTATGCTATTCTGAAGTAAAAACAATTTTGTTGAACAAATGAAATATACTTGGGAAAAAGATTAATTATGTAATTGAAAAGTACAACACTAAATAGTAAGTATTATTGAATTTAAAACGGGAAGCACACACACACATTTGTGTGTGTGAGTGATAACACTTGAACTACTCATAAGAAAACATAGACTCTGTATACTAATTTTTTCTGATAAAATAATTAAAACCGTTCTTCCTAAGATAAGCTTTAAAGATTTTAAAATCACATATTAAGTCTTGAAATCTTTTGAGAATGACTTGAGGGATACAACTGTGACATTGGGCTATTCGCGGTTTCTCTTCACTAACCTTGGGGACTTTAATTGAGATTGATTGCTTTTGCTAAACAACCTTTGGCCAACCAAAAATGAAATGTGAATATGTAAAGCAGTAAGAAATGAAGTGAAGTAGGTGAGTTAGGAAATATATAAACTCCGACTGAAAGTAGCGAGAGAGGCTGAAAGAGAAAGACTGTAGGAGAAGTGAAGCAGAAGCTGAAGTTGTAGATAAGCTGATTGAATTAAAGGGTTAGATTAAAGATTGCTACAATACGTTTGCTGTTGTTCTCAACAGTTGATCCAAAGTCTGAGTTGTAGTCGAGGAAGGATTAGTGGTAAGAGTCTGTTAGATTACTATTGGTGGGTTAAATTGAGGTTAATAGAAATATTACCCGGGAGAGCATAGAGAGTTGTTGTCATAGTAAATATATGTTAATAAATTACTTAAAGATTGTTCTAGTGTCTCTTTAATTATTGTGTCGTAGTGTTTAATAATTGAATCTAGTGATGGCACAAAATGAAGCCCGGGTCGGGTGGGCATCACACAACATCTGAAGTCTGTTGATCTGTAGTATCTTCGTTATAGGTAGTCCATTTCTAAAATTATACTCTAAACTTTATTTAAAAAAAAATCAATAAAACCTTGTCTTTCATATTTACTTAGCTCTATATTCCCCTCTTAGCGTAGTGTTCAAGTATTAGTTCCAGGTAAGACTTCAACAATTTTTTTACATGATTTTCTATAACATTGCTAATATTATACGTATTGCCAGGAAATTTAAAGTCTCTTACGTAGCTCTTTTATATAAGATGGAATCAAAACTCCTAAATGGTAATTCAAAAGTAAATATTAGTATTATTTATTTCATCCGATTCTAAATAGATATTATTTTTAGAACTGATGGTATATTGCTACTATTGATATTGCGTTTGAGCTATTTTTACTGTTTTTTTTATTATTTTTGTCAGTTTTCCTATTGTTTATATCTCTAAGCATATTTATAAATTATTCTAAAACAGCATCCCTATTTTAATCTAACCTTCCCTAACATTTTAATCAAATTTTATAAAAATTGTTTCCGTAATTTTATATTTTTTATTTGCAATAAAATTTAGATGATTTCTAAAACTATATAACTTGATATAGAATAATAAAAGGCAAAACTATCCAAATGATTTGTTTTAGATCCTTGTATATATATATAATCTAAATTTTGTAGTGAACATGAATGAATAAAATACAAAATTAATCAATAGAATAGCATCTCTAATTGTCTTAGGCAATTTTATATCTCGATAAAATACAAATAAATCCTTGGCTTTCGATATTGTACATTTTTAAATGGGAATAATTTCTTACAATATTCATATTTTTAAATGATGAATACTTTCAATTGTCAACATTTTTTAAAGTTTTTTTTTGAAGGAAATATTAAAAGTAAAAAAATTGTTATATAAATGAAATTATTTTATTTAGTTTGGCTTAAGAATGAACGGGTACATTTGCACATATCAAATGTAAAAAATTAAGTAGAAACCAAAGGGGGGGGGAGGATAAAACAAATAGAATAAGTCATTCTTATAACACGAAAGAGATGAAAATAGAATCATTTTTGTGATATTTTTTTTTGTTTTTAACATAAATCTAATGTATATATCATAGTTATGGATTCCAGAAAAACAAACTTTTCGGTTAATGTGCAGTGCAATAAATAAAATGTTGCAAATAAATATCTTAAGTCTTCAGAAAATATTCCCCTTAAGTACCATGTAGTTATGTATGCTGCTTCGTTTTTATTTTTTAATGCTCTGTTCAGAACAAGGTATTAAATGGAATTCTCAAGCATTCTTATTAAAAATTAATGGAATTACGCTTCTCTTGAGACTCATAAGGAGCGTTTATACTTCTAGTAAATAAAGGGAAAAAAGAGTATTCCTCAGCTCTATTTTGTAACAAATTTTATACATTTCTGCAACATTGAGGAAAGAAAATTAGAAGTATATCAAAAGTATTTCTATGAGGTCTAATTAAAATTAGAAAAATATATGAAAAATTGAAATTTAATAAAAAGGCTCATGCGTTTCCCTTTTTCTTGGTTCAATTGATCTCAAAACTTAATTGATTTCAAAATACTCAAAACTTTACGAAATGATGATAATAAATTTCATAAGTGTTTGGGAAGATGATATTTAAAATATTCAAAATTACTGTTCTGAGGAATTATTTCAGTTCTATAATGCATACTGTCTTCTTTAATAAAAAATATTTTAGAATTAGTTTTTCATAGATGTCAGTTTATCTTAAGCATATCTGTTTAATATCTGTTTAATTTTCACAAAATTCTGCTCAAAAGGTTTTGGGTTATGAAAGTTAAAATTAAGTAGTTTAAGGGTGCATGAACCTTATATTCAAAATGACTCATTAAGGGTTATTATAATCATAGTGACTCATTCGATTTCAAAATTCCATGTTTTCAAATGACACAGAATGATAAGTAATACATGAATACAAAGAAAAAATGCGGAATATTTATACTGAGAAAAATAGGTTACCCTCGTGTGTTCTTTTTGAAGCTATTTGATGAAAGCTGTTTTAGAAGCTTTTGAGCTACCTGGCACTTGAAACGGTCGCTGTGAACGAGGTGACTTGATATTACATAGCTGGCCACCAAAGTTATCTGGTATGGCTCCATGCGATTTTTTCCTTTAGGGGTTTGTAAAAGATAATGTATACGTGCCACCATTGCCCACAATTTTTTTTAACTTTAAGAACGGATCTCTGCTGCTGTACAATCAATCACCACCTACACTTTATAAGGTTTTTGGTAAGAATGTATTTATCGAGTGACATTTTCGCATAACTAAAGGAAATTATATTAAACACTTGTAAAGAACATTTTCATATTTCTCCTCTGCGTTCATGTATTACTTATCAATCATAGTTTATTTTTGAAAACATGAAATTTTGAAATATCATGAATCATTTTGAAAACTCTGTGATTTAAAAAATTGATAGATATTAATTTGACAATTCTTAAAGCATGAAACAATCAAAAAATTCATATTTTGAATTGAAATACGATATATTAAATACAACAACAAAAGCAAAGTAAAATTATTCTACCGAAATTTTTGTGTGAATTAGATTCTCTTGAAATGGCTTTTCAAACTTTATGTGTAAATTATTTCTGTGCCATTGTATTGATAAATTATGCTGTCCTACCTCTTTTTTCCTTTTATATATATAAAAAAAATACCTTCGTAGTTTGTATTCGTGAATTAATAAGATTAATAACTCTGAATCAGTTAAATAGTTTTCACTTTTAGAAATTTGTTAAAGAAACTAAATTTCTTCATTTTATCAGTTCTATAAATTTTTAAGGAATACGTTACTAATTTATATAACACTTAATTTAACTCATTTGAGTTATTTTCTGAAAAGTGAAATAAACTATAGTCTTTGATCAGTTTTGAATGGTCTGAAAGACGTTTATTAATAACTATAAAAATGCAGAAGCTTTTAAATGAAACGTAAAAATATACGATAGTACAATTTGAGCATTATATATTAAAATGGGATGAAATGACATTTAGCTAGAAGTATCACATGTTTTAGTACAAAAATTACACAAATTATACAATGCAACTTCATATTATTTTACTGCTGATAATTTCAGTTCTCCTAAAGCAGCATATTTACATAACAAGGCTCCTGCTTACAGCATTATATAGTTCAGCAATTACTTTGTTTTTATTTATTGTTTTTCCAGGAAATGCTATTTCAAAATACTTTTTAAAGTTCTTTGTTGATCCTATTTACAAACTTGATAGAAGTCAAATCATCTTTTCATTCATAAAATATCAAATATTTAGCTAACTGAAAATTAAAAGTAATCTAACTAATTAGAATTCTTTACAAACCATTCTGTGATTTTAAAAAAGTACAAAATACGTAAAGCGATCAGGTGGCAATTATTTTATATAATATGTTTCATATTCGTTTCGTATAAGTGCTTTTATTTCATTTTTCAAAATAAAAAAACAATAAAATATTTCTCGTGAAACTGTGTTCGTGTTATTGTGAAATGAAATCCATTGAAAATTGCACTTCCATATGCTTATTACATTATTCATTATTCTTCTCACCACAGTTAAAAAAAGAATGACTACAAGCACGATAAATTGTACAGCGATTTAAGAACCATTTTACGCTTGAAATATTCCAGAAACGAAAATAAGTATCTGAAAGAAATACAAGTTCCCGCTTTTCCCCCCTTCTTGAAAATTCCGATCGTAATCGCATTCGCTTCAAATCTGTCCTCTTCGAATTCTGATGGCACCTCTATGCAAATGGAATTCCAAGTTTGTTCAATAAGATCAAGTTTCTCTCCTTTCTACAGATATCGTTTTCTTAAATATATTATTTTAATGGAAGAACTTTTAAAATACTTTTTATGTGATTTGTTAGGTTGCAACGAAAACGGAAATATGTAATTTGTGGAATAAAATAGTAGATATATATTTCTTCTTTTATAGTAAGAATATATAGCATTTTTACATATTTAAATAAAGGAATAAGCGATGTTGTCACTTTGATGTTTTGTAGCAGATATTTGATATCATATAAAATTTAATTTTAAAAACATTTGCAGTACATGAACAATTTACAGAATTATTTTATAAGTTCACAAATTTCAAAGCCCCTTGTGTGAAAAAAAAAATTAAATCAAGAGATACTTTGGTAATTCCACTTATTTCTACATATTAATTTTAGGAACCAATAAAAAGAGAAAAATAATTAAATTAAATTGCATATATTTTACTAATTTATGAAAAGGGCTCAATTTCGTTTTTATGCAAGTTTTCGTTTTTTTTTATTCACTAACTCGAAAATCTAAAGAAAAAGAGCGTATTATATATATCGGTTAGTATGAAATGCACTCTAAAATAATTACATTTAATGTTATTGCCATTCAAAAATGTGTTTTTTTAAAAATTAGTGCTGTAAAGTCTCAACTATCGAAAATGGCTGTAATGTTTTTTTTTTCAAACTTGATAGAGAAAATCGTTCAGTGTGAGAATCTTAGATATATGTTATTACATCAATATATATTTTGAAAAAATATTTCAAAATATATTACATCTCAATATACTTCACAAAAGATCATAAAATCTTCAACTTTTTGTTCATTAATTTTCTTTCCTTTATTTAATTCATTTAATCGCAATGTCCTCTAACGAGGATATTCTCCAGTGACGCCTTTACATTATTGATAAACATTTCTAATCTTTACATTCTGTGTTAATATAAATTCAGAAAATAAAGTTTAAAAAATATAGTACCAATATTGATAGTTTTAAGTTATTTGGGACTTTATGGAATAAATATCTTTATATGAAATTCAAAAATTGTCTTTTACTGTCAAAGTTTAAACAACATACGTATATTAAGCGGACATATAATAAAAATTACGTCAGAAATATTTTGATTAGAGAAGAGCGTTTATACTACAGAAATATGTTAATTTCTTACTAAAGTAATTTGGCTTTTCGCTTATATCAGCTGAAAAATTTGTGAAATTCTTTCTATTATTTCATGGACCTTTAACTTTCTTAAAGTTAATTAAGTTTCGTGAGGAAGATGGATAAATCAATTTTTTATTTTGAGTTTATTTTCTGCTCTTTCTTTTTTTTTTTTAAGAAAACAACACGCCTTATTAATTCTTTAAGAAACATTTTCAGATTTTTTTCATCAATTTCACAGAAATAAGAACTATGTGTAAACAAACAAAGTAGAACCATATATTTGTTATAAATAGAGAAATATGTCATGTGCCTGAAGAGGACTACACGAATATATCAAATACATTATTACATATATGCTTTTGTATCCCAATTAAATCTTGCTTTAAGAATGGTCATTAAAAACATGAAAATAAAACTATATATGCAACTTAAAGCACTTTGGTATAATAATTTATGGAGAATAAGTAACTGGTTTTTCTATAGCACAGGAAAAGAAATTGTCTGTTTTTCTTGAATCAATAGCTAAAACAAAAGAAGTTATAGTTATGACAAAAAACGCAAAAGTACCAACATTTGACTAAATTTTTCTTTTTCTTTCATTGTTATAAAAATAAAATATTCACTTTGATCTAATTTTTATTTTTATTTATTTTTTGTTTCCAGTGTAATTTTTTGGCATGAGTTTTGTGAAAATGCATCTTTATAAATCACCCATTTTTAAACAAAAAAAAAAGAAATGTACAATTTATCATTTAGCATATCTTTCATTATTAGCTTTGTTTACTTTTTATTTAGATATGAAAATGTGATACAGATGTAATTAATGCTCAACATGAAATAATGTGAGTTTTCATTTAAAAAAAAAGCAAAATTTATACCTATATTAAATTTTGATAAATGAACAAATATTAAAAACTAAAGATTTTTGTACCTTTTTAAAGAAGTCTGAAATTTAGCACTACAGTAGTCCGTAGAAACGCTGATAATTTGTTCCTCCAGACCAGGCCGCCATGAATCTAAATTATTTTTCCTGCTAGGAACGCCAATGATCTGTCTTAAAACCCTGATTAATAAAGTAGTAGGACCGCTGTACTGTACAGAAACAATATGATGTGTTGAATATACAATATGGTTTAATCAGTCATAATTTCAAGACTTCTTTGTCTTAAGATTTTTTATCCTTCCTTAAACACAATTTAAAATTTTAAAGAGGATCATTTGATTATATATACTGTTACTGCTTTATGTGGTAATACTTATGTTATCTACGTCAGACGTAATCTTTTCATGATTGTTTACTCGATCGTACCATTTCATATATCACATTTTTCCACAAAAGCATCATTTATCTCATTTACTGGATAGCCATTAATATGGAGTGAACTTCTTTGTGAACTGCAATGTAAATTGTCGGCAGGTGCTGTTAATGCGTTATTCGAATTCTTTTCTTTTACTTCTTTACAATTTACTTTCAATGGGTTACTAAAATTTCGAAACCTTAACACTCCTGGTTTCAGTGATTTAAGTTCGGTGATGCAATTTTTGCCAGACGCTTCTGCATAAGAAGATACATTCACTTAGCCAAGACAGAAGTATTGAAATCATTGTTGTCATTTTGATTGATTCTGAACCTCGGATAACGTCCATCAAACGCAAGATAAAAAAAAAATTATGAAATGTATCCTTGGGGCCTGTAGAACCATTTTTTGAATGAAATACGGCAGCACTTAACTTGACAAGACAATTAAATGATATTCTATGATTTTAATAAGTGAAAAAAATATAATTGAATAATAACTATTTGAAGCAAAATAGAGAATAATAATTTTTAAGCAAATAACTAAATAATATAGACACGGATATATAAAACAAACTCTCGAGCTCTGTTGTACTTTTTTCTTAAAATTTTAGTTTTTATTTTATAAATGATTAGCATTCTATAGAATGAAGAAGAATAGTTTTATAAGACTGTAGAAGATATTATCCTAAACATGCCCTTTAGTTAAAAGTAAAGTGTAGATGACTGAAAATGTTTTGGAAATTTAATTTCCTTCTAAATGAGAAAAAAATTATATCAACAAACGTTTTTCTGATACAACAGATGTTGTGTATTTAATATTTTACATACGCACTTTATATTAAAAATATCACAGTAATAAGAAAGAAATGCATATGTTTCTAATAAAGCATATACGTAAGTTTTTTGGATTATTAATACAGTTTCCTTATGAGGTATTATATCTGAAATACTTGAAATCCAACTAGTTGTGCCGTGGTTTGAAATCGTAAGATCTCCGAAATTAATGTTGTGAAGGAAGGAAAAATTTAGATACAGCATTAAATATTCCTGGGAACTATGTAAAGAACAAAATACCAGTTTAAATGAAAGTTAAGAAATATTTTTCATATTCTTTCTTCTTTGTGTCTTTGTCGTAATTGCAATTGAAAACGCTCAATGGAACCTATTTTTCTCTGGTGGTGTGTGATTGTTTACTAACCTCTTGCTGAGAAATAACATGAGGTCTATTGACTACGGTTCTCATAACTTTGAGCCTTGATTCAGTGGTGAGAATGACTCCTGAGTTGCTACCTCTCTCTCTTAACTTGCACACCACGCCAAAGGAAGGACTTGGGACCTTGATTGATTTAACGTGCATCAGCCTCGTTACACGGTGGATCTTTAGTGGCGTCAGGGTTCGAGACTACGACTAAACGAAAACAATGTCGGCCGAGAGTCCGCTCTGATGACTGCTAGGCTATCGTGGTCACGTTTTCCTGTAGTACTATATTATTTATCAGTAAGAATCAGCAAAGCATGGATATGTTAAATACATATGATTGTTAAAGTCATCACAACGAATGAGCTATGGAGCAGTTACAGAAATGTTGTAAGAGAAAATATACTTCATACGTCATTTCTGTCAGTGGCTCTAAATTGCAAGTTTCACAGCCAATAGACAGAGTAAGACGTTCATGAAACAAAATCAAACAACAATACTAAGACAATGGTTTAGTAATTTATATATGCTTTATTTATCCTTTTATATTGTATTATTCTTTTTATTTAATTTATGAAAACCCTAAAATAAATAATACATCTCTGAAGTACAAGTAAAATTGCTTTTATTTTCCCACCCAATCCGAAAGGTTGCGATGATTCTTCTTATTAGACTAACTAAATTTAGAACATCACTGGGTCGTCCAATTATTAAATGATCATGCTTAATATAATTCAATCATTAGCAAGAGCTTTTATATCATAATTCTTATTTTTTTTTTTTTTACTTCATTTCATAAATGGTACAATTTAACATTCCTAATATGGAAGAAGATTAAATTGATTTTTGTACTATTGAGATTTGAACTTAAATGGCTTAAAAATGTCTTATTATAAATTTATAAATTTTCATGAAATCATTTAGTTAAAGCTCACTTTGATCAGTGATGTTTTAAAGCGATATGTTAACCATGATTTCCCATTAATCTGATGATTTAATGTATGAAATCGAATTACATAATAGAAGTGAAAAACTCACTAATATTAAAATTTGATCCAGAGAAATGCCTGTTACAAACAGGAAAAATAGACTAGTGTGTATTGACTAGAGTACATAACAAAATAATTTAAGTAACATGTAATATTTAAAATAATGATTTTTAATCGAAGTAATAATACAACATTCAACGCTATTACTTAAACGAATTCATGAATAAAATTGTAGAAATAAATTTTAAAATTTATTTACACAAATCATACAAAAAGTATTTCAGATAAAGGGGGAAGAAATTTTATTAGTATAGTTTTGTGATAATAGGGGGAGCAAAATAATTACATATCGCCCACGAGAACGTTGCAACAAGCGAACCTTCTGTACATACCACTCTGTAAGTTATTTAAAAAAAAGAAAAGGAAATTATCCTTTTTTTTATATACCTTTTTACTTTTAACAATAAGAATAATAATAAGGAAGATTATATAAGCAGCAGCATCAAATATATTTTGTAATTAATTTAATACTGATAATAAAATATATTCTGTACAAAGAAAGCAAATGGGCAATTTAATTATTATCATTAAGGGATTGAAACGAAAAAACTGTCATGAAGTAAACTTACCTATGAAAGGCCTCGTTGAAAATAAAATTTTTACTAACCCAAAATTACAGTTGAAAGTTATATTTATTTAGCTATTTCAATCATTTACGCGCTTCTTTCTTTCGTTGTCATATAAATTAGAACTGGATTCAAGTTTGCAAGATTCCACGAGATTAAAATATTTACAACTTAGATCAGTTGTAATTACAAATATAAGAATTTATCAAAAAAATTTGTGTATAAATTTAATAAATATAATATGAACACTTCAATTATACATTTTAGATTCTTTTGATATAGTTAAAATATTCTCTTTCGTGAATTTTTTAATGTCAAGAAAGAAACAGGAATTCGCAAGCTCATATTTCTCTTTTAATATAGTCAGAATTAGAAAAAAAAAGGAAATGCATAAATCAACGCAATTGAACTAAGGAAGAACTATAAAATGTGGAGTATACTTATAAATATCCATTTTTTTTTTAATTAATCTGGAGAATATCGGACACAATTTTCATCTTTATTCATAAAGACGAGAAATATTTATCGTGCATTTTGTGCTTTTTCTTTTAAAACTTTTTAAGGGGTATTCTGTCGGATTTAAAACTCATAAAGTATCTGATTCAGTAAGAAAGCCATCTTGTTGTTTGCCTTATTGATTCCTTTAATGTCATGAGGGAGTTTCTTTAACTCAAAACCGATGGGAGACTTTTGGGAATTAAAGTACTTAGTAAAGAAAATTTTTCACCGGAGTTAAAAAAAAGAAACATTTCCGAAAGATTGTCTTTCGGGATGAAAGAAGTCTAATTTCTTTTTCCACATTGAGAGGTTCAATAAGAACATATTTTATCACTCGAAAATTTAGAATCAAAATAGTTTCCTTGAAGAATATAATAGGCACTTGAATAAATCTTAATGCCTTAAATATATAGTTTCATCTTCTAAAAGTAATTTTCGTCGTAAAAATAAATACTGTCTCAACAGTAAGTGTGTATTATTACGATGATACAAATTTGTTCAATTTTATTAGTATAACTGATAACTCCAGGTAGGAGCAGTTAAAAATAGGTAATGAAATATTTTTGGTAGATCATAAAGCTAAAATTTACATCTAGTAAATAATCTAATGGGGTATCACTTAAAGTTGATTAAAATACAATACTCTCTAGATAAACCAACAGATACCAGACAAGGGCACTGTAAGATTACTGGAAAATAACTTATAATAACGTATTGAAACAACATCTTTGCATCATTTTCGTAAAAAACTTTTTCAGTGTACAGAAATAAAATACCAAACACACGAAATAAGTAATTCTAAAAAAAAGCATATATTATTCCATTGAAGTAGAAGACAAAGTAAGATACTTGCATCTGCAAGACTTGTCTATTTGTGTAAAAATGCCGGATTACAAGTGAGATCTAAAAGATGAAGTATCAGATTTTAGAGAAAGTTCTGTTTCTGTTATTAAATTTCATATAAAGAAAACTAAATGGTTTCAATCTGATTTCTAATTCGAAATATGAAACTATCTGTACAGTATAATTTTAGAAATAAGTTAATGAATGTGGATGAATAATCCATTTTAGCAAATATACAATTTTTCTTGGAGTTTTTTAATCGCTATCTTTGAATTTTAATACATACTTAAAATGGAAATTTATTTATCAAATAACTGCATCATCCACAATTATTTGAAATAACCATCCCATTTAAAAGAGTTGTTACAAAGCTATAAATAAAGTTATACAAGATTTTGTCTCTTCTCACGTCCCATTAAATAACTAATGATAATTAATAACTTCAAAAATAACTTTTGATAAAAAAAAAGTCTTCAGATTGAATTATGAAAATTGCAAAAGCATATATATATAATATAGAAATGAATATTGTTCCTAACAGAAAGAAAATGATTTGCTGCAAAACGTCAAAAAATATTTTAAATTGTATGTGAATAAACACATTATTGATACTTGCTATAAAATACATTTAAATAAACAAATTTCCTTGTGGGACACACAGAAGAAATATGTTTAAGAGAACAGTTTTCTTAGACAGGAAATATGGAATATATTGTTTTCTTTTCTCAAACTTTAATTCCAATTAAAAATGTATAACCATGTAAGAACATGAGATATGAAGTAAAGTTTAACTGATGTTTCCTTTTCAAAAAATATTTATAGCTTTCTTTAACAGATGCAACTATTTGTCTGTAACAACAGATCATGATTATGGAAATGATTATTGATATTATTTTCCCTATTCTACAAGATTCATTCATATCAGTAATAGTTCATTTGTTGTAAACTCCTTGATGAAAACAATGAGAAGGATTTTTTTTTTATTTTATAGCCTTTTATCTTTATTAGTATGTTAGGGACGTAATAAAACATCTCTTGAATGGTTTCTAAAAATAGTTCTTCTACTGCAAAAAGTCAGGTAGACTAATTTCATTTTAATTTTTTTTGAGTTATCTGAGACAAAAAAAAAAAACCCGCAAAAATATGTATTGTGAATAGGGAAAAAAATATTATTCCATAGAACTAACAAATATATATTGAGTGCTGACATATACCAGAAAATAAAGCTTCAAAATCAATACAATTTTATTCTGGAAGATAAAACATTAACTATGTGTCTCCTTTTGATTATTAATTGCAAAATAAATTAATATCTATACCATTATAATAATTTTATGTAGTAGTAATATTTTGTGCTGATAAACGAAGGCAAATACTTACTGTTAAATTGACAAAAATGTATAAGAGTGTTATAAATAAGTTAAAGTAATTTTTTAATTAAAATGATATTTATTCTATATACTCAATTTAGTAAAATTTTATAATGAAGAATTATGGAATTTGGAGGAGAGAAAGAGAAATGTGTGAGAGAGAGGATATATTCAACAGACGATAATTACTGGAAAGCTTAAATAAATAAAGAGGTTTAGGGGGGAAAAGTGCGAGTGAAAACTAATTATAAGTATAAAAATGTCACTCTATTTATTTGTACCATAAAAATTCTCAACAAAATGCTACATACATATCTCTCAAAAGGTTTTACGGTATTATGAGATATTTTACTGACTAATGGTAATGAAAGTGTTTGAATGTGTCCAAGAGCAATCGTACCTGTCGTTGGTTTCAAATCGAGACCGGTTATATTACTATATATCTTTAACTTCATGATAAACAGTGTTGTAAAATCATTGAACGAGCAAAAATATTTTTAAACCCTATTAATGTATTAGGTTTTAGTACAATAACTCTTCAAGATCAGATTTAGAAAATAATTCCTTTTTAGTGTTCGATGATCTTAATGATAAATAAAAAAAATTATTTTATCCTTTCAATTTAGAACTTCAGAAAAATTCAGATAACTTGGCTTTATCTTAATGATAAACCTTTAATTATCTTCCATACGTTTTTTACGATACGAAAATATTTATTTCAGGTATTCCCTAAGTTATATAAATGGTTTTTTTTTTCTTAAATAATGAAAATTGAATCCCTTTAATATGTCCTTAGCATTTTTTGTGCATATCGAACTTAAATGTACTATTATACATTTTGTTTTATTAATATAAATATTTTCTTATAATTTCATTTACAATAATTCAAGTCTAATTCAAAATATTAATGTACTGAAAAAAAAGTAACAAATAGCTTGAAATATTCATTTACTTCAATAGAAATCAATGCATAAAATTTTTAAATTGTAGTACACAATTTGTGCAGAATTTGTTAATGAGCATAACATAAAATATTACTCTGATATTGTTTTTACAATGACTGAAGTTTTTTAAAATGAATGTTTTCTAAAATTTCAACAAATTAAAATATTTGTAACTGTGATTCAAAAATTATAATAACATACAAAAAAATTGTATAATTCTTTTAAATATGAAATTTACCTAATAGTTATTATTTAGTGGCACATCTCCCTCTCCTGTTTATGTAATGTCACATAAACGATCTTTTCTTCTCTCCCCCCCTCTTCCTAAATCTTTACCTAAGACTTCTAAAGAGCAATTTATATTTGTTTGGCAATCATATGTTTACTAAATCCCTCATTGCGTTGAATTACAATTAATGGTGCCCTGCTTGACTGTCATTAGGCCCATTTTTAACTCCCAACCTCGGCTGACTTTTAAACAAGCTAATATATGCGTACTAGTTTTCAAGAAGCACTATTTATACAAATTTTGCCATTAACGCTGACCAATCACAAAATTTAACAAGTATTCTAATATTTTTAATTGATTCAGGAAATATTTTAATAGTTTTAATAATTTCAATAATTTTTCATAAAATTTCGATTCATATTTTAGACATATATGAACAATATGTCGTATATTAAGATACTTATACTTTATATTTTTTTCATTCGTTCTTGCTGTTTTTTTCACTCACATCTTCATTTTTTAAAATAATACGATGCCTTATAATTATCATTTTAATACTTTTAATCGGAGATATTCATAAATACATAAGCCATAATCATGTTTGGGAAGCATTAAGTATATTTGTGTTTATCATGTTCTCTCTAAATTTATAACTATGCTTTGCATAATTTGGTAAATAGTGTATTTTTATGAACCTCATTTGGCAGAATTATTTTTCATGAATTTTTTTTTTTAAATTCAGAGTAATAGCCTTAATCCCAATTCATTAATGAATAAAGATTAAATAAAATTCAGTGCATTCAAATGACTTTCAGAATTTCAACAAGTAATTTATGATCGAAGATGGAAAGTACAATGGATGAAATCATGAAAATATGAAATGTTATTCCGCAGTGAAAAGGAAAAATAAATTTTCATTTCATAATAAATCTCATATGTAATTCATCTAATTTAACACACTGTTACCACTATGTCTGTGATTATTTTTAAGAAACGTTCTATGCATTTTTCTATATTTTCTGATCGAAATTAATTGTATTTTTATCATAATCAAATCATCACATTATGTATAGTAAACGGAGCATATAGTACAGTATTTATTTAGACAATTCCGAGTTACTACTGCATTGTTAACACCAAACGACATTACGTCTTATAAAAATTTCAACTCAAAAAACAAAACTAGTTACTAAATATTATTTATCTTTATAACCAATACGAAATTAATCATCAAGAAAATTCCACAACTGATAAGAAATTATTTTCCTTGTTTATTATGTTACCGCTTTTTACTGAATGAAACAAGAAAAAATTAAGCATGTCTCAAAACGTACAATTTAAAAAATATAAGATTTTTTCATGCAATTCTCAATAATTTTGATTATGGTTATAATAATATTCCTCTCCCCCTCTTTTGAAAGAATTCAAATTATTCTTTAATGTTACGATAGTAATGTAAAATTTCTTAAGTGTAAAATTTGACTTAATACAATTTTTCAGTTAAAAGACATAATAATTAATATTCGAAGAGATTATAAAATAAAGATTAAAAATATCTTTAATTTACCCAGCATATTTACAATCAAAGTACATTAGAGTGTAAAAAACACAAAATCATTTTTAATATTTAAAATGCTGATAAAAAACTGGCCTTAAAAGTTTTCCCCGCAAAAAATTAATTAATCCATACGATGAAACGAGCCTATCTCGAAAAAAAAAGAAAATACTTCGCCAATATATATATATATATATATATATATATTCTGTATTAATTAATCATTATAAAAATAATGTAAACTACAGGTTCATTTCTATAGTCTTAAGAAACCATGCATTGAAATAACCCGCAATATGGAAAAAATATAGTTCGATCTGCTGAGTTGCACAGTGAAGGCATAGGAAAGGTCATGAAACGCTGGGACATTAGCATAATTCTGGAGGATGACTATGTTGAAAAGTCTAAAGGTCTATTCTACATCGATTATTTTTTTTCAAATATTTAAAATTTTGCGATACAATTGATTACTTCTATTTACGGCTTTCTGAAACAAAACAAATCAACATTAATAGATGTAAATTACAATGGTGAGTGTATAAGGATCAATTTATAACCAGAATAAATTTTTTCCAGCTATCCCAGTCATTTATTAGTAGTAATTAAAACTCAACTTTACAGCTTTGTATATATATATATATATATATAGTTATAGTTATTTTACATATTTGTATAATTAAGGTATCAGTAATTTGTTAATTAAAGATTATATCTTTTTCTAACACCATTATGAAAGTACAGAAAAGTAGTCTACGTTTTCTCCTGCACTGCAGTAATTCACACGCTTTCGGCATATGTACTAATCAAAATATGCCTCTTATCAGAAACGAAAATGAAAAATAAAATTTCTCGCAGTCTGGCACAAACTTAATTAATATTACTGGAATCTTCATAATATTATAATTAATGTATAGTTGTGACATGTATCTGGAAACATTATTTGTCCTCTGCATGATGAGAAATTATTTACAAAGCCTAGTTAGAGAATAGATTCCTGTTTCTGAAATGAAGGTTATGAACTGCTATTTAAATGTATCAACTTTATATAGCCTAAACTTGCTTGCATATTTCAATGAATATCACCATAATGATATATTTCATATTTCCAATAACATTAAGGGAATAATTGTTATTCCCCGCAAATAGAAACATAAATAATGAATGCTCTTTATTTAGTATAAGTGAAATAACTATCATGTGGACAAACTTATTTTACAACATTTAAAAGTTATCCTGTAATATTATGCAAAATGCAATTAATTTAATGAAAATTTTGGAGGAAATATGTATTTTGAGAGACTTTCAATATGATACTGATATAAACATTCAATGGTAATTCAAAAATATACGAAAAATTAGTGGTTTAAATTTTTTTTTCATTAATTTACTGAATTAAAGCCAATATTTAAATATTTTGAAGAAATTAAGTCACATGACATTGAACTTAAATTCTCTTATTTTTACATTCATATTAATTTTAAGTTTAAGTAAAAAATAAAGTGAGTGATAAAATTTTGATAAATAAGTAAGTGATGAAATTTTGAAAAAGTTTCATGAAATTTAATTATAAGCTAATAGTTAGTAATATTAACTTAAATTTTAAAAGGATTTCTTCAATCTCTTACAATTTAAAATCTTGCGTTTCTTAATTATGTTGCATAAAAAAAGATCTCTCGCCATTTTAGTTACTTTCAAAATTTATATGATTTTTGCGCTCAGAAATATTTATCATTAAAATAATTTGTTACAAGTAAATAAGAAAGTGTTACAAATAGGATTAAAAATGTAGAACGATTATTTTAATTTATGCAAATATTTGTCGATTCATTGTATATAAAAATATGAAAGAAATTCTGGGATTCCTTTCTTTTCTGCATTATCCCTCAAACATTAACTCTTATCTTTTATTTACTGTAGACGGCTCCGTATTCGTCCATATGAAACAGGCATCTCCATATAAACACATTCTAGATTTAAGTGAGGAATTTCCTTCTGGAATGCCAATGAAGTGCATGAGTAGTCAATGTGCTCCGACATTCTTTACTAAAATTGGTAATTTGGAATTTTGTTGCGGTAGTTGCACTGCATGTTTTTGCACTTTAACTATTTAATTATTCTTCATATATAGTATTTTAATTAAAGTATTGTGGTATTTGTTTATATTTCATCATTTACTCATAAAGCAATAGATATATTGAATTCTCCTTTTATACAAGAAATGACCGCAATTCTTCCATTTACAACATTATGGTTTTCTTGTTTATCAATACTTTACTAAGATTCTTAATATTTAATGTTTTAATTTGGACAAATTTTGCTTCATGTCGTATCGTTTGATAAGCCATTTTAAAATTACTGTAATTTCCCAAGAATGAAACCAAAATTTACTTTTTTTTTTCAATTTCGCGATGCATTATGATATTTTTTTTCCTGTGAACATCATATTTCTTACAACTTTCTATCAAAATTCTGAAACTAGAGTTTGGATACGCATGATTGTGACTCTAGGATACTCCTTTTTATCTTCTTGTTATTTAGTATTTAAAATGCCGAAGTGCTTAAAAATCCATCACGTTTTGTACAAATTCTTTTTTAAAAATACTATAATTCAATATAAGAAAAAACAAATAAAATTATTTGGTATATTTTCTGAAATTAAATCACAAACTCGCAATTAGTCGAGACATACTCTAAATGTTCGAATGTTTTTCAAAACATATTCCTGGAATGTACATTAAATTTCCATATTTTGCTAAAAAAATGGAAAACCGTATCACATGTATGAAAAATAAAACATAAGGGAGCCAATCGACGCTAACCCCGTTATAAAGGGTATCACATACCTTAATATAAAACACAGTTCAAAGATAACAAAACCTTAACATTTTTATTCTTATAAAATTATTAAATAGCGTTGTTTTAAAAGGGCTCTTAGAAAACTACCCAGATTTATTAAAAAGGCTATTGCTTGTAGCGAACTTTTTTGAGAAAGAAAAATTTTAGCAACTGGATTGTGTGACACGCTAAGCATAATTAGAAGCCCAGTCAATGCAATATCTCTGTTTTACTTGCTCTAGGGCCTCTTAACGAATCTATAAACACATCCTGTCATCTTTTGTAATTAGAACATTTTCCGGAAATATCTAATTACTAACCTAGTTACTTATTTGCATCATTGGTAGTGACATTTGAAGTGACGTATTCGAATTCCGAATGTCATTTGGGTTATTCTATTTTTATACGATTAGGCTTATTTTTTTTTATTTTAACTTTGCAATCCGTTTTGTCAGTTGAATCTGAAGAACAATGTATGTATGGATACAAATAAAATGATAATGAAACAAAAAAAAATAATGAAGATACGCTATACTTACATGGTTCTTGAATTACGAAATTGAGTGAATTTAAATGCTTAAAGAAATGCATTAAATTAAGCTAATTGTTTTGTGAGAAGGAAATAAATGAAAGAATCAGAAACTGTGAGTTTTTATTCCGCGTGTAGAATATGTGTTCTTCATGAACAGAAAATATTTAGCAAAGAAGTTTACAAAAGGTTATAACATTTTAAATTTTACAAATTTTTTATAAAAGGATTCTTAAACCGATTTCCGGAACCTATTGAAATATCAGGTACTGCCAGATTGAATGATTGGTTAATGATCGTAAAATACAATTAATAATACGAGTTCTTTATTATTAAATTTATATCTCCCATTTTCACTCGAAAGATTGATTAGCCGCATTAAAAAATTATATGTTACAGAAATGTCCTGTTAAAATAGCCAAAGCCTAAAATGTATATATAAAAAAGAAATTATTAGTTCTTTTCCGAAAATTTATAACTACACTTCAATGTAGCAAATGAATAATTTCGAAATAATTCTATAACATATTATACGAATAATAGAATATTAAGATCTTTTAAATAAAATTTCAATTATAAATACTTATTTTCTTCCAGCGCAAAATGTATTACAAAAATACAAAATTTTATAGAAATATATTTAACTTTATATTTGATACTATATAAATTTTAACTAATCTGACTCAAAAGTATCGATGATTTAAGAAATCTTAGGGGAATGGTGTATAAATAAAAGTTATTAGAATGTTAAGCCAATTATAGAAGTATTAAAATATTTCAATGTTTCTTATAATTTTCTTCGTAAGAATTTAATTTTAGAAAACAACTGCTAAAGATTACGATATCATGGTCATGTAAATAGAAAAGTGGTAAAATTAATAAAAAAATCAGCTAATTTAAATTTTTATTTGTGTAAAACAAATTTCTTCTCAGTAATACTAACTCGAATTTTTTAGATATGCAATACTGTCGTTAAATCTGTATTCTAAACTAATGACTTCAAAAAAAAAAGTTGTTTTTTTTTTCTCATTTCAATGCCCCAAGGGAAATGAGGTAATTGAAAAATCCAATGTATTGAATAAATAACAAAATAATAAAGCGATGATGGAAACTAAAATTAAAAAGAGAGGAATAAAGTATAAATGATTGGAAGTAATTGGAAATGACAATCAATATGCAAATTAAAAATGGCAGGTGTGACAAAGTACTTTTCCTATAAAAAGATATTCGAAAACGGAGTTTTCCCTATTGAAAAAGAGAAAAAGTAAGAGAAATACTATTTTTCTGATGTGTTTACTTGACAGCTTATAAAATATGTACATAAAAGTAAAAATTACTACATAAAATACTAACAATTTTTGTTAGTACTTTAATCGCAAAAAGAATAATAAAAAGAGGAGAGTTTCCCAAATAAAATCAAATTTATTTAATTTTGCTACAATTTATTTTTTTAAAGGGATTATAATTTGAAAAGTAACGAAATATTATCTAAATATTAATAAAATAATAGTATTGTATTGTAACTGATACTTGACTTTAACTTGAATGGGACTGCTAACTCCACCTGTGGTGACATTGAAAAATAGATTTCTTCCCTTCCTTTAGTTGTTGTTGTGTGTGAGTATTCGCATTGTGTATGAAAATGTCTTACATGTATTTCTTGTAAGTATTACTGTGATGCATCCGTGTGCTGTGAACCCAAAAATAAAATGGTTATAATCAACTGAAAGGACAATATCTTCATTCATATGTCCAAAATGCATTTCACTCACTCAGGCGACGCCACAAAATTGGCGCTCGAACGTGAGGCAGCGGCGGATTTTGTCACGGGATTAGTATTTTTTACTTATTAGCTTCAAAGATATTTAGAATGAATCACTTTGATCCTTTTGAATTACATTCATAATAATATAATTTTAACGATTCTTTGAATCGATACTGTCTAAAAGACAGTATTTCCTATTTCAAAACCATTGTTGCATGATTCATCTCGAAAGTGTATCTTGATTTTGAAAGTTAACAATTCTGCATCTCATAAATGGAATTATAATTTTAATGATTCTTCTCGAATCGAAAGTATATTTTGATTTTGAAAATCAACTATTCTTTAATTCTAAACTGTCCAAGTGACAAAATTTCTTGTTTTGAAACAGTTCTTTTATTCTTAATTAGAATTGTATTTTAAAAAAAAAAATTGTATATATTTCCTTGATATTGTGTGTCTGTGTCTGTAAAATCTGTATATATTTTCCTTGATTTTGTGTGTTTCAAACAATCCATTACTTAATTATTATAATTTCTAAAACGAAAATGTGCATTAAAGCATTTATTTGAATGCATGTTCATATGTTCAGTATACCCAATGCATACGTCATTATTGTATAATTGTGTTCAAACGGAACTTTTGAAAACTTCTTTATTAACTTCCTGTGTATGTCAATATTCAAACTATTTAAATAATTAGCAATCTGGTATTCCATTCTGAAAAACATATTATGAATATTTTGTGAATTATTAAAACATTATTCTGTTATCATAAAGAGCTAAATAAGCTTCTCTAAATAAAACGAATTCCAAACTAATGTTCTAAAATGGAGTTCCTCTTCACATAATTCTGTCATGTCAAGAATTGTTCTTAATGCAAATTGAAATCATGTCTCTTTACTTCATTGAGATAGAACATGTATATGTAATTTTTATTTAAAACTGACTTTTATTTTATTAGTTCTTTTTTCCCTTCTACTAGAATAAGCTGTTTTTCTCTTTTTTTTCTTCTTTGCGCTAAATTTATTCTCACTCAAGTGAATGTCAATGAGTCAAAACATCCTCATTGTTTATACTTGAAGAGTAAATGAAAAACTTATTATTTTGCTACACGAGGAAGAGCATTTTATAGAATTCACAAGAAGGCTGTTAACTGCGGCCGAGAAAATCTACTCTACCACCGAAAGAGAAGCTTTTACTGTTGCTGGGCACAAAATGAATTTTGATGTTACATTGAGGGCCAAGAAATTACCGTAGCATCCCATCACTAACCCCTAAAGTGTCTTCTTACTTTAAAATCACCTTCAAGTAGACTAGCGAGGTGGACCCTACATCTCCAGTCATTAGACGTGGTTATATAATGAATCAAGAACTCTTATATCGGTATTCCCCTAACTCTGAATTAGAAGAGGCTCTACTAGTGATCCAATTTCGTGGTTGGAACAGGGTTCTTCGAGAGTACCAACACTCCCCAACTGCTGGACATTATAGAGTTGATGGAACTTGCTAACAAATAATTCAGAGATATTACTTCACCGATATGCGAAAGTATGTTCAGGACTAAGTTAAAAATTATAATGAGTACAATAGGAACAAACCGTCGAATCCGAAACCATCTGATTTGCTGCAGACTCCAGTGTATGGTCTACGTTTTGAGATATTAACGTTTTAGAATTGTTTGGTCCCTTTCTGGAAACTTCTGACAGTAAAACGTGGATTCTAATTGTTCAGGATTACACAACAAAGTGGGTTGAGCTCTCTGCGTTACCCAACGCTACAGCAAAAGAATACCCTGTCATTCTTCTTGAAGAAATCTTCTTGCGATATGGCCTACCCAAGAGAATTATCGGCGGCAAAGGAGCACATTTTATCAGTGCAGTTATGCAGCATATGTGCTATCTTTTAGACATAAATCAAGTGTTCACTCCAGTTTACCATCCACAAGCTAATCCAGTGGAACTGCAAAATCGAGATCTAAGGCCTCGATTTGCAATCCTAGTTGGAAACGATCACACAAAATGGTTCGAGAAGCTTCTAGCTATTCGCTTTGCAATGAATACCCATAAAATGAAATCACCAATCAGACTGCAGCTTTTCTTCAGTTCGGCTGAGAACTTCTGACTGATGACATCAATCATTACGTTAGGAGTGTTATCCAGAATGATAATTTTGTGACAGAGATTACTCCATATCTAAAAAGATTTGCCTCCCTTATGAAACAAATAAAAGAGAGTGTAAAATCTAAACAAGACTATCATAAACAATACGCCGATAAAAGTCGTATGCTTAGCTACAAATTTAGCGTAGGTGACAGGGTTTGGGTTAACAAACATCATTTGAATAGCTATGCACGACAAATAACATCAAAGTTTATACCCTGCAGAGATAGTCCCTATGTTATTCTCAGCCAACGATCTCCTGCTACATTTGAGGTGGCCAATCCTGAGGATCCTGATGCTCTCCTATTGGGTTCTATAACACCTCAACATTACGTCATCATCAAAGTCCATTAATTAAGCCTCTAACTCCTCTTCGTAAAAGATGCAGGCCAAGAAAAACTCTTCTTCGCTCCACACCGAGGTGGCGTCAGGGCCAGAAGGGGAGACAGTAACAGTCCCCATGACTTTAACTTTAACGTCACGTAGAACCGTGACTTCTTTTTCATAGTTCTATTAGAACAAAGATATGAGAAACTGAATGGCTCCCACGAACATTACAAACTAGGAGAAAATATGATTAATTATATTTAGTAGAGTAAGAGTTATAAGTTTTCATAATTGAAAATTATGATCTCTCCTAAATTTCGTAACATCTATTTTTATCAGAATTATTATTATCAAACTTATTACAAATACGGATAAATGGTTCTGTTTTATTTGGCAATTTAAAAAAAATTGGCATAAATAAAATTTTGGTATTCTTATTGTTTTGTAGAAGAAACATGTACCTAATTTATTTGACGAGTTTTTCAGGTGTATCATTATTTTCTGTTATTATTTTGTTTCCTTCGAGATTGTTAAGCACTTTTATCATTAATCTCTTAAATGGCTTCTAAAGATATTAAAACATGATTACATAAGAAAATATGTATAATACCAATGCATTAATTTCTCAAAAATGTATTGGTATTATAAGTTAAAATAAAAGATTCCATGAATGTTCTTTACTTGTCGATAATTTTTACCAAAACTATTTTGAATATTTAACACTCTGAGAAAATGTTTCAGAAACATTCTTTGTTCTCATTTGTTTTATAAAAATGAAACCTCATTAAAAGTGTTCGTTAGTTTTATGAAAATGAAAACTACATGCAACAAAGTGCAGTTAAATCTGATAGGAACAGTACCTTTGTTTCTTTCTTATTAGAAATAGAAGAAAGTTCTTTAAATGATTATTTGGAGAGTATTTATTGGTTGGTAAAATTCCTGAACTTTATAATATATCCCTTCATTTCACTGAAATTTTTGTTCCAAAAACTATTTTTCAAGAGATTCTAAAGTATTTATCAAAATTTTCTTAAAAAACATTGATGCAACTTCTCTAGTGTTAAAAATATTTATGTAACTTAACTAATAATAAAAACAATTGTGAAATTTAACTAAAATTTAAAAAGTATTTATACATTTTACGTTTGTTCTAAATATCATTCCTAAAGACGTGGAAAATGAAGTATTGCATGGAAATCTAGGAAAGCACAGAACATTTACTATAATGGCTCGAAAGTCTTATTTTTGCATTTTATTTATTTTTTTTTTTTGCTACGCAATACGATAACAACTTGTTTTATTTGACTTAGCAATTAAGTTAGAAAACAAATAAATCTATGTGAAATATATATATATATATAACAAGGAAGTACAAGTAATAAAGGCCAAAGAAAATCATTTATAATATTTTGAAAAAATATTGAAACATGCTTAATTAGTTTTCCACGTTTTTTTTTTTATTCGTAAATAATTTTTTAAATGCCAGATACATTTAAACTACAATATCTATATCGCCGATCTATTTTTAGGTAAACCAAATCAAAAAATTAGATTTCATTACTTAACTCTTACGTTTTTTACTTCTGGTTTCTTGTTAGTAGATCTAATAAGTATAAAATTGTCTGCTAATGCAATT
This sequence comes from Nephila pilipes, assembly GCA_019974015.1. Lineage (NCBI taxonomy): Eukaryota > Metazoa > Arthropoda > Arachnida > Araneae > Nephilidae > Nephila > Nephila pilipes. The sequence continues at coordinate 1,214,958 of BMAW01028255.1, read as the reverse complement.
CATTTTCCTTACGAAAAAATGAGAATGACCATAAAAACATCAGATTGCATTTTTTTTATAATAACAAAATTACACAGTATACAGTTCATTAATACAAACATGATGATCCTGATATCAGGTAATATTAGTTTCTATTACTTGTACTGAGACCGTTTGGATGTTGTTTTTTCCCCAATTACAAACCAAATTAAATTCGGTTTTGTTAGAATACACATAAATTCATGTACACAAAATCTTAATATTCAACTGGAATGAAATATTACTAGTAACATCACAAATTCTTGAAAAGTTTTAAAACTTTAAGTTAAAATTATTTTGAAAAATAAGTGCTTAATAAAAGTTTAAGGTCAGATTTATTTCCCCTGCAGTTAAAATAATATTGTAATTCACTATACACGTTGACATATGTTGTATAATGTATGAATAAACCGTATAGTGTTGTTCTTTTTTCTATCATTATTATTACAAAGTAGTTCTCGTGAACTTTAGTGACACAAAATGAAAATCCAAATGTAGGATTTTTCATTTCTCCCTTAACAAAAAAAAAAAAAAAAAAACATTTAAATAAGTTCTATATTGAGGGGGAAAGCGGGATTTAAAAAAAATGTTCCAAAACACAATATTTTCAACTTAACGTGGAAACACCAGAGGCAATTTCTATTTTTTAAATTGAGAAAGATGAGAATTCTCTTACCATCATTTTTGTTCCTTCGTACTTTTCTTTACGTCTCATCTTTCATTGTATTAAGTAACACTTTAAAATAGATGGTAAAGTTTTAGAGTCAACTTGCTATTTGGCTTCTCGTTTTCTGTGAAGTCCCTCTCCTTTTTTTTATCCCTTGACGAATTGGAGACTTGTGGCTTTTAAAATGTCTACAGGTTTAAAATACGTACACATTTTGGAGAAAAAAATGAAAAGTTTGGAGGATTTCATTCTTTTGGAATAAAAAATATTCTTTATTCTCCATTTTTTTGTTTTGTAATATCTAAAAGGAAATGATTTTATCACCAATGAAATTTCACATGCGAAGTAATTCTGTTGAAGACTCTACTGCGCATGAAATGATTTTAAAATTTTAAATTTATATTTTCTTTTTCAAAGAAAAGTCAGCCATTCACTTTTCTGTAATGAAAAATAAGTAACTCATTAATAGCGTTTGTTGTTCTAATGATGTTAGTCTCGCTGATTTCATTTAAACAACATGTAATTCTTGTTATAATTGAGGTGCCAAGTGTTATTCGGAAAGTATTAAACCCTCAAAATATATCTAAGCGGAGAAATTTAGGAAAAGGCCTGTGTGTTTCTCCTACAATATATTTGACTTAAAAACAGCAGAATAAATCTTTCAGATACATCAGAAGGAGAAACAAATATCACACAAAATAGCATTAAAGAAAATCGCAAAATTTGCGATGTAAAAATACATCGAAAAATACAAATGGGATATGCTTCGTGAATAGCCTTTCTTTACTAAGAGCAAGTAAATCTGTAGAGTAATGATTGTCTGTCATTAAAAAAGTTTAAAGAATAACAGATTTATTCATAACCAATTCGTAATTAAATACTTCTATTGCTTCACTTGCTTTTAAATTCCTTACACTGTTTATACATAGAGAGGGAGAGGGAAAGTGATGCGTGAAAAAGGTAGGGAGAGTTAAAAGAGTTAAAATTCATTGTTTCAATTAATAAGCATAAATTAAATGAAATAAACTACATAAAATTATTAGTTGTGACCTAGAATAAATATGAGCCATGTATAGATCTAATAGACTCAAACATTAAAACAAAACAAAAAATTCAATAACATAGAAGGGCTAACAAGGAAATGTTATTTTTTAATAAGCAGAAATTATTTGTAATTACGCTGCTTGGAAACAACGGGGCTTATGCGTTTATTTATTTTAAGAAATCACGAAGTTGGAAGCAGTGAAATTTTTTTTTCAAATTTTGAAGAATGATCTCTAAAGTACAGAGAAGAAACAAGACACTGGTGTAACTCCTCAACCAGGTATTTAATACTTTCTTAGTGCCAAAGCAGTATAACATTTAAGAAATACTTCAATTTCAGAATGTTTTTGAAAACGGCTTCTATTACGTAGAACTGCTTCCGAAGACAGTAAAAATGAGGGAACCATATATGCTGCCACTCTAAATTCTGGAAAAAGAAACCAGAAAGATACAAACAGGTTGTAACGTCTGTCTTTCATTATTAAACTCCACAGACATCTTAAAGTTTAATTAAATAATTAATATACAAAATCCAACCGAGAGACATTAAGGGGAAATAGAACAGTTTATTTACTATCTGCTCCGAGTTCGTAAAGTCGCTCTTTCTTGAATCCTTTTTAACATAATTTTAATCCTAATTTATAATTAAACAATAAATTCTTAGCTTACCAGCACAGTTGAACCGATAGAAACACTTCTCGATTGTAGTAGATTTGATTCCTATTATTCTAACCATGAATTACTTCCACACAACCAATTCTACTACCAAATATTAATTACAATAACTCATTCCAATTTACTAACATCTATCAGTTTATTATTCTATGTCTTTCTCTTTACTTAAAATTCTATTTCCCTTATGTATTACTATCCCTAATTCTATTCATTACAATTCTTATCTTCATCTAATTTACATAATCATGTTCCATTTAGTTGGCAAAGAGTTGTAATTTTAGGAAATTTAAATTACAAAATGGCTACTTTTGTGATCATTTACTTTTGTAAGCAATTCTAAAATTGCAATTCTCTGAAGGAATTGTAAGAAAATAAATCAAAACATTGCAACATGGCAATGACACTGAAGAAATCCGAGCAAGCGTGTGGAAAGGACGAAGATTTCACTTTTTTATCCACTGCAGTTGTCTAAATATTTAAGACCGTAATGTTCTTGAGATTTACTTGAAAGTGTCTACACTCTGGGAACAGAAAATAAGGAAATCGCTAAATAAAGGAGATTACTGGGTCAGTGAAAATTGCGAAAACGAAGAGATCTTATTTTTCGACTTCTCCTTCCAGGCATGATTATTTTCGCGTTAACTACCTCAAGAATTTCAATGGATCAACTGTTAAACTATATCATTTAGTTTTCCTGAACATTTCAACTTTCGTCGGGATGTCTATATAACACCTTATTACAAGGAAACAGGAGATATCACTGCAGATTGTAGAGGGAAACAAGCAACACAAAGCAATTCATAAAATTTCGGAACATATTGATACTTTTCTACTTTATTAGTCACATTATTCTCGAATGAATATTGTTATGCTTCAGTGATTAAGGCTGAATTATACATCACGAAAATGCAATCCGTCTGTACGTTGATTGGCGAAAAGAAAAAATATTTTAATCCGGTTAAGAAAAGTGTATACAGAAATGTGTTTACCACGGAATATACGCGCAAGTCCTGTGATAAGAACTGTCGTAAAACTACATCAGTAGACGAAAAGAAGGAAAGAGAACTGGAAGAGAATCGACATTTGCCGAAGACTTAACAGGAACCCAGGCAAATAAAAATTGATTCACAGGTGACTAAAGATAATCCCACAATTCGTGAGATTTGCTTGGACTTGAAAAGTTATTGTACACATATTTGATTTCATCTCTGGAATAGTAAAATTAAGAGTCCATACGAATTATATGAATTCTCCAAGAACAGAAAATAAATTTCTTTCGTACAATAATGGTATAATACACATTTTAACATTTCTTACAAGCATTGAAGAATAACAGGTACTTCAAGTCAAGCACGATTCAACATTAGAATATTTCTGTACATCTGAGCATATATTGTTACATGCGAACTTACAGTAACCGAAAATGTTTGCATTCAATTATCTAAGAACTATTCTTTTATGGATTATACCATTTTGTTTCTAAGCAACCTATAAATTATTTGAACATTATTTTAATTGATTCGTGGGAGATGGGCAATTATATTTCCAAATTGCGAATTTTCTTGAATTTAACTGAAAAATCATTTATGATTGAAGGAGATTCAAGTCAAAGCATACGTAGAATAATCCATAATATGTATCCTACTCAAATGCATCAAAGATTAAAAAAATCTGAATCTGTTGAGAAACGTCTCTCACAAATATTTTTAAAACGTATTTGCTGTTTTCTTTTCGAAATGAATCTAATAGGTTTTAAAACATTTGTTGTGAAAGAGAAAAGTAAAATTGAAACTATTTTTTTTTCCATTTTTCACGGCTTGTTTACTTCCATTTACAACAAATATCTCGATGAAATAACAGAGAAAAAGAAATAAAAAGCGTTAAAACCTTTTGTACTTATGAGAATACAAGAGACTTAATAAAGCATTAAGTAATTGGTTTCTAAAAATAAATCTTCTAAAGCAGGAATACAAATGGACTTCTTTCATGATAATTTTCTAAATTATATGAAGAAAAAAAAAGAAAAAAATTATGTTTTGAACAAGATAAAAACACATTGTTGTACATAGATAAAACAAATAAAATATGCTATGTGTTAGTCTATTCATTAAACAATATTTCTTAAGTAATTAATTTTAATCATGAAAGCAAAAAAATTGATCATTTTCCATAAGAAACAAAAATAAGAACTTTTGGATAAATAAATGACTTAAAAAGTATTTTTACATGCGATTTATTTATGTCAATGCTTTTAACAAAAGTATCGCAGTTAAGCTATTTAAAAGTTGTAGAATCGTAATATATGTTTTTAAACTTAGAAAAGAATTATTTATTCAGTACTTATTATAGTTAAAGTTTATTCTACAATATTATGGAGACTGCTTTACATAAAATTCAATAAATCGCCTAACAACTAATGCTTGTTACAAAATAGATGCGCAAAGGATTAAATGATTGTTCACGAGTTAAGATCTTGAGAAAAAACTGAAATATTTAGCAATGTTAATTTGTATTTAGGTGGAATAAAAATATTGAATCTGGAAGTCATTAAAAGGTAAAAAATACAACAGATTAATTTGTAACTGTAAAATACACTCTATATAACAAAAAGAACAAAATGATGCACCAAAAAGGAGTTGCCCAGTTGTAATGAAATTTCGTATTTGGACCAAACATGCAAATGGTTAAAATTTTGTGTCCAAAGAATGAATAGAGGGAGCTACAGTGCTTCGGAACTCCGCACTCAGCAAGTGTATATAAGAAGCAATTCTCAATTTGATGGTCAAATTTTCTGTTGCATTGCGATTTAGAATACCTTTCATCGACTGCAAAATGCTTCGCCCCAGGATTCGAGCTCATTACCTGCAACTGTCAGAATTTGAAAAAGGTCGTATCATTGGATTGAAAGAGGCACGTTGGGCAAATCGTCCGTCACATGGGTCGAAGCGAAGCGGCGATTAGATGCTGGCAAGAATGGGTGGAAAAGGGCAGATTTCAGCGTCATGATGGTAGCGGCCAATCTAGGACCACAGCAGATAGGGAGGACAGAGTGATTGTCAGATGAGCTGTCACAGCACATAAATCATCGTTATCAATCATAAAACGTGCGACCCGCACTCGAGTGTCCATCATGACCATTCACAGACGGCTGATAGAGCGAAATCTAAGCTCGTGACTACCATTACGCCACCTACCACTCACACCTGCACATTGTTGAGCGAGATTACAGTGTTGCTTTGCTCGATCAGGTTGGAATGATGCAGACTGGGGACGTAGAGTGTTTAGCGACGAATCCCCCTTCTAATTGAATTCAGTCGATCCTGCTTTCACTGTAGCATGCCACTCAGGCCCTCAACCAGGAGTTATGGCCTGGGGTGCCATTTCCCTTGATAGGCGGACCCCTTTGGTCGTCATTAGTGTCACACTTACATCACAGCGGTACGTCGATGACATTCTGAGACGTGTTTTGTTACCGATCCTTTGGCCTTATTTTTCTGCAAGAAAATGCCAGACCACATTCGACACGTGTTGCTATGAACTGTCTTGCAGCTTATCAAACACTCCCTGACCAGCTAGATCTCTCTCCATTCGAGTATGTCTAGGGTATGATGGGAAGGTGGCTGCATCTACCAAGGAATATTGATGACCTGGCCCGACATTTGGAGCAAATTTGGCAAGAAATACCGCAGGAGACCATCAGGGAGCTTTATCACTCTATGCCACGTTGTGTGGCAGCTTGCATCCGGCTGAAAATGAGGAAATCCCATGAAAATGAGGTACATCGACACCTTATTAAGCTATATTACATAGTTACTTTGTAACTATGTGCCTCTGAAACAAATCATTCAATTTTTGTGAAATTTTAATCATTTTCTATTCTGTACATAATTTTCCTATCCGCTAACTTTTGTCTCCGTAGGACAATTTCTACTAGGTGCTCAAGTTTTTTTTTTTATATATAGAGTGTAATTTACCGAAATTTAAAATTATCTGTTCCTTTCCTCCAAGATTGAACCACTGATTGTTTCAACCACTGGAAAATAGTATTTTTACATATTATTCGCTAACATTTTATCGATAGAGTTCAGGAGCAATAGAATAGGTTATTGATTGTTTCAGTACACAAATGTTCTTTTGATTTAAAGATAAATAATTTTCACATACTCCTAAACTAAGATAATTTTTCAAACTACTTTAATGCAATTACTAGTTGTATGATAATTTGTCCAGGTTTTACTTAAAGAAGAGATCGTACTTAATTGGACATCGTGAAAGAAAAAAATTAATTTTTTTCGCCTATTCTTTAATCCTAACCGTAGCATATCATTTGGTTACCACTTAATAATGAACTTCCACACTACACCATCCATGTTGCAATTAAAAGAAGGGTATAATTAAAACATTTTTGCTTGCCCTTTATATTAATGAAGGTTCTTGAGTGATAATTATCGAATAATAATAAAGAGTAAAACAGAAGCTGATTTCGAAAGATTTGAAGTTTCGTACAAATTAAATTTCATTAGTTATGATTACATAATTTGTCATAAGTTTTATTTCCCGTAAGATTATAAAATTGTTCGCTTCTTTTTTTTGAATTGAAAGAGTTTCATTTTTATTTAATGTTTCTGCATCTATTTCAATACTTTAAATGTTAAGACGTTCAAACAAAACTTTAATCAAATATAAGTGTTTAATCTTAGTTCGATATTGACAAAAAGCAATTATAATAAAAATGACATTTCAAAATCTACTGTCAAAAATCGAATGGCAATTCAAATAACTTTTTATCTTTGTAATGTATGTATCAAATTATTACATTATTTATATTTTGCGTGTACTATTAAATTTTATGACTTTCTATGATATTATTACTATCCATTAGTTTTCATAACATTTTATTTTTTTTTATCTCATGAACAGCTTTGATTCTAAATTATAATTTAAAAATATAGCATGGTCAATCCAGATTTTTTCTCATACCTTAAATGAATTTTAATGTTAAAATATTCTTAATAATTTTGAAGTATTAAATTGTTATGTCAAATTATGAAGTCTTTAAAATATTACGCAATATTTTAATAGTATTGGAAAATAATGCCTGTATCTCTATTTTCAATTAGTGAACAATAAATTCTCCCTTCTGTAATTCTCTAAATTTAAAATAATACTTTCATTATATATTTGAAAGTATAGCAGAAATATTTGCACTTTTGTTACTTTATCTGCTTTTGAAAACATATTCTTTACGTTAATCAAATATATATATATCGAATTGTACATAAACGATCGCAACGCAAATCATATCTGAACAATGCTGGCCTCAAACACACGGTAGTGATCACTGCATTCAATCATTTTTAAGAGAAAAAGGAAATTATTTAATGAACTTGTTTAACACTCATATAGGATAAATACTGTCAAAACAGCTCCAAATATGATAACTACTTGCCTTCTTTATCTTGTTTAAAACTTACTGATTATAGTCAATTCGCTGATCAATATTACGAGTACATCATGCACTAATGTTTATTCTTATACAAAGTGCATCCTTTGAGAGTATGTCCTGTATTTAAGGAACTCAAATCCAAACAATTCTTTGACAATTCCTTTCGTAGCCCTTTTCTGTCGTAGAAACAACTAGAAAGAAATGTAATAGCGTGAAAACGTCTATTGACGGGAAAATTGAGTAATTGAGCGAGAGTCAGTATTTTAATTAGGTATGATTAGGCAAGAAATATTGCTTTATATTCGGCCTAATACTGTAATTTAAATATGGTCATATGATTTTAAAAAATTTCATCCTTAATAGGGAATTTTTCTCATGCATGGATATTTTAAATGAAAAAAAGAAATAGCCCATATATATATATATATATATATATATATATATATATATATATACATGTTGCATATTATTTGATCATTATGTACGGAATGTTGTATATTACAGATATTAATTTAGTTTGTTCAATATCAGAAAGTCGAAGATTGAAGTAACCTGTCGTATTGTGAAGTTTTGATCACTATCTCGGGTGTATCATAAATTTATAATTGTTACTAAAAGTAATCGTGTTAGAAAATTAATTTTTATTTATTATTCTTGAGACTCTTCTCTCTCTCTCTCTCTGTATATATATATATATATATATATATATATATATATATATATATATATGTATATGTATATCAGATATACATAATCGAGAATTATATATTTCTTCCAATGCTTCTTGACCTTTCAGAGGCCTTCGTCATAGAAATTAGCAGATCGAACTCTATTCCCCGTATTGCAGGTAACTTCAATCTGTGGTTTTCTGAAACCATACAAATCAATATTGATAGCTATAATTTACATAATATGTCCATGAGGATCGTTTAATTTTCAGAATAAGTTTATATAAATATATATCAATTATTAATTAGTAATAAATTAAATTTTATGTAAGTTCCTCCTATATAAAAGAATATATAAGAAATCCCGTTATATTTGTCCATGATAAGCTAAATTTGATTTTTCAATATGATTTTACTCAAATTATACCGTAAGTGAAATGCAAAAAATATTTTACTTTAACTTTAGTGGAAGGAAAACCTTCAATGAACAAAATAAAGTAACAAGCATGCCACAAATTTCTTTCCTTGAAATGGCAGTTTAAAAATAATATCCACACTATTTTTAACCAAATATTATAGAAAGTATTACAAAGAGAAAATAATCTAAAATAAATGAGTGAATAAAACTCATAACATTTAATATATATATTTGTCAAACTTAAAATGCATTCCTTTAATTTATTTTTATGACAAATGATATATTATGAGTCACTTTAAATTATATACATTCAAAAGATATTTGTTATGACCACTTTTACTTGGAAATATTACGAAAATTTAAATTCAGTAGTAAATTCGAATTTGTATGAAGTTCAGACATGAGTCATATTTTTATGAATAATTCTTAGAATCCATTTAGTAGAAATAAGGGTTAGAGTATTTACTCTCTCTTACGTGAAGCAATAATTATTTGTGAAAGAGTTGCATGTTTAAAACATAGAAGTCGTTCTTGAAATTCCTAGAAATTAATTCAAATATAACGGATTTTTAAGAAACTAAAATAGATTAAACATGTTCGCTTAAAATAATGGCAAATAATTTAATAATTTAAACTAATTCTTAAATCAAATCTTCAGTATAAGAAATAACTGCAAAACACAATAAGTAGTGAAACATACGAAATTCGGTTTTTTAAAAAATTTATTAGCTTTGTAACATTACAATAAGAAATTAAATATTAAGTTCTAAATATTACTCTAAATAAATGAATTAGATTTTTTCACATACTAAATAAATTCAAAAGATGATAATGAGTATATTTAAATGTGAAATCATATAAAAAAGCATTTTTACTATTTAAAGAAATGATATTCCATTTGAATATCTATATTTTTGAAATAAATAAAATGAAACATAATAACAGGTACATTCCTCCGAAACGAAGCTAAAATAGAATGTATTTATATTTTTATTGAGTCAAGTTAAAATATGATCTCAAAAATGCTGAAAACTCTTTGTTTTCAGGATATTTGAAATTAGTTTTTTATTTGATTTCGTGTTTATAAATAATGTCCAAAATTCTTTTCTATTCGAGAAGTTATTTGCATATTTTGGTGATAATGCATTATTTGACTTATATATAATATTTATACAATATATTTGAGTTTGTCAAATAAGTTTTTTCTTTCATTAAATAAAACAAATATACAGCTCTCCTACTTCACGCATTTTGTTTTTAATAACTTACCCGTTTCTAAAAAAATGTTTCACCAATAATGTTGCTATTCTTTTTAAATTCCACGAAAGCTTGGAGACTAAAAGATAGGCAATAACAAAACAATATTATGAACCCACTTTGATATTTATAGAATAAACTTAACAAAAAGTGCAAGACTAATATCATGTAAAAAGTAATGTGTAAGTCTAACCGAGGTGTCAATGTTCCTCTTAAAGACTTGCTATAACAAGCGGTTTAGAATACAAGACATTGTGTGGATAAGAAGAGAATATGCCGTAGATCACATTTAAAAACAGAACGTCAATAATGCGGACATGCTGTAATTCGCCTTTATTTGCATATTTTTATCGATAAGGTTTCATTAGGTTGTTCATTCAGGAAAGCAGTTCCTAACATTATTAATGAATGTATGGCAGTGAATTCTCTACTAACATGTTTGGGTACCTGTTCGTTTTAGAAATACTTCTTCAACATGCTTTCTAATTACATAATAAGTGCCATCGCAAGAATAAAGAAACAAAAATATCTTGCCATCTGACACAGTATTAATTAGCATAATATTATTTAGATATACATGACTTTTACACTTACTCATTTATATTTGCTTTTAAACTTAATTTGCATGCTGCGTGACAAAACGTTACTTATAAAAATTAATAACAGAATACCTTCATTTTATTTGAATTAAGAATATGATTTCTAGTTCATTGGTGGATTCAGTTAAGTAATGAAAACTTATACGAATTAAATATTTTCCGTTAAAGAATTTTGGAATTTAGAGAAAATAATTTTAGTTAATAAATATGATGCTTATTAAATACAGGATACTTATGATATTTACTACGTAATACTAATTCTATTTAACAAAAACTATTAATCTTAAGTATTTAGCATATCAACACCTTTTGATACTTTTCATTCAAATATCTTTTTCTGCAAATAAATGTTATCTGTGATAATTGATATTCTAAGTTAAATCGCATATATTAATTGAATATCAGTCTACGTATTAGAAATAAAATCATGTATTTTTCGCAATGGTAACGGTAACGGCTAAAATTACGAGGTACCTATTTTAAAAATTAAAAACTTACCCTCTCATCATAATTTATAATTAAAGAGCATAATTAGTTAAAGTTTATCAGAATTGTAAAAAGCTATCGTAATTAGGATCAAGGCAACAAACGCCTGGGCATTCGGCAGAGTGAGGAACTGCCGAAACAAAGTTGGAAAGTGAAGTTACGAAAGCGCGCATTGCTTTTGGATGCTGTAGCCGTAAGCTAAGAAGCATATATAGCAATGGGCGGAGAGCAGATTAAGGGGTGGGACATCAGTTCGAAGACGAAAGCGACTTCGAGAAAGCTGTTGTCCGCGGGATTTTGAGAGGTTATAAAAAGAAAAATTAAACTATTGAATTAAAATGAATTAAAAAGAAATGCCGTTCCGAAACCAATTTAAAGGAAAATTTAGCTATTTAAAATTAAGGGAGATTTTAAACGCGAGGAGAATGAGTCGAAAAGTAAGAATTGAGCAATTTGGAACTATGCTCCAATAGCGACGCCTGGTGGAGAAAACTGTTATTACCTTAGAAAGATGATGATTTCAGTTGTTTACAATTGGAAAAGTGTTTAAATTTTCAAGTTTTCAAAAAATTAAAAAATTTGAAAGTGATCGACAGTATTACGCGAGGTCCATTTTGACCATGGGACATTGCCACTTATCGATGTGAAGTCCTGAATTTTGAAAATTATGCAGGATTTCACTAATGAATTGCTTCAATGCGCTCGCAGTCTTTTTAGGACTGGAAAGTGAACATAGGAGTGTCCGAGCGCTGCTCTGGGTCTTTTCTGCGAAGATGCAATGCTTGCATCATACGCAGGGAGCTGTTGAAGCGATTCATTAGGTATTTGATGGATCCTATTAAAGAAATTAAAAGATTGTTTTTTGATGAACTCTAGAATTGGTTCAATTTTAAGGTCGTTATGCAGGACTTCGTTCCGAACAAACCAGGGAGCATTTAACATTTTCCAAAGGTGGATGTTTTGAAAGACGTGCAGTCGTTTCAGATGGGTGGTCGCCGCAGACGCCCAAATAGGCGACGCATACAACATGATCGGTCTTAAGATCGACTTGTAGAGCAAAATTTTGTGCCTGATCGCCAGCTTGCTCTTACGAGAAATCAAGCGTGTGAGCAATCTGCTAATTCCGATAGCCTTTTGATAGGTTTTTCGGATATGGTGGGAAAATGTTAATTTTGCGTCTAAAACCAACCCTAGGTACTTGTATTCAGTAACCCAGGGGACAGGTTGATCGAAAATGGTGACTGCTGGCAAATTGCCAATGCACCGTTGTTTCGTAAAGAGGAGGCAAGCGCTTTTGGATGCATTAACTTTAATTTTCCAGTTAATGAGCCAGAGCTGTAAACGAGATATGTACCTCTGCAATCTTTCAATAATTTTCCGATTGCAGATGTCTTGGGACATAATGGCAGTGTCATCGGCGTACATCGCCAAATGAATGTTGGAAGCCTTCGGGATGTCATTTACGTACAAAGAAAAAATTCTTGGACTTAAAATCGATCCCTGGGGGACTCCACTAAGGATTGGACGGGGGGAGGAGACTGCATTTTCGACTCGAACCCGAAAACTACGAGAGTCAAGGAACGAGTGAATAATTTTGATAAGTTGGTCCGAAATTCCAAGTCGCATCATCTTGGAAATAAGCCCATCGTGCCAAATTTTATCAAAAGCTTTAGCAATATCTATAAAAAGCATACCCGTGGCCTTATTATTGGAAAAGCCGTGCTGGACCGTCTCAGTAACTCTAAGTAACTGTGTTACTGTAGAGCACTTTGGAACAAAACCATGCTGCTCTGGAATAACAATATTCCTGGAATTGCAGAACTGGTCCAGGCGATTCAAAATAACAAATTCGTATGCTTTGCTCAGCGAGCTGAGTAACGATATGGGGTTTAGAATCATCCGAATTTTGAGGTTTAGAATCATCCGAATCAGACTTGAGAAAGGGGACCACCACGGCGATCTTCCAAGCCTTAGGGAAGTAGCAGTTTTCCATAAGAAAATTAAAGAGCAGCGTGAATAAGAAAATAAATTTAAGAGGTAGGTTTTTAAGGATGCGGTTTGAAATTAAATCCAATCCCGGAGCCTTTTTAATTTTGGTTTTATGAATAAAGTCCAAAATTTCGCTAGCCTGGACTGGTTCCAGGTCTAGGCATGTGGGGGAGGCCAAAAACCTTTGGACTTCACGTTTAGTGTGAGCTGAGAATCTGGGATTCTCGTCTTCATTTGGTTCGAATTGTTTTTGAAGGCTATCAGCTATAACTTCCGCCTTTTCAATAGGAGCTACAGCAACACTGCCAAGGGCACCCTTCAGGGGCGGAATGGTGTGAAAAGGCTTTTTGAGTCGGGAGGTTTCCCTCCAAAGGGTGTTTGAGTCAGGCGAGAGGCCTTCAATGTGTTTTTCCCATCTGGATTGGGAAAAGTGTTGAATATCTCGTTTGATCTCATTACTGAGTGCACGGAGTTCAGATTTAAGAGCCGGATTCCTACATCTTTGCCAGACTCTCCGTACATAATCTTTGTGACGAATTTTATTTCTGATCTCAATAGGGAGTCTCAGAGGAGGAGGTTTAAATTTTGGTTTTGAGGCCGTCACAAGTGCCTCAGAAATAATTTCACCAATTTTGTCGATAGATTTTTCAATATCTTCATTGCTGGAGGTTTCAGGAATGGGGAGGGGTTTTGAATTTAAAATAAATTTAAAATTCTCCCAATTGGTAGAGAGTTGCTCTGGTAATTTCAAAAATGCAGAGTTTGTATTAAGAGTCAAAATGACCGGTAAATGATCTGAACTCAGATCATTAATGACTCTTATATCATAATTGAAGGGAATATTTTTGAGGATTGCAAGATCAATAATAGAATCCCTAGCCCCCGGCCGGGACCTAGTGTTTATGTGCGTAGGGGTGTAAGGTGCAACAACCCTAGCACCAGGAGTTCTGCTTATAACATTTTTGAGTTTTTGGCCAAAAGTGTTTGATCTTGAATCATGCCAGTCTTTATGACGAGCATTCATGTCTCCAGCAATGATTACGTTTTGACCAGAATTGAGAAGTTTAATGAAGTCCTCCTCTGGAAAATGGCATCTATTTAATGGGGTACAGCGAATATAAGCAGAAATTATTCGCAGTGGTGGATAATTATTAATTTTGATTTCGATAGCAGTTGCATCTATATACTGTAACCTCGGCAAGCGGACTCTGCAATGTTCATAATTATTTTTACAGTATAAAGCGGTGCCTCCGTCGATACGAGGAGTTAAAGTTATTCTATCGTCTTTGTAAAGACGATAGTTGGCGATCTGGGGTTCGTGCCCCGGTTGGAGCTTTGTTTCTTGAACCAAAAACAGATCAAAATTATGCTCTGTGACGAAGTCTCTGACTTCGTCAATCTTGGAACGCAAACCATTTGCGTTCCAGAACCCAAGAGAAATGTCATGCACGTCACGATTGAATATTAATGTTGGGGAATAGCGCGATATGTGTGCCCAAGTTTAAGAGCGACATAGGCTTCAAAAATAATACAAGCCTTGTCGTCGGCTGCAGTGACCTGGCGGAGGGCATGGAAACACTCCCTAAATGCCCGAGCAAATAATTGCTCATCGACATTTGCGTCACTAGCAATAGATATTACGGCACGGAAAATTTCCCCAAAATTTCCAGTGCTGGGAGTAGCCGTAGGATTTGGAATAGGAGCAACATGCTCTGTAACCTGTCCGGTCAGAATTTGAGAATAAGAAATTTGGGGCGTGGCCTGTCGATAACTCTCGATAGGATGCTGGTTCTTGGAAGAATTAACATTTTTTGTTTTAGGGTTAGAGTTTTTTAAATTTTTATTTTTATTTAAATTTTTTGGGTTTGAGTTTTTACCCTTTGGGAATCGGGGGCACTGGCGCTAATTCGCCGCGTGATCCCCACCACAGTTTGCACATCGCAGAGGAGTGTCAAAGTCATTTGGGCAATCTCGTGCCCTGTGCGCCCCAGCGCATTTGACACACTTGATAGGGAGGTGGCAAACCTCAGAGGAATGAAAAAACCCCTGACACCTCCAGCATTGAGAGGGGCGTTTATTTCCCCTGTAATTTTCAATGCTTATTTGAGTTCCGAACATTTCAGTAAAATTGTAAATTTGTTCGGCCTTTTGGTTGTTAATTAACTGAAAGTAAATCAAAGGCATTGGAGCCTTGGTTTGGAATTTTGTAAGGCGTGAAATTTTGTGTTCTTGAAAGCCTTCGCTTTCAATTTCTTTTTTAATTTCATCTAAATCTGTAGTAGATGGAAGGCCTCGCGAAATTAATTTGAGAGGTCGGTCTGATTTTAACATATATGATTTAAATTCCACACCTTCGGTGCGGAGAAAGTTTGCCAATTTTCTGTATTCCGTCTCATGGTTGACAGTGAGACGGAGGAAGCGGCCGCTGAGTTTGCTGTAAAGCGAAGGCGCTTCCAAACGTGCAAAGGAGAGGAGTTGCCTCCAATCTCCTTTAGGAGTGATGAAAAAGGGTGGGATTTTTGTTTTGTTAGGAGTGGTGGTGGGGTTCACTGGTTCCCCAGCGTCCTTATCCTCACTAATTTCAGTAATCTCATCTCCTTTGGGTTCGTTAATATTACCATTCTTCACGGTAAGATGCTTGGAAGGAGCAGAAAAGCCATCTTCATCGGCAGAACGCTTCTTAGCGTTATATTTCTTTGATGCTCCGCCCTTAATTGGAGATTTAGGCTTGATTGGAGATTTGGGCTTAGTACCGCCCACTTCCGGTGGATTGGCTCCGCCAACTTCCGGAGAATTGGCTGGAATATGGCCGCCATTATTCTTCGACGCCATTTTCTTCATTCTTTTTTCTTCTTTCTTCCTTGCAGCTTCTATAATTTTATCCAGAATAGCTGCAGTAGCAGGTAGTTTGAAAAGCGGAACTTGAATTTTACTTTTAATGGTCGTAAGTTGAGCATATACTACGCCCAATTCTGCGTGCGCCTTCAAGAAGTCCGTTGGGTTTTGATACGATGCGGCGCTCAAACGCTTTGCCCATAAAGCGTAAAGGTCTCGTAATTGTATTAGTTTCCTAATACCTTCTGCATTTTTGACGAAGAAGTTGTTGATTTCGTCAGGTGAGGCTTCTGCGTCGAGGCGAACTGGAGTAACGATGTTTTCATCAGTTGCCGGAACTTCATTCGGATGATTTTCTTCAGTCGAATTCCCCGGAAGAGGTGTTAATTCCGTGGGAATGGCTTCACTAATTTCCATGGTCGAAGCCATGTCTAAACGCCAAGAGAAAAACTATACTAAATGCGCAATTTCCTTTAACACCAATCTTTTTCGCAATGGATTTTTATAATTCCATTATTCCGCAGTCAGAGGGAATCCAACTTTAGTTGCTATTCATTCAATTGACTTTTATTGGTTTCTGCCTGAGAGAAAAAAAAGGAGAGAAAAAAATTTAAAAAAACTGCTAATGGGTTAATATTTTCACGTCAAAAATTTTGTTAGATATTATGCTCAAATATTCTAAAAATAGATATTTTACAACGATCTTACTATTTTTCAAAATATGGAAATAAATTCTTTCACAAATAAAATGCTAATCTGAGAGGCAGAGCATGAAAAAAATTTATTACAAAATATAAAAGACGAACATAATAATATTGTCTAAAGCACTAGCTATATTTCTGAACAATAAATAAAATTTAATATGAAATGCCAGTAAAACACGATATTTAATCAAAAAATTCCGTTCATGTTAAGTTATATATAATTGGACTCTCTTACTTAATTTAACATAAAATACATCCTTCACATGCATGTCGAATGTAAAGCAGGATACTATATTATTGCAGGTGTAAAAAAAATACAGTCTTATGTGTTTGGAAACTAAAATAATATTTCTTGAAAAAGTTCCTAAATTAAATTATTAAAAATAGGTTTACGGACCTTTTAAAACAAAACCTAAATAAATGCTAAGAAGAAATTTTCTAAATTCGAATTAAGTGATTCAAACATTTTTAAATATCAGAAACTATTCCAAGATATGGATTTGGTGTATGAAGTAAAAAATTTATAGCAGCGTAAAAACTAAGAATTGCACTATTCTAATTAAAAAAAAAAAGCTCTCAGTAAGAACTTTGCCAATGTTTTAAAAAATAAATAAAAAGCCCTTCTCCAACTACTGCTTGTGTAAGTTTAGAGTTGAAGAAGGAACAATACGTAATACATGGTAATCAATCAAGATTACTACGTGGTAAATGAGCAGTTGAATGCAATTCTTTATCAGGCCAAGTCAGACACTAATTCTTCGCCTTTCGATATCTTCAGCGAGAAAGTCATAATTCTGTCAATAAGTCATTAGAAAAACATACAAATAAGAATGTGTTCTATAGATTACTCTCTCTTCAATGTCATTACATTCAGCATCTGGACCTTCGAAACAATACACATTACAAATGCATACAAATACGTACAAATGATGAATGTTATACATCATTGATTATTTCAATAAATAAGAAAAACCCCAAAAATATTTTCTATAATTCTGTTCATTTTTAGAAGTTGGTTAAACTAAACTTGGTTATATATTAATAGTTTTCAAAATTCTTCTATCAGATTTATCCATTGTTTTGAAGCATGAAAATTCAGAATTATATGTACAATATCTGCAGTACATTCACTTATTTCTTTCTAATTATTCTCTTTAAAACTTTTTATTTATTTTTCATTGATATTTTAAGACATCTCAATCAAAAATGTATTATACAAGTTATTTTCTTGCAGAAATGTTTTGTATAAAATGCCTCCCTAGTTAAAAATATATGCTTTTGTATTGATGCAGATTTTAAAATACACTCTCAGTTTGAAACAATTTTAATTGATTTATACTTGGGTATCAGATTTGTGTGAATCAGGTAGAAACAAGTATATAAATTATTTGATATTCTTTTGAAAATGTCAAATTAAATATTTTAATTTTTATTATGCTTAAAAAATATGTAGGAAAGTAAACACACTTAGCAATAATTCTATATCCATAGTTATAATCTTAAAAAATATTCATCCATGTGAAGAATATTAAAAGAGCAATATTTCTTTACTTAACTATGGGTTGTTTCTGAAATGTCTTCTTAAATTTCCAATTATATAACTGAATAAAGGGCAATTTAATTTAATTTAATCAAATTTAAGTACAATATCAAAATTAGTTACAACTACAACCAACAGATTCTTCTTCTTTGTTTTATATGTAATGATGAATTGTAGTGCAAAATTACATAACGATAGATTCATAAGCAAAACTACTCAGCAACTATGAAGTAAACGAAAACTTCTTAATACATCTACTGATATGGACAAACATGATTCATAGATTAACTATAACTATACTTTTTTCTGCTGGAAAAAATATTAATTTTTCATTTCATAATTATTTAAAGCAACTAACATGTAAAACATACTTTCTATGAAAGTTTGATTAGAAATTTTGCTTCATTTAAAAAGTTTCTTAGTAAATTGAAATTGAAATTTTATAGTTAAATTTAATTCTGAATTTGATTAATTGAGCTATAATAAAATCACAAAAATGTATCCTAGGAAACCATGAGATAAGGCATGATATATATATATATATATATATATATATATATATATATATATATATAAATGAGTATTTGGGAATGAAATATGCAATTAAATAGTTTCAAAAGTGAATGAAAAATTCAATTAAAAGCCAAAAATGAGAATCTGGCAAATGTTTGAAGAAAATATTGCCAGAATGTTGCTTTAATTGATATGTTAAAAATGGATTAAGTTCCTTATGATTAGTAGTAAATCAAAATAGGTATATCATTCTGGTATTTAATTTTGTAAGTGTGTGATCGTGTGTGCGTTCGTGAAGGTGAGAATCAAACCTGAAAAAATTCTTACAAAGCTCTTTAAATAATCAACACACTATTCTTTAAATCATATTGTTAAGGCACGTTAATAATATGGTATAAGCTTTTGAAATGATTTCATTTATTTCATTATTACTATAAATTAATAGTATTATATATATTTATTTTGAAATTAAAAACGCCTCTGTAATATTAACCAATAATTAAAAGTGACTGTTTGACTTCAAGAATTATTTTTAATTGCATAGATTATTAAAGTGTATATAAAGAGTAATATTTGCTTAAAAAAGAATCTCAGCAACCGAGAACGTTTTATAATCTTGCTTAATTTATTAACACCTATTCATTTTATAAAAAGAGATGTTGGGCAGACTGTTTATCTAAAACCTATGAAGATAAATACTAGATAGTAAGAGAATTTCATCCGTTTATTAAGTATGAGTGGAAAAGGTCTTTTGTAAGGATAAACCTTAAAAAATCAATCATTATTTTTTTTTTCTTTTAGCATCTTTTAGCATTAGTGATTTACTACATTTTTGACAAAATTTACTAGTACAATTTCTGCTTATGTTTTTGAATTATATACTAACAGAAAAGGAATAATAATTTATATGTGTGAAGTAAATATAGAATCAAACTCTTACATGTTAATTATTTGTCTTTGAAGCTCAACTTAACAAATGTTATAAAAGATCGGACGTGCATGTTAAGTCTTGTTCAGAAAAATTTATGTCTAACTTGATATTTGATTTGATTAATTTTTTTACAGGAATTACATTCCAAAAGTGGGCGGTAAAAATTCTTTACTAAATTATTTCTTTTAAGACAATTCTCTTTCATGAAATGATTCCCGCTCCGCTATTCATGACATCACATTGCAAATTTCATTTATACAATCATATTGTATAGTTGAGAATCTTATTTTGATTGATTAATGATAGTATCATCATTTCTCTTTTCTTTCTTTTATGAATTCAGTATGAATAGGCATATGAATAGAAATATTTTTGGCCCTAAAAACATCGAGTGTTGCGAGAAAATATGTAATTAATCATCTATTAAAAGTTTTAATAATTGAATTTTGAAAGGATACCGTTTTTTTAAAAATTAAGTTATACTTTTTAACAGAATTGATTAATTATTCTCATATCTTTGTGATGTTTTTTAAAGTTAAACTGCTAAACGTTTTGTAGAAATAAAGAAAATAATTTCTTTGTACATTTTCTCTTTACTTTTTTGAATTTCCATTCCTTTTTTTTTCCATGATGATTGATTTTCTACGGAATTATTTCATTCTAAACTTTTTTTTAATTCTATCTATTTGAAAAAGGTTTCTGATTTTTTTTTTAATTGCACAAAATTTTATCTTCTGATTCAATTACAATATTAAGTAATACCATTTAATTTCTAATGTTTATTTTTATAAAGTAATAATACTTTTAAACACAGAAATTTGTTTGGAATATCTGTAGAAACCAATTTTATTGTAATATAAGAATTACTTTGAATTGTACTTTAAAATGTTGTTAGCCACATTTAAAAAAAAATGGAAAAAATGTTTTAATTTTTGAGAAATTTATAAAATAAACTGAAGTAAGAAGATATATTTGGGGATAAAAACGATATTTCTAATATTGAAAAAAAAATGCTTTTAGTGTAAACTTAAGCTTTTTGTACTTTATTTATAATATCAAGAAAATTGCAATATGTATTGAAACTTGAAGTATGTTTTGCTTTCGATTTTCAAAGGTCTATAATGCATTATTCAAAGCGAGGAATCTCATTTCCAAAGAGGCTTAAAAAGGCATGCGAAATATTTTCATGGTCCTATTCTTACCAAAGATGTGGTTTTTCATAAAACACAACTTGTTAAAACTGGTCTATGAAATTTCAGCATGTGTCAATACTCATTCTCTTGTGGGAAGTTTTATGAAAATAAACCCTTTTCACGGAAAGTCGATCGTGTAATATTCGCTAGATTGTCTAAAGATTAAGCTCCTCATAGGATACTCTTTTGACACTCATTGTTTTACATTTGGTAAATCTAAGTTCTTTGCTTCAATTTTACCGATTTTGTGATAAATGAATGATTGTTAAGACGTATGTATAATCCTAAAAAAATAGGACAATATGAATTACTTTCATATTCTTATCGCAGCTGGAAAAATCAATATCACTATTAATAACTCAAAAAACACTAAATTCCAATGTTATTGGATTAATTAAGTTACATAATTAGCATGGTTTATTAACTTCTAAAATATTTTTTCATTTCGGAATTCAGTTATTTGTATGTAATATTGAACATAGTATAGTTTAAATGGCTTGTTTAGGATGCAAAGAGTATTATTTCATTCTATTATCGTTTACTTTAAATTAGTTATATATTTAGTCAATTTATCTGGCAATTAATATAATATTGTCACTTGATTGTACATTATATGTTGCAAAAATTAATATTTTTTGTAACTACCGAAACATAACTTGACAATATGATTAAACTGATTTTACCAAGGTAATTTACTCAACCTATGTTCCAAATTTTATTTGAATCTTGTCTTAAGATTTAGAGGTATATGGGAAAGAACGTTGATGGATACATATTTTATGTTATTTATACAAACGATTCATAATATATTTCCCGATTTCAAATACGATAAATGGATATATAAATACATATTAATAAGTGTACGTCCTCTTAAGAGAGATACGTGATTTCCGTGAATAAGTATTGTCTAAATATTTCTTAAATTATTGGAGGGAATTATGCAATTTTTTTAATTTAAGAATTTCTTTTGACATAATGAAACCAAATATTAAAAATATTTAGTGCATCATAATTAACTATTTTGCAACTGAATTTAATAATAACGTTTTAATAATAATATTTTGACCGTTGGGCTTTTTCGATTTAATTTTCACGAACCTTGGGGATTTGAATTGAAAGTGATTGCATGAAATGGCAATTTCTTCGCAACCAAAAGGAAACTGTTATATTAACTAGAGGCAGTTGGAAATAAAGTGAAGTGATTTAAATGTGATGGTACATAAGCAAAGGGAAATTTATAAGATAGAGGAAGAGTGTGGTTAATTCTGAGTATATTTCTAGCAAGAGACCGATAATATCAAGAGTGTTACTGGCTATAAGTTACGACAGATAAAAGCAACCTCAAATGAAAAAGTTTTGGCAAGAGCGTATTATTTCAATAATATTTGAATTGATAGGTTAATCTGAAAACCCAAAGAGAGCTATAACTCATTAAATATTATAGTACAGTAATTGATAAATAAATAGTTTAGTTGAAATTGACTTGCGTGTCTTTGCATCGGTTATTGACTTTTAGAGTTAGTTATATTTGATTACATTATGGCACAAGAATCAAGTAGAAGTAACATAACGTCACAATATTTTATATTTTTTCGACTTTTTTACATTTTTAACATTGGAAGAAAAAAATGTATCTATAGTTTGGTGTAAACATCTTTAAGAACAGCTGTTTAGAATTTTTTTACCACCGAACGCTTGTGAAACTCAACGATTATTAGGAAAACACCTTTTCAAAGCCTCAATTTTCAGATATTTTTAAGCAGAATTTTTATTCGTGATTTAACTTAATTTTAAGTGGACAAATCAGACAAAAAAAGACATTTTTAATTAGAAATTGTTCTAGAAGTAAATTAACCACTTTAATTACATTAATAGATAAATCCATTAATATATAATTATTTAGTTTCACTTTAGCTGTTATATGTTATACGAATTTCGTTCCACTGCAAGGAAAATTTTAAAAGTTATTATATGTGTTCCCTCCCCCCCCCTTTTTTTTATTATGATGCATTCTAAAGATCTTTATGTTTAAATGATAAATGTAAATAAAAAAAAAATAAAGGAGTTAAAGTTACCACACAAAATATGCCAATTTATTATAAAAAATATGCTATAATAATATATATGCTATGTTTATTAAAATATGCTAATTTATTATAAAAAAGGAAATTTAAAATAATCAAGAAATTTTGCAGCATTTAATGTGGTTTAATTTTAACACTAATTATGCTATGTTCAAACCAGTAATAAAATTCCTGTTCTACTTAGAAAAATGAATATTTGCTGAATTGTAATTTTTAATCGTATTTAGATTGGTTGATTTTATTAACATCGCGCTTGAAACAACACGAGAGCTATTGGTGATACATCTTGTAATTTTAAACCTCGGTTAAAAGACGAGGATGACAACCACGGCTACATGAAAGGTCATTGGTGGCAACAAGGCTCCAACCTACGACTCGAGGAAATCTGTTGACCCAGGGTCCATTTTTTCATATAATAAGCCTTGTTTTCTTATAACCATTCCCTAATTCGAACTAATCACTTAAACAATTTATTGCAGGAAATAGCTTTATTGCAAATAAATGAAACTCAAAAGTCTTGTTTCTTCTAAAACTTTTATTTCATGTTCAGTAAAACGCTACTTCGATAAGCAATCACTTGTGATATCACTTCCATAAAGTGTGACCTTAAAATTCTTATTTCTTAAGAATATCTAATTAGCGTTCGGAAAGTGTGGCGTTATAATTCTTATTCGTAAAGATTATTTTTTCATCAGAATTGATGAAAAAAATATTCTTTAGTTCATATGAGTAACGACTTTCTTCTAATAACAGGCATCAACACCTATGTTTTATATTTTAATATAGCAATAACCATGTCTCTGGAAATAAAAAGTTACAATTTAGATCGTTTTTTTGTTTGAGAGTTCAGTACTTCCAAGGTAATCTGGAAGATATCGGACCTTAGCCCCAACAGAATACTAAAAGCGTCAGATTACTAGAAAAATTACTAATAATACCGCAAATGAATAGAAATTATTATGCATTATTGTCTAAAATTTAATACAGTTCACGCAATCTAAGTGTCAAACGTGCGAAATAATTAAAACTATACACAAAAAATATTTCCGTTCTTAGTGATATCTTCCATTATTCCGTTGAAGTAGAAAGCATAAAATAGTTTTCAATGAACTGCCGGCTTGTATAGATACGACGGATTACTGGTAGGCTGTATCAGTGTTCCGTATTTTCAAGATTTCGGGATCAGTGAGATTAGCTGTGATTTCGACTATTTTATATTGGACAAATTATAAGAGTTATGAAAAATCTTTTTTACGTAAGTGATTTCTAAATGAATATCTGAGATGCTTTGAGTTTCTACAAACTCGGATTAGGGTATAGTAAATCTTATTCACTATCAAAGACATTTAGAATAAACAAAATGTCAGTAAAAAATCAATAATTCATCAAGGATTGGTTGATAAAATAATGAACTTAATTTTCTTTAAGTATTTCTAGTGAACTTTTATTAAATATTTATTTAACTTTCTGAAACAAAAAGTTGACTTAGGAATTGTTTATACATGATTATAAATTTGTTTTCTAGAATTCATTAGTTTATCCAAAATTTAATGTGAATGTTGGTAAAGCAGAAAATTGATATCGATGTTGGAATTTTTACCATTTCATATTAAAATTATAACTCGTGTTTAACTGAACCCGTAATTTAATAATCATGTATCCCAATTTCTGCGCGTTAGCGGGCTCAGACTGTTTTTAAAATAAAAACTTTAAAGTTATTAAAAAAGAAATTTTGACAAAAGTTTATATCTGAATAAGAAGGTTTAATTAAGTAGATCAGTTATTTATTCAAAATAATCTAACAATTATGGCCTAACATATATTTCCTTTTATATCTTTATAATTAATAACCTAGATTGAAACTAAATACAAAATATTGGCTACGTAGATCATTATATAATTAACTAACATTTCAAAATCCTTAGTTTCTATAAATAGTAAATTATTTTTAGACATTAATTAAATATGTTTATTAATTTATAATACAATTTAAATTATTGCCTTTCGTACACTTTTCAAAACAGTTTCGTTCTTCGCCATCGTGAGTTTATTAGATGCAGTAAGGTTCGTATTTGATGTACATCATAACAAATATTTTTATACAGCTTTGTTTAATTTATTTTTATATTTATTAGAATATTTAATACCTTTTATAACACATGTCCTACCTTTTTTACTACTTCTCTACCCACCCAATCTCTAATTTGTGAAAGCGGTTTTAATTATTTAAAAGCTTAATAAGCAAATATATATCTGTATGTATGTATATATATATATATATAATATAATACATACATACATATATATATATATATATATATATATATATATATA